>CM039666.1:7349772-7927272 GCA_022405105.1 Aristolochia contorta | reverse complement strand
ACCCCGACACACACACACACACACACACACACACACACACAAAAAAAAAAGGTGGTTCAACAGCAGGGCAGTGACTTATTTAATAACACTGAAAATGCGATTTATTTTTGTTATTTAAAAAAATTTAATAACAAACAATCAGATGAGTGGCCATGGTACTTTCATTCCATAATTCCTTTCTTTATAGTAAATGAGATTTACAGACATGAGGAAACTAATGCTACAATTTTTCTATCCTAGAGAAGTCATTCTCGAAATTTATATCCCACCAATGACATTCATGTATATAGATCATAGTCATTCAATTTTAACAAGCCTCACTTTCATAGTTCAACTGCACCTCCATTCGCTACAAAATTTTCAGAAAGAAATATCAAGCTAATGTTTTCAAATCCAACGCAAAATGATTGTACATACACAAAGAGCAGTCTAGTTTTTAACAAAAAGTATGTCAGAAATTGTAAGTGAAAGCAAAGAAGAACAGAACCTTGGTATCCACCTCCGAAGGATATATATGCTTTGGCACAGTGTAGCTGCAAGCTCTATGGAATTCGGCAAGAACAAGATCCATTGCTACTGGAAACTGAATTGCAAATATAACTTCATAAGATCAACTAAAAATAGTTTCAGTAATATGTACCTAAAATAGCACCAGCAGGCACAGACAAAAAGAAAAAGAAAAGATGCATAGATTAAAAAGTGGCTGAGATAGGCAGTCTTTTGCACATACCCAACAAAAACAATGACAAATCTACAATGATTTCATAGCATTATAGAACTTTAGACCCTCAAAACTAATTTGCTTCATGTTCACAAGCATATTGCCAACAGCTAAGTTGGCTTCATACATCTTGATTGCAACAAGGAGAAAAAAGAGATGTATAGATTATTTATATATAACAGTGCAACATGGGCTAGGTTAGTTCATCTTTATGTGATGGGTGAAATTTCATCAATACATCGCTAGACACTAACACAAAGGCTTCAGAACTTATCATCATGACCAGCTACAGCAAATAAGCATCTCAGCATTCGGCTTAAGTGTTGGTAAATTGAACAAAAATGCCACCTTTAAAAGCTCAAGCTCTTCAAAATTTTTCCCTCTATGCCATAGCTAAAGAGGATGAAACACAAAACATCACAAGTTAACTGATTCTTCATGCACTTCACAAGCCAAAGTAGAGAAAAAGGTCTCACTTGTAGCAGACACTCCTATAGTGATATGAACTACAAGCCACAGACTTCTTTGAATCTACTAAAGACGCAGCTGGCACAGGGAGATGCAGGTGAACCACAACAACAGTGATCCTGTGGGACACGAAGTCATAGATGGGCGAAAAGGAAGGCCAGGAAAAGATTGAGAACACTCATGACAAATGAGATGACTTCATTGATCCACTCTAAGATCCTTGGAAAACACCAACTGATCCTGGAAACTTCTTTTATATGCAGTTTCTTCTATTGAACGCATCCTTAGGTGTCTGCAAACCAACAATAGAGACTGAGAATCTATAAATCATAACATTCCTTCCTTCAAGCTAGTATACGCTCCAGTCATACACCTCTTTCTTCAAATTTTGTTTCCTAGAAAATAGTGGGGCAAACAGCCAAGGAAATTACAAAGAAGCGGGATTCCTAACAGTGAGAAGCTGAAGAGAGACCCCTTCTCTAGCTAAGAACCCATCTAAAGAATTAGCACTTCTCAGCACTTACGATCAAGAGATGTTACAAGAATTACAAAGCTCAGAAATTTCAGCAAAAACACTTTGATAATTCTAGGAAGGGGCTTCTTGCCCCAACACTGATTGATCTCACTAGCCAAATCCCCTTCAACGACCAAAGAGCCATGGAAACGGGTATGGAACAGCTCCAATCCTTTCTTAAGAGTGAAGGACTCGGTGATTTTTTTTTGAGGAAGTGATTTTTTTACTCCAATTCCAGTGCCCCTAGAAGACTTGAACCCAAGACCTCCCATTACAAACCCACCCATGTGACCACTAAGCTATGCTCAAGTTCACAAGGACTCAGTGAAATTGGAGTCGGAAATACTGACAAGACCAGCATAGGAAAGGAGTACAATCCAACTTCATGACAAAAAAGCACTGAACCCTAAAGGGACAGGAATCCCCGAGGAGCAATCAAAGTTGAGTTTAATGGTGCCAGTAGGACGGGAATTTATTCAATCATAGCCAGTCTCTCAGACTGAGAAAGGAGGGCCACTTGATCGACCTCATCGAAAACCTTGAAAATAACCAGCCAACCAAAGATATGAAGAATCCTATCAGTCATGTGGCTCCAAGAGCATCCAGAGTAGCAAAATATCCATGATTACACTTTTACCAGAAACCATAAGTGGCTGAACACTGATTTTAGCATGATTCAACCAGAGGAAAGGAAGGAGCTGCTGAGCCCAGCTTGAATAAGATTGTTGAAGCAAGCCAGGATGTGAGGGGCAATGAGGTGGAGATGAGGACGCCCACAATGATGATTATGACTAAAATAATGACAACAGCCATGACGGTGACAGCGGGACAAAATGTTTTCAAGAAATCAGGTTAGGTTGTGGTGGAGAAATAAAAGAGAAGAGAGGAAATCAAGCTGGAGGGGGTAATGAAAACGGTCTAGGACAGGAAATGACATTTCATGAGGGGATGAGGGGATGAGGGGATAGGTACTTTAGTTTCAACATTTCAGATTTAAGATCTGAACCTTAGTATTCCAATTGCAGATCTGAAAACTCAAATTTTGGAGTAGGATGTCCAGTTCGGATCCAAATAATCTGCGATTTCAAGTATCCAGCTGGATAACTTGGTTGTCCACTGTGTTGGTCAGCACATTTGTTTTGCACTAAATAAGAACCACCTAGCTCTCAGAGTATTATAGAAAAAATAAAACATACACAAGAAAAGGTATAAAACACAAGCAAGAATATTAAAACTACAAACCACAAAAAGGGAAAAATCATTACGAATTTCCCATTGTATAAATAAGATATGCCACCTAAATAATAACAAGAAAAAAAAATAGTTGATGTACGTGATTTATTCAGGAAGTACAAGAATACCTGTGAAGAAACAAAAACAATTACACGGGCACAAGCAAATGCAGTGCTAGCCATCCTCATAGTTTGATCTTCACATAAAGAAACAACCTACAATACAATGCCAGAATTGATATATTCACTTACATTGACAAAAGGGAACAAAGAAGAAAATGAAAACACATATGTAAGAACAAATTGTGGAAATAGAAAGGTATGTTGTTCAAGAAGAGCATTTTTGTCAGGTAATTTAAGGATGTAGGTGTTATCTTCAGCAAATTTGCTGCATTTTAATGAAAATTATATAGGGGGTAGTTCGATTTTGATCTGATTTGAGAGAGGAGGAGAGATACACAACATACTTAACAAATACAAATAGCATTCCAATTAAAGTAACCTTAATCATACATCCAAAAACATATGCAAAAGTAAACAATGCAAAAAAGAAGATATAGTGCACTTGCTCTTCAATCAAATTGAACTTGTTTTTTTTCGATGATACTGAAACAATGCTCCCTATGCCAGAAAAGAATACAAGTTCAGTATAAAATACCTCCTTTGCAAACATGGAAATTGAAAGAGATTGAGGACAATGTGGGTCATTAAAAATCTTAACAAGATCACTCACTTTAGCCCTACAAAAGATAAAAGAACAATAAATAAATAATCAGATAAATTAAGATTCAGAATGTTTCCCTCCTCTCCGTAAAATCCCAATCTTTCCCAAAACAAAAAGGTTACATTCACTCACACAATTAAAAGAAAAAGTTCAGTCAAATATTGTGGATGCCTTTTACCAAAGAATTTTCAATTCATCACTAAGAATTTGCAAAAGTCTTTTAAAGAAGTTAAACATCTAAAGACTCTTTTTTTTTGGAAAAAAAATCTAAGGACTCTTACATCTTCAGCAAAATACATAACTAACCAATTAATGGGATAGTAAGCATACAAGCATTTTTAAATTTTGAAGACTCCCAACTCTTTACATCATAGTTACTTCAAAATTTTAATTGTATCTGTGCGAGTTTCAGACTCACATTGACATATATAGCTAATGTCTCTTTGGAAGCTTTTTTTAGGAAAATACTGATCAGTAAAATACAGATTTGATTTTACCTCCTTATTTATTTCTTCCATTCCTTTTCCAATCATCATTTTCAGCAAAAGGAAAAGGAAAAGAAAAATAATTCTTTTTTTCATTATTTCTGAGGAATGTATACCAACTAATTTGATACATCATTTGATACATCATTCAAATCGATTTTGCACATGTTGAGTAATCAAATACACTTGCATGATACTCAGTGTGACAAAGAGCAAAAAAAATATTCACAGTGACACATGGCTCTACAAAACTACATAAATTAAGAAAATTAACATCTCACAAAATAGGCCACTTCCGCATACTCATGCAATCAGGCCAATATGATCCAGATAAGGCAACATCTGGGTCCAAGAAGGAGAAATCCATACACTGATATATCTCAACAATTTGGTAAATCATGATAAAGACTCCAATACCAAAGAATGCAGAAAAAATGTAACCTGATATTCTCTACTGTTCCAGATATTTGCTTCAATCGTCGAGCAATCTGACGCCCATAGCTTTGAAAAGCCTATGACAAATGTAGTAACTCCATGAATGAAACTTAAAATTGAAAAGCATTATACTGGGTAAGAAATTATATATTTTTTCTTTTTTGAAAGTTGTGTTTCATTATATGTGTGATAATTTACAAGTAATCAGCCCCATAGGGGAAATACAAAAGAAGCTCAGGATGCCCCTTTTTAAATAAGAAAAATTAATCAATCCTTATAATTGCAGCAAGTCTACAGGACTATAAATCATACAATTTTTTTTCTAAGATCATATTTTAGAAACAACAAGGATACCATTCGCACAAAACCTACAAGAATGAATTCTATGATGCAACTAAAGAAAATTACATATCCCTAGCGGATTTGCTTTTTGAATCCCAGTGGATTCAACAAACTCAATGCAAAAGATGTCTGTCAACATTTAAAAGGCAAAAACAAACTCACCTTATTGGAGTTCAAATCATGTACACTGTTCAGTTCAACAATTTTTTTGTAAACACCAAGTCTTTCTTCCTCCAATTTCAAAGCAGCTTCAGAAGATTTGACTATAATATCTGGCACAAATTGAAAATGAGAAAAACAGTGAACAAATATTTTCCAATAATAAGAATTTCAGGTCCTATGAAAAACCCTCCAATGCACTTAAATTTGAACAGAGAGAAGTAATACAAGTTAAGAACCAGGAAGTACTCCCACCATGAACGGAGCATAGATAAAGTGTACTCTAAAGGTCAGCAGCGTTGACTGGTGAGGAATAGAGGACACTTCAATTTGAAAGCATGGAGTAATCACACACGTAATCGAAAAAAGGCAAAACAAGAAAACAGCTATTTACTACTAATATGGAATTATAATCGAAAGCTAAAAATCAGGCACGCAGGAAGCATTTTAGAATTAAAAGAAACTTTAGAAAAACAGAAACCATATTTTTTATTCTTTTGAAAAATATAACAAGGGTTGGGTTGCTGAAGCAAAGTAACTAATAACTCTTCTAAGAAAATAAACAGAAACTCCTCTTTAGCTTTAAAGGAAACCATTCAAAAATTCTTAAGGAAATGTTTCCGCAAATTTTAGGAGACTCGAACTAAAATGTATTGGAAATTTTAATCAGCAATTTCTCAAAAAAATTTCATATTGCTTATATATTTCCACAAAAGGTTCATACGAAAAATTACAATTTTTTAGCTGAGATCAGTTGTATAATTTAGGATGATCAATAGAAATAGTTTGATTCTTCTAACATTATTTGATTACTGTTGTAGTGAGAACTTATTGTTATTAAATATCACCATTAAATGGAATGCCCAATCAGCAGCATTTCAAAAGTTTCTTTTTACCCAGCACTGCATCCAAAGTTCATGGCATTGTATTAACACATAATGATTTACTTATGAAAAATGATGACTAAACATGCCCACCCTTGGATACCTTTGCCACTCTTTGCAACAGATTTAGCAGATTGTGATTCCTTGGACCTGGCAATTTCTTCCTTCATCTTCCTCTGTGACTCTGCAGCTTGCTTTTCTGCAGCTTCTTTTGCTGCCCTTCTCTCAGCTTCTAAAGCTGCCTTTGCAGCTTTAAGCTTCGCCTGATTATTATTACCGCATGAAAAGAGATATTTGCATAAAAAAACTCTCCAGCAATATCTTTCATACTAGAAAACAACACTTAGACAAGAAACTAACCTCTGCTTCAGCTTTTAATTTTTCCAGGCGCACTTTTTCCTCATACTGAGCTCTCTCCTTTCTTTTGGCCTCTTCAAGGGCAGCATCATCTCTTATCTTCCTCTCTTCTATCAAGGATAGCCGCTCATGGTCTCTTTGGATGACAGACAAGTGATTATCAAGTTCTTCTGCACTAAAGAGAATAACAGGACAAGATTAAACCATACTCAGTTACACAACTATAATTCATACAACAAGAAAATATAGAAATGACATACAGAATCACAAAATGGAAATAGCAAATAAACAGTTACCATCCAAATTATTTTAGAGCATCTAAGTATACTCAAAGCAATCTAAAAGTAAGTTGTATATATAAAAAAAAAACATATCACACCCAGAATAATCTGCAAACGTACTTGTGGTAAGAACATAGCAGCCATCAAACTATTAGTTGATTCAAGAGTATAACAAAATAGACCTAGAAGCAACATCATAAAGCCTGAAAAGTAAAACACAGATACAAAGCCTCACAAGCATCAAACCAAGCAATACTGCAAATTCCATCAACCATAATCCTTGCTTCCTGAATAAAGAACATAGAAATACTCACATTCGGCGCTGGTACTGTTTGTCATTTCTTCTGTCAGACTCTTTTCTAGCATTCATTTGTCTCTCAACCCGAAGAAGTGCTGAAGCTATTTTTTGATCTATATTCCTTCTATCTGCCTCTACAGCAGAAAATCTGTTCCAGATTTCCTCCTATACATCAAACAGAACAATTATTTTTTTTATTTAATAGAATGGGACTATTTTCAAATTTTACTTAATAGAAATAGAACTGTTACATGATAGCTTTAAATTCATTAAACTAAATAATGATGCAGAAATAATTAGGACGCTTTTGTGTCTCCCTTTCATACTAGCAAATCCACTGCACTTCCTGTCCAAAATTGAATAACCATGATGCTTCTATTGAATTTATTTCTTTCTTTAAAGGAAGGTCAATTTCATGAAGGCTAGAGGATAAATTTGATGTTTAATGCCTAAAGACTAAAGGATAAAATTTATGAAGGAGATTCCCTTGCAACAAGGGATAGGAAAGACAGCCTTTGCTTTGCTCAAGAGTCAGCCACATGGTCATCATCCAATAGGTGCCTTTAATATTATGTTCCCAGGTCTAACCAGGTCTAACCAGGGCCAGAGGTGAACGCAGTGTCACCAGAGATGGAGGGACAGCAGGTCTGTTTATCATAAGGTGCACGACTTAGATTTTTGACTATACATTACTGGAATTATGTCATTTGAATAAATTGACATGACCTAGAGGTGACAACTTAGGATAGTTGAAGTTCAATCCTATATGGCATCCTCATAAATTGAGGTGACATAAGAGGTGAAAAAATTTGTCTTACTATTCTTTAAAACCTGATAGTTTGTAAAAAATTAGTTGATTTGGTTAGAAAACATTATTTATTTGGTTCAAAGGGAAGAAGTAGTGTCACCCAAGATGATGGGGAGAAGATGTGTCTAACTTAAACCGCACTACTTAGTTTTTCTTATTCCACATAATTAGAATCCATCTTCAACACCGCATCCAGATCTACCAAGGCAGATTTCCAAGGCCCCTTCTCTTGAAATGGAACTGCAAATAGTTTTTTTTATTCCACATAATTAGAATCCATCCTCTTCTACACAGCATCCAGATCTACCAAGGCAGATTTCCAAGGCCCCTTCTCTTGAAATGGAACTACGAACACCTTGTTTTGGGAGATTTATTTACTCTTTTTAACTATTTTTTTAGTTTGAGTTGCTCCAATGCCTGTATAACTTTTCCCTTCTGTCAGTTTTAGAGGGTAATCAACTTTCTCTGTTATGAATGAAACAACATACTTATTATTATGTATGGAAGGTGGGAAAACACCCACGGCATCTAAAATATGTAAAATTAGCTCAAAGCAAAAATATCACCTCTATTTTTTGCTGACTTTCACGCATAGATTCAAAAAGAGAGCCTTCTACTAGTCCAGATTTATCCATCAAATCTATTTCAGGTGTTCCAATACTTAAATCATCTTCGGAGTCATCATCGTCACTGAAAAGAATAAAAAGAGTAAATGTTAGGTGAAATTCATACATGACAAAAAATCAACATATAAAACGAAATATTACAGAAAAAAATTGTCAAACTAATTCTCATAATATCTGAAATAGAAATCTAATAATTCCCAATCTCCTTTCATATTTATCTACCTAAACTCAAAGTCGACACAAGTAAAACTTGTACCACTCCTCGAGGTGCAGACGTTATTGCCTTCAGCTTTACTGTCGACATCTTCCACATCATCTTCTGGCGCTCGCATAACAAAACCTGCATGTTTTCTTTCTCTGTCTTTCCCAGCAGAAAACCCATGTTTTCTTTCTTTGTCCTTCCCAGCAGATAACCCTCTGTGCCAAAAGCCATATAGAAATTAAAACCAATCAAGGAAATGATACATGAAGTACAGACATCAAGAATAAGAATACCATATGATAACATGCCAGTCAAATACAACTCCTAAAAGTAGACATTCCACTTAGAGAAAGTATGGAGAAAGATAAAACACATTACAAGCATTTGAACTTTGTCAGCTGATTCGAAACTGGAGAAGAGGTATTGAGCTTCAATTCTAGTGCATTCAGCTCTGAAACAAGAGTGTCCATGGTCCAATCTGGTTCTGGATCGAGCACAACGCCACTGAATTTCTTTGGGCACGAGAATTCTAATGTAAAAGCACCCCTGCAGTTATCAAAAAATTTCCGTATTGAAAATTAATTATTTAAAAAAAAAATGAATAAGGATAATGAGAAATTCCTGATTGAGAGAAGTAGAAGTGATAGTTGAATACATTGTATGAAGCCGTCGACTTTCGTTCAATGACGACCTTGACACAACCCAAAACGGCTTTATTTGATAGAGATCATTACCAGCATCCGGATGCGGCGGGACCCCCTACTGCAGAACCTGCGAAGACCCCGAGTTTCTGTTACTTGAGTGAGAAACGAGGAGGCAAAAACTGAGAGAAAAATAGAACACGTGAAGAGAATTAATGTATCTGCCCTCACAACCATCGTCATGGACTGTCATCCTTCGCCCTCGTCGACCACCGACGGAGTTGCAGACGCAGAAACCCTCCGAGCAAGATACAACCTTCTCGGGAATTCGACACTACCCCAAAGACCAAGGAACACAACCTTCGAGGGAACTCGACACTGATTCTATCTTTACTACACTAATATAGTTCGTAGTACCTTTATAATTTAAAAGTTAAAGAAATGTACTTCCGACCCCATGAAACCCCGGTGCCTATAAATTGAAAACTTACGGCGAGGAATGAGAAGAGAAGGAAGAGAAAATACAGAAGCAACGAACGATGAGAAGGAAGGTGTCTCGCTTCGATATGCTCCTAAGTCGCTCTCTCCTCGTACAACAAAACGATTTCGCCGCCCCAATCTTTCTGAGATTCTGGCAAGATTTGTTACTGTATTGCGGTGTTAGGCGAAGATGAAGATCAGTAGATGTTCCTTTTCGCCCTCTTCCCCAAGGTTTCGAAATTACGTACGTGCGAAGCGTGCGAAAGAGACGCCTATGCTAGTCGTTGCGTTAATGTAACGCAGGGCTGTTTATTTAGGTTATTGTGATATTATTTGGCTGGGGTTAAAATATTACTATTATATTTTATATTTTATATTATTACCATTCTTAAATAGAAAGACACAGAGGTCGAGATTGTCCTCTCAAACCGTTTATATTAATTAATTCATAACATAATTCTTACTACTAAGAGCATTCATAAATGGCACTGAATGCATTGACTTGGTTCTGTTCTTAGCATATTGAATTGTAGAAGTACCAAAATATAAATTGACACAGGCAGGATATAGTGTAATTTCATGCTCCATCATCCTCTTATAAATATAATAATATAAAAATTAATATAGAAGAAAATTAGGTAAATTTCCTAATTTATTTAGGATTTAAAGGTAGATTTCCTAATTTATTTAGGATTTAAAGGTAGATTTCCTAATTTATTTAGGATTTAAAGGTAGATTTCCTAATTTATTTAGATTTAAAGGTAGATTTCTTAATCAATGTAGAAGAAAATTATGTAAACAAAATTGTCTCTTAGAACTCAACCTCTGTTCTGTTCTTGAGGAACAAGAAGAGGAAAAGGATCACCTTCTTAACCTATCACTTTTGATGCTTATATATACATGGAGCACTTTGATTTTCAGCTGAATCTCTCTTAAATTGATATTGCAATGACCCATTTGAAAAATTTAAGCAAAAATGCCACTGGAAGGCTGCTGCTGCTGTTTGTGTTTCTCTAGTCATTTATTTTCAATTTCAGCAGAATAAAAATTCTAAAATAAAGCAGCACAAGAATACTTCTGCTTTGAAGGTCTTGATTCTAAGGAATTTAAAAAACAGAGGATCAGGGCGAAGGGAAGACTTTTATCACTTCTCAAGCAGTGAAAACTTGCTTTATGCGTTTACCACTAAACATAAAGTACAATGTAAGAAAAAACTTATGTACAGATTTCATGGTAGCACGTCCTCGTGAAAGAATATGCCTGCCTGACAAACTTACAAATGTATACGTCTCCACATTGTAATCAAATTTGATTTCATATCACTGGCTCACTGACAACTTTGTAGTAACATAACCAACCACAAATACAATTGAAGTGTTACCCACGGAAATGCTGAAGCAGTAATGTTGGAAATTGAGAATGTTTTCTCTAATCAGCTTCCTGCAATTTTCGCTGGGGTTTGGGGGAGTTGTCATGAAACCTGTCTTGGTACAGCTGATCTTTTTCATCAAAATCATATCATGATAGCCTCGGTCACTAACTGATCTTAGAAGGGAATAGAGTATTCTCAAAATCTTCTCCAAATTCTAAGTCCGGAACTTCTTCCTGGCCAACTGATTCTTCCTCAGGAAATTTTGTATCCAACTTTTGGGTATGAAAGAGGTTCTTTCCTTTCTGTTGCCGATCAAACATCCTCTGCAGTTGCTTCCCCTGTTCTTCGATTTGCACTTGCAACTTCCTCTGAATCTGAATCATTAAAAAAATGTAAGATACATTTTACTCGGACTTGAATCCAACTGCTTATATTAATAATGTTCGAGAGAATAAAAAGAAAAACCTCTAACTGTTCATGAAGCCGCCTTTGGACATCCAATTGCAATCGAAGTGCTTCTGTAATTTGCATACCACTGCCAAATACCCATGAACTAATATTTAAGATCGCTATAAAGCATGAAAATTGATTGCATTAATCACAATCACTTATGAGAGAGGGACAGATACACACGCTTTCAAGTTCAGCTGTGGAATGTCACTGGTGAACTGTGTCTTCTCTAACTTCCCTGTAGCAGGACAGCATAACTATATATAAATATCATCACAATCACTGTTGAGTATATCATGTTCTCCACTTCTCATGCTCAAGAGTGCAGATAATATCATTATGATATTCTCACACTTGCTAGGTATCAAGGCCGTGATAAAATAAGGTAAAGTGACGTTGATGAAAACTGGAAAACTTAAATGGCGGAGCATCATTTTACATTTTCATCCCATTGATAAAAACTCATCTGTGGTTCTTGACGCTCGGGAATTGTTAACAAGATCAGATATAGCTTTCGCACAATCAGCATTTAAAAAATCTCATGACGTATTAATGTAGGCTCAACCACTGGGAACAACCAACTGTAGTTCATTACATATGAATCAATAACAGAGTAAACATACAGTTAAAGGTCACAGTAAACGTAGTTCAGCTTCGTGTTGATATAGAAGCCAAGAAATAGAAAGCAACATTGTAAGCTTCAAAAAGATAGTTTCTTTGTGGGCTATCACTTTTTTCTGTCAATAGTTTCTTCGTGGGCTATCACTTTTTTTCTGCCAATAGTTTCTTTGTGGGCTATCACTTTTTTTCTGTCATTCTTTGATCATTATATCAGTATCACACGCTGGATAATCAATGAAGTTGATCAACCACTAGCTTTGATTTAGCTCACGACGCTAACTCAACTTGATGAGGCTCAGATATGACCAATTCGACAACAAATTCTCCTCATTTCTCTCCCTCACCCCAAGTCACGGGGAAAAAAGAAAAGAATGTGCATCAGATTTCTTTAATAACATTTGTTTTATTCGACAACAAATGTTTAAACAAAAGGTCTAAGTTTCGAACCAGTTAGAAAGATCTATTTGATGGAAACGATTACACAAAAACTCAATAGACACCGTAAGACAAAGCAAATAAAGAAAGAAAAGATCTCAACCATCC
Source organism: Aristolochia contorta (assembly GCA_022405105.1). Taxonomy (NCBI): domain Eukaryota; kingdom Viridiplantae; phylum Streptophyta; class Magnoliopsida; order Piperales; family Aristolochiaceae; genus Aristolochia; species Aristolochia contorta. The sequence goes on along the minus strand of CM039666.1, from coordinate 7,914,629 downwards.
AGAGTTGCTAGAGATAAACGAAACAAGAAAGGATTATATGGTTTCCCCGGGAAGACTTGAAATCAAGACCACCCCCTACAGCAACCCCTCCCCCCCTTCCCCTCATATGACCATAGAGCTAATGCTCTAAGTTTACTTCCCTGACTACTTCACCAAAATATTTCATAACACATGTCACAAAGAGGACAATGCAGAAGTTACATTGAACAAACTCAGTCAAACATAAAACCAAACTCACACATGATTTTAATAAACACAACAGCAGAAATAGAAAAAGAAAAATTCTATAATAATCCCCAGATTAAGCAGTGTATGATATTGTTTCCCCTTTCTGGATCACGGATAATCAGAAAACTCTCCAAAGTTACATTATAAATTATTTCAAACTGTAAAACATTTAATTAGGATCACCAATTATTTCAAATCTTAAAACGTACAAATAACATAAATTGATCTCATCTTAAGTAAAATTACAACTGTGGGAGATAAGCATTAGATGAGTTCAATAAAAACATCTGATACCTGAGTCATGACTGACCAACTATTACATAGACAGGTAAAATAAATGACAAGGAAGAACATCAACTTGCAACATAAAAAACTAATCATGAGCAATTTCTTAGTTAAAACTGGGTCTAAAAACTTTTACCTTCAGTTGAATTACACACGTACTTGGCCATTCGATATTTCTGAAAATAAACAATAGAATAAGTTTCAAAATGAAAAAGAGACTGCCAGAATGAATATGTTCTAACGGGATGATATGAATAAGTTACCTGTAAATGGCTTTTCACATGAAAGATCGTTAATCCTTCATAATCCATTAACTTCAAAATCCCTTTTGGAGTTGCTTCTGAATTCAAATGAACAATATGAATCATCTCTCGCTGATACATCCAACACTGACACTAGTTTGTACGGAAAGAAGCTAAACACTACAGCTGTGTATCTCAAATAACTCACTGTCAGCTCCTCCAAGATGATTCACAGCTTCAACAAATCGGTCATGAAGATCTTGACTCCACCTGATCCGCACTTTGTTAGAGACACTGGAAGGCATATTGCAAGGAGAAAGTGCACCAACTCCTGAAGGATTGGAAGAATGCTTTTCTACAGGGAGTTGGAAGCTTGATTGTATTGGAGAGACACAGGTATCTGAACTGACCTGGGAAAATTTTTTTTAAAAAAAATAAAAGAAAACATGATTCAACTCCTATCACATAGGTACCATCACAGGCAGATGTTTCATCAGTATAAGGTCCATTTGAGAAAGAGGAAAGAAAGATTACTGTATTCGAGCTAGGATTGCGGAGACCCTCAACAGCCGAGACATACTTCCAGTTGGAGGTGGCACTGCCACCCGTACCATCACTTTGCATTGACTGAAGGAGCTCTCCCCCTTGAAAATTTGTACTTGTTATCCTTGAATTACTGTCACGAGTTCTAACACTCTGGTTGTTGCATGTTGGAAATTTTACAACTGATTGCAGAGTGTCAAAGGATTGTGGGGCTGTTTCATTATGCTTTTCTATGTCGACAGAGAAGGAAGTAGAGGGCCTGTACGAAGGGAATTCAGTTGGCAATCGACCAACTTGGTAGACGTATGGAGGAAAGCTTGAGTAAGAATCACTAAGATAGAAAGAAGAATTTTGTGACTGGAAACAATTTGAAGCGCAAGAAGATGAATTAGAGGGTTCAATATTTGGCTGGGAAGAGGACCCTTGGAACCATCCCATAGAATAAGGGTGCTGAAAAAGCCTATGAGACATGTTCTGCTGAACACATTGTTCAACCAAAGGACCCTGAAGAGAAGAAGCATCCATGTTTGAGAATTGGCTGGAATTTGAACTCCGACCAGACTGATCAGATAGCTGGAACGATGAATTCTTGAAAGATCTTGTCTTCTCCTCTATCTTCTGCGTGTTCATTTACAAGCTGAAGCAAAGCTGTGCAGGCCCAACTGCAAACCAAGACAGCACAAGCAATACCAGTTCTTTTCTCAGAAACCAAAATAGTACTTTCAAGGTTAGTTGGCCATCCAACAATACACACAGCACAACTGATCAAAATATAGTCATAGACCTTATTCTTGACAGGAGAAGATGGGGAACTAGTAAAAGGCAGAGGAAACAAAGTCATCGATCAACTAACCCTATTGCCGAAATTCAAAAAGGTTTTATTCCCAGATAGTCTCTCTCCTCCATTCGACAATACGTGCTGCATAAGATAACTGATTAAAATGCATAAACCCATCGAAGCTTTTATACATTCCTCAGATGGATGGGGATAAGCACCGATTTAGTGATATGCCCAATGCCTGGAACAGGAAAAAAAAAAAGAAAGGAAGTTAAAAAACAGTGAAAACGCTGAAAGAAAAAACTTTAGGAATATATGAGCCCAATAATTTCCAACCAGATGTAAACTTTACAGAGATCTCAAGAGAAGGATACGCGTGAAGAGCATTTGCCAACAGCGCCAATGCATAAAACAATGCAGAATAAAGAATTTAGTATCGTTAAGAAAACAGCAGGCAGAAAACCAAAAGGAATCTTCTCTCTTTTTTTTTTTTTTTTTTATAATTCCACTGAGTTGCACTCTCTACGTGGTTGGCTGGTTTAAAACAACAGTTTTTTAACCCGCGAATAAAGAAAGAAGTCCAAACATCCAGAGAAATTCTCAAGCGGCTATGAAAGACAGACAATGCTGCTTATGATAAGCTTGAATCTCCAAAAAGAACAAAATAAGTAAGAAGCCGAATTCCTTACAGAGCGAAGTGAGTAACTGTATTCACTAATCCGTAAACGTCAAAACATGAAGGAGAAAAGGAAAACCTTCTGTGTACGGTGATTGCGTTGGGATCTCCGAATCTCCATTTTACTATCAGTGGAAACAATGAATTAAAGAAAAGTTATTCTCGTGGAGTCCGAATCAGATTTTTCTTTTAAAGGCTCGGAGAGGAATATTTAGGCGCCGACCCCATCTCAACGAGGGGCCGCGACAGCAGAAAAGGGCCGGAGATTGTTGTCTACCCTTTACAATCCCCGCTGCTGAATCCTTATGCCTCTGCAACTGGAATAGTGGAATATGAAAAAGACGTGAGACCCAATGTGGAATGCCGGGGAACCAACAAATGCAGCTGATTTCGAGTAAAAAATCGAGCGGAAAAGTTATAGCACGGCGACAACGGCGACCAACGAGCATCAAATAGCTTCTTCATAATTCAGAAACGTGTTCAGAATCAGCAATCTTCACCCTCCACCATCGCATATTTTATTACCCAACAGAGTTCATTATATATATATATATATATATATTCGTTGGAATGAGTTTTGGTTGAGAAAAGTCTGAGAGAAAGTGAGGAAGGAGAACAAAACAAAACAACTGCTTTCCTTCGTCTGTGATAGCAACTTGCCCATGAACTACTGTATGCGGCTAAGGGACTAAGGGCCCAACAATTAAAATACAGAACTCAATACATTGATTAATCATTAGAGGGAAAGACAGTTTTTAATCCCAGAACAGACTGGCAACGTATCATCGTCGTCCGAAATGCGGCTAAAACACTGCGTTGGGCCGTTCATCGTCGAGTTGTCGTGTCGTGTCACATTGCCGAGAGTCCAAGCTCCAAAAATCCAAACCCATCGATAGTTACACGCGCACCAGAGGGTAAACAGAAAAGAAAATCGGATAGTTCGAGAGTCTGAATCCGAAAAATAAAGAAAGTGGACACATTGGAAGCGATCATTGTTTGACTCCATGGCCAGAGCAACTAGGTCTTTTGGAGTGTTCAGGTTGTTGCTTTCAACCAACAGACCGCACTCGATTTATCTAGGTCTTTCTTCTCTGTACCAAAGATCAAATGGCCCTTTGAGCGCCGAAAGGACCACTGCTGGTTCGTCTTCCTGCTTTCCTCCACGTGCCTCCGAATCAGCTTCCATGGAAGTTCTGCTTATTAAAGTCTAAACGCAGTGAGGCCGGCTCATTCGGACCTACCGTGGCCGGTGGATACTGGTCTGTTTTTCGAGAAGCCACATTGGCCATGAACATTGACCAAGAATTCATCCCCGTGAAAACCAGTCATGACTTTGGAAACTTAACCTTATCTTCTTCGTTTCTCTTTTTCCAGATCAGTTTAATGGGTTTAAACTTTTGTTTAGAGGAAGACGAAATTGACAGTTTCGAAATGAACAACTGGGTCGGGTTTATCTGAACTAGATGAGCATCAAAATTTCTAATCCAGTGCAATTGTTCGAGACGACATTTCTGAACTTTGGAATCACATCTTCGATAGGAAATTCCCAGTTCTCACTGCCCGATCGATGCTTCCATTAACAAAGAGCACAAATAATGCGAAGAATCCACGCGCATAAATATTGTAGTACGTACGTCCCGAGAGCTCGCCTGTTAAGGAATCTGTACTGGAGAGAATTGTCCTGGGAAAGGAAGTTACAGCAATTTGCAGGGAACGAATTCCGGAATCAGAGCTGATGGGTCGCACACGCAAGGATAGATTACAATTCACAAATATGCTAATTCAATCCATTATCGCTCCCAGTCCCGCGAAAAGACACCCATTTGGACTCGATATTTGAGTTCCTCCGTGGCTTTGGGAGAGAGAGAAGAACAAATCCTCAGTGGCTACTTGTGGAAGATGATTCGCTCCTGCGTTTTCTCCCAGATGGAGACAAATGATAGGAAACTTGGCAGTTAGCACTTTGCAGACATTCCTCGGCGAGGTGCTTATCTTGTTGTCTGTAAAAGAGGGATGCTGGTCAAAGAGTTAAACTTGCCAGGGGCCTAGAGTTTTCAATCGGCCCATACTAAGATTTCTGGAAGCCCCAATACGATTAGATGTTGAAAGTTGAAACCATAAACTGGTCCCTGTTTAAAATCTGATTTTGTCTTCAAGTTAGGGCACGTTTAGCTATATATTGGGATGCCAAATTTATAAAAATTTGTTTGATTTGGAAAAAAAAATATTTTTTAATAAGATAAACCTTCTTTTACATATAACTTTTTTCCTCACTTTGATAAATTGGTACTTTGGAAGAGCTCCAAACATTATCTTTCCCAAGAAAGTAATGGTAGGGGATGCACCTATCCAAGGTACATGTTAATCTAAGCCCTTCAAAATATAAAAAAATATTTTTTTTATAAAATCTTATTTCTAGAGGATAAACCCTAGGCATCAATAGTTTAGATTAACAAGTGTGTGGGATAAGTATGTGGGCTAAGTACAACTAGCATTATTCTTTCCAAAATAGTAATGTTATGCATACCTTCAAGGATGCATTTGGTCCACCTCCCCTTGTGGGTGCACAGGTAGCTCACATGGGTGGCACCTCAACATCTGATGTGAGTCCACCCACATTAGAAGGGGAGGTGGAAGAGTGGAGCCAAAGGCTTCCTTATTCTTGAGCTTTATTGTTCACTCTCGAGCTCTTTGTGTTTTACTAGATTTTTGTAATCTTCGAGAGATATATGATAAGAGTAATACTAGACTGACCTAGCGGACTCACCTATTGTCACATGTTAATCTAAACCCAAGAAAATATAAAAAAATATTTTTTTTTATAAAATCTTATTTTTTAGAGGATAAACCTTAGGTATCAATGGTTTAGATTAACAAGTGTGTGGGATAGGTGTGTAGGCTAAGTACAACTAGCATTATTCATATGATAATTCAGATTTAGTGTTGTACATCCCATTTATTTGTCAACTTAAAATTCTATTTTTTGCATGTAATCTCGAATGGTTAGGTTGTTACCCTTAATAATAAGGTGATTTGAGGCCGGGCTCAAATCCTTCTTCTAACACAAATATTTTTTTTCTCATGTATTTGTATGTGGGATAAATATCTACCACTCTTCCTTACATGTGTTTTTTTTTTTTTCGGCTCATAAACGTGGACAATATGAGTGGAAGTTCAAGTACATGCTCTTTGATACCGTGAAATTTTATTGTCTCAGTTCTATCTAAAATAACAAGCCAAAATTAGTAAACTTGTTTATGTAAAGCCAAAAATCCTTTCTACTCTGTTTATTGATTAAGTACTGTAATTAAACTCGAGAACATATTTTTGTCAATCCTTGGTGCATCATGCTTCATGCCGCGTCAATTACGAAAGCATGCATGGTCACTCTGTTTATTGATTAAGTACTCGGAAAGGTAGCCCGCGGGAGTGTGATACATGCAAATGCAGGTCTTTCTGACCTTTAGACCACCATAACATATATTTTAATGCGCCACGTCTTGACTAGCTACTATGTTGCCTTCTATCCTTCGTTTCAATTCCATTGTTTATTTAACCTTATTTTGATATTTTTCTATTGATAATATGGAGCTATCTATTGACGCATTGTTCTTCTAGAAAGACTAATTAAAACTTACGATAAATGACTCGAGGAAATAATTTATCTTTAATAAAAGGGTGAAGAATGTCTTCGGGTCATGGTTGAATGGTCTCATTCAGAGTCCTTTCTAGAAGACTAATTAAAACCTTATTTAGTTGCTACTTACTTTACATTTGGAGCACCGTGTTTAAACTTTAAACCCCAACAACCACTTTTATTTACCTGATTATTTATTTCTAGGCAAAAATCACACGAAATAACTATCCAAAAATCATAAATATTTTGTCTCGGATGGAACCATCATTTACTTCATATTTTAATATTTCGATAAAAAATATTAATTAAGATTATCTTGATTGAGTTCATCACTTACCATATTGTCGTGCAAGAAACCTGAAGATATCTCTCTAGAAAGACTCGGTCATTCGACAATATTGAATACGCTCTTCATCCTTCTAAGTCACCTCTTAACAAGTCAGATCTAATACTTAACAAATGATAATATACTAATCAGCAGAACTTCTTCATTTATCCTTCCGCCGGTGACCAGTCAAAATCAAAGATTATCGTAGATAAGAATTAACAAGGTGGAAGTGGCTTTAAATGATCTAAGCCCGATAAAATTAATAATAACGAGAATTAAGAACCGGGTTGGGGCTGGGAAGGGACAATTAGTGATAATAATATACGAGAATCGGGGTTGGGATTCATTTAATGTGGGGCAATTAATGACGATGCTTATGTTCCAGACCAGGTGAAGTTTTGGTCGGCGTTTTGGAACCAGAGAATATTTACATGCCTTTGAGGCTTTAATACTGCACCCTGGACCGGCGAATATATTTCTGATCACCCTAAGTTGAAACTAATCATTTTAAGTACTGTGTATAAACACGTATCTGGGTCTATTCATCTTTGTTTTATTCTCGAAAAGTGTTAAAATGGATGTGGACCCGGGCGGGTTTATCCGAGAGCGGTGGGCCATAGTGAGTTCAGCAGAGTCCGAACGTGTTGGTCGTATTTGTTTTTGTGGCTTTCTTGGCGGGCTTTCGGGTCAAAGACAGACGCGAAAATCTGCCGGGGTCTCCTTAATAAAATTAAAATACCGGGTAAGTCCAAGAAGGGGAGCGAAAGAAAGATGCAAACCTTTTGTTATTTATTGATTACTATGAGGGGTTTATCGGGGATTTAATTAATATATTGAAAGTGGAAGGAGGGAAGAACCGCAGAAGGGGAAAATGACCTTTTGGCTTTTTTTCGCCGAGTTCGATAAAGGCAAAGAAAAGAAAAGATAAAGATAAGAAGGTCCTGGGGCGGGCCTGCCAGCCCGGGCTTAGCCCAAAATTTGATTTTTTAAAAAGCAAAAGATAAAAGCCATTTTTTTTTTCTAAAATTTGGAACAAAATACGGGGTTATTATATGGATCTGGCGTTAATATATATATATATATATATATGATCACGTAAACTTAAATCCGCCACCGCTTCTTCCTCTCTTCGTCAGGACCATCGGCTCTCTTTCACGTCGCAATTTTAATCTCTCTGGTTCTGGTATTTGTTCTTTCAATTCGGCGGGTCTTTTTGCGTGGAAGGTGAGAGGGGAAAGAAAGGGAAATGCCGGCTCTGTCTGGAGCCGGCTGTGATCTTGGGGGTCGTTGCGGTATCGCTGTTTTTGGGTGCGGCGGGGGCTTTTCCGGCGACGTTGAATCTCGAGAGAGCTTTTCCGGTGAGAGGGAATGTCGAGTTGGCGCAACTGAGGGCCAGGGACCGCGTCCGACATGGGAGGCTTTTGCAGGGAGTCGTTGATTTTCCCGTCGAAGGTTCTTCGGATCCTTTCACCGTGGGGTGAGGCAATCTTTTCTTTTTCTCGTGGTCTTGTTTAACGAATTTACGTTTTGCCTTTATGGTTTTCTTGCTCGAAGTTTTTTTTCCTCTTAGGTTGTTCGCATCCTCTCGCTGCAGGCCGAGGCAATCTTTTCTTTCTCGTGGGTTTTGCTTAACGAATTTCCGGTTGGTTTTTGTGGGTTTTTTTGCCGAAATTGTTGCTGTAATTGTTTTGGTTCTTCGAGTCCTTATACCGTGGGGTGAAAAAATCTTTTCTTTCTTGGGTTCTGTTAGACCAATTTCTGGTTTTCTTGTTCGAAATTCCTGTTCTACATGTTTTAGTTTATTGGGATCCTTTCGCCGTTCGCTGAGGCAAGTTTTTTCTTTCTCGCGGGTTTTGTTACGAATTTCCGTTTGGTCTTTGTGGTTTTCTTCCTCGAATTATTGGTCTAGTTGTTTTAGGTTGTTCGGATCTCTTCGCCGTTAGCTGAGGCAATTTTTTCTTTTTTGTCGAAGTTTTTTAAGAGTTTCAGTTTGGTCTTTTTGGTTTTCTTGCTCGAAATTCTTGTTCTCATTTCGCTATCTGTGTGTTTTTGTTTTTTCCGGTTTTCGTTTAGTTGCACAATTGTTTTGGATTGGATGTTCTTTTTGACATGTTCCCATTTTTCCTTCCATTTATTTCGTCCTTTATTGGTGTGCTTAGTGTTTTCTGCTTGTACATTTTCTCGCAAGTTCGTTCTCTTTTCTGTTTTTTTTACTCTCGCTTCTTTTATTGCACCTGCCTATTTCTGTGCTCCATTTTATTTCATTTTGGAACAGCCAATTTATGAAATTCTTCTCTTCCTTTTGCAATTCTGAACTGATCTCTCTTCTTTCTTTTTGCTTCCTTATATTGTTCATTTATCAGGCTTTATTTTACGAGAGTTAAATTGGGATCTCCTCCGAAGGAATTTTATGTGCAGATTGACACTGGAAGCGACATCTTGTGGGTCACGTGCAACCCCTGCGATGGCTGTCCCAAATCAAGCGGACTCGGTGTAAGTGTCAATTTCCTGTCAATTTTTTTTTGTTTTTATCGTCTCCTTCTCTCTAATCGATACTTCCGGAATTCTCTTCAAATTTTTTCTGGGTTCGCCTTGCTTTTTCTCTCCTTCGGTTTTCTCGAGAAATTGAGAACACTTTACTCAGTTTCCCGATAAAATCCTATTCTATCTGCTGTCTATTAAACTACTTTATGGTTCTTGTTCTTTTTCTAATTTGTAGCTTGATCTAAAACTGTTTGACCCCCTTTCATCCTCATCGGCTTCATCGGTTTCGTGTTCTCATGAAGTATGCAATGTTGCGATTGAGACCCAAAATGCCTTTTGTGCTTCTGAATCTGGTTCCTCCGCCTGTAACTACTCTTACAATTATGGGGATGGAAGTGGAACTAAAGGATACTATGTCTCGGACACACTATACTATGACACCGTTGTGGAGAATAACTTAATTGCAAACTCGTCTGCTTCTATTATTTTTGGGTGAGATTTACCGGTCATTTTGGATCACTTGATATTTCTTTTTCTTCATCATCCTTGTCTTCGTCATCATCATCTTCTTCTTCTTTATCGATTTTATTTTTTAATATGTTTTCTTTTGTGGATTTTAGGTGTAGTGTTTCTCAATCTGGGGACCTGACCAAGCCAGAGAGGGCCGTGGATGGGATTTTTGGGTTTGGACGGAGTGAACTATCTGTCATTTCACAGCTTTCTTCACATGGGCTTGCTCCAAAAGCATTCTCTCATTGCTTGAAAGGGACTGAAAATGGAGGAGGCCTATTGGTCCTTGGCGAAGTTGTGGAGCCCGGTATAGTTTACACACCACTTGTTCCTTCAGCGTAAGTTTTTTTTCTTAATCTTCATTTGGTTATTTTTCAAATGTAATGATTTCTCCACTAATGATTGGACTAGCTTGGAGTGTTCTGTTGTAATAATTGTTCTTTATTGCTTTCATCAAGAACCCACAATTTTTCAACTTTTAAAAATGTGCTTGCTCTCTAGATGACTCATCTCTTTATTCAGATTCAAAGAAACTACTTCTATTCATCCTGCTTTTGCTAATTTTGTGAATCACTCTCACGAGCTAGTTCCTTTGCCATGAGTTGTTCATTCTTACTTTGTAAGTGGTTGTTTATCATCTGCTATGTGCTGTGCCACTTTGAAACTATGTTGAAATGATAAAATGGTTTAGTGAATTATCTCTCAAGCCTTTCTCTAAAGGTTACTGCCGTGCTTACGGTTTTGCCCTATGCTTCTTCACCATCTTTTATTTTGAAGAAAGATTCCATTCAGATTTAAACTATAAGAACTATAGGGGGATTTTTTGTCAGTTATTGAACTGAACAAAATCACCAAGTGTTTAAAATCATCAAATTGTATTTCAACGTTCAACTCCCTTGAGTTGGGTGTTACATGGTCTGAGTTAGAATTAGACAAACTGAATTACACATTTGGGATCTGGTTTTGGTACTTTCTTTCCGTTATTGCCGAATCTGCCTGACAAGATCCTACTCCCTGGGAAGTGTTGGGTACGGGCAACTAATCCAAACTAAAAATATTTCATTCCAATTGGCTAAAATCTTAATTATGAAAAATGATAGGGAATACCAAATTACAATGAATCAAACATGTTTGTAAATATTTAAGAGTTGTATGAGGTTGTAAAAAAAACATTTAGGAGTCATATAAAAAGCTAAGAAAATGGAGTTGTATGAGATGGTTTAGATATCTTGTGAAATCCTACTGATAAACTTCAACAAGGTTTTTTTAATGTTTTCATGCAAGAACTAGGTTAGGTTTAATATGGCGTCCATTAGGATTTAAGAAGGTTGAAGTTCTTATAACATAAATTATAGTCTTTGTTCAAGTTGTTTTTTTTTTTTTTTTTTTTTAAATTGTGGTCTTTGTTTAAGTTTGTCTCAAGCCTTTACCTTAGGTCAGGAGTGTCTTGAAATATTTAAGTGAACCGAGTAATGAATTCTTTTCTGAGTTTAGTGGAGTCATCTTCTTGCTTTCTGTTTGTGCTAGGTATGTAGACAACATTGTTTAATAATATCATGTCCACTGGGACTTTTAAATAACATCACACATCAATGTCTGATTTGCTTCTTTACTTTGTAGAAAGGTTGGTTGTTGGAGTTGTTGGACTTTAGAAATTGGAGTAGTATCATGATGAAAAATATCAGTAAGTTGCTCAGATGTTAACTGTATTAGTTGAACTAGTTGTACAACCACTACTTGTTGTCTAAAAGTTATTTTTGCTGTTTCTGCCTCAAACAAATGTGAGCTTCATGCTTATATAATTGTGGTGTAATTGATATTGCAAAAGAATATAAGGGCTCTCTTCTCCTAAATGGGTTGATTTTTCAGGTATCATTATAATTTGAATCTGCAGAGCATTGCAGTAAATGGACAAATGTTGCCAATTGATCCATCAGTTTTTGCAACGACAGGCAATCAGGGAACCATTATTGATTCTGGAACCACCTTGGCTTATCTTGCAGAAGAAGCTTTTGATTCCTTTGTTTCTGCAGTAAGTTACAGTAAGACTCTGATTTCTGGGTTTTAGTGGTGTTTTGATAGATGTGTGATATATTTGTTTGCTTTCATTTTTGTAGATACTTGCATCAATCTCCCTTCTGTTCAAGTTTATGTTTCAAAGGGCAACCAGTGTTTTACAATCATGGGCAGGTCTAACCATTTTCAAACAGCAAGCTGTGTCAGCTATCTTATCCTTGTCATAATAATTTGAGTTGGCATTTATATGACATTTAGATACCATCTGTGTACAGTGTTGAGGAGCAATTTCCTTCTGTAACGTTAACGTTTGAGGGGGATGCATCGATGATCTTGAGACCAGAAGATTATCTTCTGCAGCAGGCTTCTGTGGTGAGTTAGTTGTTTTTCCTTATCTTGAGTTATTGCATTTTGTATAATGAAATATCCTGCAAATCTGTGGCTATACAAATGAAAGCTCGTTTGTTCAATTGGTGCACTGTCTTGTAGTCAATGCAGATAGATCACTTAAGAATAACTCTCTCTCTCTCTCTCTCTCTCTCTCTCTCTTCTCTTTTTCAATTTTGCAATAATAACTTTTGAAATGAGTCTGGATAGTTTTGATTGTGGGCACTTGTTTTCTCTTTTGCACAGGATGGCGCTATGATTTGGTGTATAGGATGGCAAAGAGTTCAGGGGAAAGGAGTAACTATCTTGGGAGGTTAGAGTTCCTTCCCTTTTGTCTTTATTTATTTATTTATTTATTTATATTGTTAAGTACTCTTAACGTTTCTTATTCTCATAAATGCAAAAAAAAGGGAAAAAAAAACTTGTTGTTGGTGCTTTCTTGAAATGTTTTTTCAATGAATAATGCTAGTTGCACACAGCCCACGCACCTATCCCACACACGTGTTAATCTAAACCATTGATGCCAAGGGTTTATTCTCTAGAAAATAGGATTTTATAAAAACAAATATTTTTTTATATTTTTAAGGGCTTAGATTAACATGTACGTCGGATAAGTGCGTCCACTAAGTATGTCTAGCATTACTTTTTTCAATCCATGTAGTGATTATATTATCTTTTGTTAGACCTTGTTTTGAAGGATAAGATTTTTGTGTATGATTTGGCTGGTCAGCGCATAGGATGGGCTAATTATGATTGTAAGTATCTTTATGTAAACCAATTCCAAGTAGATTTGGCTCGTCTTCGTATCTTATTATTGATTGGAAGACGGAAGACTACCTTCACGTCCATATCCTCAATCAGTTTTCTCTAAATGCTATTTCAGGCTCGTTATCTGTTAATGTCTGCATCCTCTGGGAAGAGTGACTATGTCAACACTAACCAGCTGAGTGTGAGTGGTTCAACATTATTCAAGGAATATTTCTATGCCCAAGTAGTTGCAATTTTTCTTGTTCATGTAATCTTATTTGGGTTTCTCAATTGTGACGTCTACGACATTCTTTTTGCCGCACAGAGGATTTTGACATTCTGATTTATTCAGTGGTGCATATTCTATTTCGCTGTAAATTCTGTTGTATAAGAGGAGGGTCTATTGGAAATTTGTTCTGTTTCAATTTGTTGTGTAGTGGAAGGAAGTGCAGCGCATATGGATGTTTTATATTCCATATGTGCTGCCATGTAATCTCATTTTAAAGCTACTGGCCTTTGCGCCTTTTATATTATTTTTTTGGAAATGATAGGTAATTTGTTTGTGTAACTCTTGTTTTGTCAAAAGATAGTGTAGTGGATTTATCTCAAACTCCCCTTTTTTATTGTAATTAATATCAATATGTTACGAGCGAGTAACATATAAATATAGAATAATAATATGCATACAATATTGTTTTGCGCACAATAAAGACAACTCTTTTATTGTAGAGGCGGGGTATTAAAATATTTTTAATATTTTAGTTGTGTAAAACAGCATGGTACACTGGTAATCATTTCTTGTAGGGTATATAATGTACAAATGATTACTCTAGATGCTAAATTATACTTCAGAGTCAAAATTATGCTTTAAATATAATAAAAAAGAAAAATAATATCAGTAGTTTGATATTTTACTGTAAGGTTTTACTTCTTGATGTGGCAGTCCTCTTGGCAACTAGTTGCCATTCTAGATAAAGTCTAGGGTTTAGGCTTTTTTATAGAATATATAAATAGTTTTTATTTTATTTATTACATGTCACAATATGCATATTACCACTTAATAAAAAAATTTTATAAAACCTGATCTAAGTTTCTTCTATAATATAAGCAACTTTTTAAGTAGAAAAATACTATGTGTACGGCACAGGAGTACGTACAGAGTGACGTGGAGCATAGGACCCACCAAGCCTATTTCCAATCAGCCTTCAGCATGTGTGCATCCGTGTCACACCGTATGGTACGCATAGCAATGCTCTTTTAAGGATATAGGCGTTGGGATGAAATCAGAATAGGAAGAGAGAACAGATAACAGATTGGAGATATTCTACTAAAAGTGATGAGTTTAATTAGAATTTCGATTACGGATGAAATCCTAAATTATAAACTAAAAAATCAGAATAGCATCGTATTGAGTTGGGTCAGGTTAAACCCTTCGATTCGGCTTGACTCGGTTTGAACCGGAGAACCTCACTCAGAAGTCAGAAGATATGCGTGGGCTTTTGTTTGTTTTTTTTATTATAACGTGATTAAAATATTGAATCAACGAGATCTCTAATGATGAGCCTAGTACGGTAGTACCAACTATTTAATAATAAAAAAAATTTAATTCGCCTCACACAACCATACAAGGTGACGGAAGCCGTCTTTTTTTTCATACTAGCGTCTCTGTATGTTTTGAAGGTGACAGAGTTGTGGGCGGTGGGCCCAAAAGTTGAGTTTGTGATTGTGTGGGACCAGGAGAACACTGAGAAAAAAAGAAATCCAAAAAGTGCGAGACCAAAAAAAGGAATAAAAGGCGAAAGGAGACGAGCGCGCGGCGTGGGACACGAGTCCGGTAAGCGTCCGTTGCAAGGGGCGCGTCTTGTGGTCAGGATTTGGTTGTGGCGGAGAGAGAGAGAGAGAGAGAGGCGTTTACTTTTAGAGAGAGAGAGAGAGTGAGATGGACCAGACTGGGTCAGGGTCAGCCTCGAAACCTTTCCCCATCCATGTATTAAACCCCCCCTCCTTTTCTCCCGACGCCTGCGCCCATGCAAATCCCACTGTCACTTCCCCCCCCTCTCCTTCTCTCTCGCGTGCTCTCTCCCTCGTCAAACCCTCGATCTCTCCGGCTGTTAAGTTTCCTTATAAAGCTGCAAGCGCGCGGGATCCCCCTCCCTTCTCTCCATTTCCCGTCTTCATTCCTCCTCATTCTCTTCGCGCGCCGGTGGATTTTTGAGTGATCGACGATCGCAATGGCGGTGTCTCCGACGGTACCGGCACCGGCCTCCCTGTACGTAGGGGATTTGCATCCCGACGTTACAGATGGCGACCTCGTCGACGCATTCTCAGGCATCGGTGCCATCGGCTCCGTCAGAGTCTGTCGGGACAACATCACCGGTCGTTCTCTCGAATACGGCTACGTCAACTATATCTCCACCCAAGATGGTAAAAACACCCCCTCCTCATAAGCCTCTCCCTCCTATTTGCATGCGCTTTTTCTCCCTCTCCATATTTCGTTCCTCTTTTCGCTCTTTTAACTCTTGTCGCTCGCTCCAATTTTCCATTTCTGGTAAGTTTTTCTCCCTCTTCTCCGAGCCGTCGCCGTCGCCGCCGCCGTTTCTTCCATTGGCTTCCCGATACGTTGATTAGGCCTTTTGTTTTGCCGATTCTGTCTGCTGGATATCTATTTTATTTAATGAAGATTTTTTTTTATTTGACGGTGAGGGTGTGGAGCGCGGAGCGTTGTTCTCGAAGTTTGTTCTTGTTTTATGTTCACCCTCGCTTACTCGACATCTTCTCTTTTATTTTTTATCCTAGTACAGAACTTACGGCAGGAATTTTTGCCGCCTTCTCTGCACGGTTCTTTGACTGGTTCTTGTCACCGGCAACAATGCCGGTACTTTTAATCGATTAACTCATCATGTGTTCCTTGTTCTCTTAACGTTGCTTTCTTGTCATTTCTCTTGGTCAGCAATCAAAGCAATTGAGGAACTGAATCACAAACCATTGAATGGGAAGGTGATAAGGATCATGTGGTCTCACAGAGACCCTGACGCAAGAAAGAGCGGGATAGGAAATCTGTTCGTGAAGGTATACATACTACTCGAATTTTTTGTCCTCGATTTCTAACTTCTTGATGAAGGCTTCTATGCATGGAATTAGCTTAACATTTTCCGTATTGTCCTGTGTAGAACTTGAATGAGTCAATCGACAATGTGAAGCTTCATGAGATGTTCTCAAAATTTGGGAACATTTTGTCCTGCAAAGTTGTTGTCTCCCCAGAAGGGAGGAGCAAGGGGTATGGATTCGTTCAATTTGAGTCAGAGAAATCTGCAAATACTGCCATCGAAAATCTGAATGGTACCATTGTTGGAGATAAGCAAATGTGAGTTCAATTCTCCATTCCTCTTTCTGCTGATCCTTGTTATTAAATGTTATCATTTTTTATGTCTTTTGCTGTTTTGGTGGTCATGTTGGGGGTTTTTGTTTTTATTGACACTACTCTGCGACATATATGAATATACTGAAATATCAATTTCTCTTTGATACTGAAAAACCAATTTTAGTTTTTGTGTTTTATATAAATTCGCTAACTTCCTGTGCATCATTTTAGATATGTTGGCAATTTCATCAAAAAGAGTGAGCGTGTCCTGCCCAGTCCCGATGTAAAGTATACTAATTTGTATGTGAAAAATATTGATCCTGATACCACTGAAGAACTTCTTGAGGAGAAGTTTTCTGAATTTGGGAAAATTGTTAATTTGGTTATTTCAAAAGATAGCAATGGAAATTCAAGAGGATTTGGTTTCGTGAACATTGAAAACCCTGATGATGCGAAAAAAGCAATGGAGAAGATGAATGGTGTACAACTCGGTAAGCTTTTCCTCTCTTCCGTCTTTAAGCTCAGAATGAAGATGGGATATTTGACTTCATTAGCTGATTTCTTTTTCACAGGGTCCAAAGTTTTGTATGTTGCACGAGCCCAGAAGAAAGCTGAGCGAGAACAGATTCTACGCCGTCGGTTTGAGGAAAGGCGTAATGAGCAAATGCAAAAATTTAAGGTTTTCTTTCACTTCTTCTTCTCATTGATTTACCTCATAATTTATACGTGTTATGTGCACAATGCTGAAGTATTTTTTTAATTTCAGGGTTCTAATGTGTATATAAAGAACATTGATGATGATGTTAATGATGAGGATCTTCGTCAATATTTTAGTCAATGTGGAACCATCACCTCTGTGAAGTTAATGCGGGATGAGAGAGGAATCAGCAGGGGTTTGGATTTGTGTGTTTTTCAACACCTGAAGAGGCCAGCAAGGCTGTCAGCACTTTACATGGTAACTAAAGCACTTAATAAGTTGTTAATCACAAAAGAAACATCTGTTAGTTAGATTTATACTTTACTGCATACATCATGTTTATTTTAGATCTTCAACAAATTGTTGCTCCACCTCTATGACATTTGATCCTTCATATTTTCTCATATAGGATATTTGTTCCATGGGAAGCCTTTATATGTGGCTATTGCTCAGAAAAAGGAGGATAGGAGAGCCCAGCTCCAGATGCAATATGCACAACGAATGGCCGCTTTGGCAGGACCCACCACTGCCGTTATACCTGCTGGATATCCTCCTCTGTATTATACTCCGCCCCCTGGGGTTGTTTCACAACTTCCCCCAAGACAAGGTCTAATGTACCAGCCTTTGGGTCTAAGACCTGGATGGAGGGCTAATGCATTCACAACTCCTGCAAGGCCTGCCTTCCAACCAATGCCTCTCTCAGTGGTTAGTGTTCTTTATATTTGCTTTTCTGTTAAAAGAAGTTACAGTGCTAGATTTAGGTAATATGAGCCAAATTATTCAAGCACACACCCCCTTCTTCTGCTTATATCCTCTGTTATTTTTGCAGATACCAAATACTCCAACAAGACAGAACAGACAAAGCAGAGGTCGAACTAATGGGCATGTGCTTTCTCAGAGTGGTCAGTCTGTGTCATTTATGCCTCATTTGCAACAAACTGCTCAGTCACTTAAAGATGCCTCTGGCAATCAACAAGTACTCTCCTCCTTACCCAGCCTTTTCTGAAGACAGTTCTCTCAATCGCTTGCTCTTTTCCACGAGTTTTTATTTGTTTACAGCCTCTTGTTTGGTACAATAACGTTACAGCTCTTCCCTAGCTGCAGAAGTACTATTTGTTGTTGCTCGTAAATCACAAAGCTTTTTAGTCACTACAACTCGCTTTTTAGAAGAATTTGCATCAATTACTGAAAAATACCGTTTAGCAGTGGGCTTTTCTGGAGTATCTTTCCTTTTTTGGTGTTTCAATGACTTCCGGCATGCCTCTAACTGTGCCGGGTGGTCATTTTCTTGATGGTGGAGACAGAATTAGGTTAGGTACGTTGGTAGCTATTGTTTTGGCCTTTGGACTGCCAATGTTTGTATTGAGTCCAAAATAGACGTGCTCATCAAGGGTCTGATTCTTAGAACAGAGATGCTGGTCAATATTCCTCAATCCCCGTACCCTCTGTTGGTTTACATTTTCTGTTGCATATTTTATGATTGTCATTAGTTCCTCACTCTGTATTTGGTTTAGTTATGTATGACACTCATAGTCTGTTGTTTACAGCAACGAGGTGGTCAGACCAAATATGTTGCCAATGGACGATCACGTGACCTGAACAATGGTTCTAGCGTCACCACTGCAGCTCCTAACTCTCTGGGAGCAGCAGCTTCCCAAGGAGGCCCAGAAATTTTAAGCAGTATGCTGGCTGCATCATCTCCTGGACACCAAAAACGGATACTTGGGGAACGTCTTTTCCCTCTTGTTAAGAAACTTAAGGTGACTATGATCAGTCCCAGGCCATTATAGCCAACTTTCTAATTTTTCTTAATTTTTCGTGAGTGGTGCTTAATGCCTGATGTTGTTTATTTCTTGTTTGTGTGCATCCTTATTCTGGCCTGCAGCTTGAACTTGCTGCTAAAATAACGGGCATGTTGTTGGAGATGGACAACTCCGAGTTGCTACTGCTGTTAGAATCGCCAGAATCATTGGCTGCCAAAGTGGATGAGGCAGTTCAAGTCCTGGAGTTGTCAAAGGCCAAAGTAAGCAGTGGAACTGGTGGCCAGGATGCTCTCCACACCAATTATTTGTCGACTGAAGTTGCCGTCAATTGAAAAGGACAGTTGCCTAGGCAGGATCCATTTTTTGGGAGGCTCTGATTCTAGTTATCGGTTCCGGCAGTGGGTAGAGTAACATTGGAGATATTTCTTCTTTTACAAGAATTGAAGCTCTTTACTTTCATTGTAGTCTTATTCTTTCTTTTCCTATGGCGAAAAACCTCTTTGATTCAGGATGATGAGGTGCAGTGGATACTTACAAATTTGATGTTTGGTTAGAATATTACTACCTGATCCGTAAGTATCAACCCGCGGAGTCAAATATACGGTTGAACCCTGAAAATTATCCTTCCTATCTAGTAATGAACACGTTTTCCCTATAAGAACCTCCTCTAGCAGAATCATATATTCAGAACTATTAATGACGCTCTTCATCTGGATGCATAATTTTTATTATCAATACGAATTGGCGGAGACGGATATAAGTTTCGGGAAGGAAACTGAGAGAAGCTACGTTCTGCCATAAAATCTGTCGTCACTTAGGCTGCGTTTGGCAACGCTCTTTGATAAAGACAAAATAGACTCTTTAAAAGAGTTCTCCTCCCAAAAGAATTCTTCTAAAGAGAAGATTCGTTTGGCTATATTTACTCAAAAAGCTTCAAGAAGTAGAAAAATCGTACATTATGTTTGGCGGCAAACATACTAAAAACTACTTTAAAATGAAAAATGACAATAATACTCGTGTATTCACAATTTATCATTTTTATAACAAATAGCAAAAAATATGATCGTTGAAGTCCATTATTTACTTATAGTAGCTAATGCTTATGTTTGAATGGCAAATATAAGATACTAATTCTGTTTTAAGCCTTTTTTTATGCCTATAACCCTTAATTTTTTCTTTCTACCTTCCTCGTAAGAACATAAAAAAGCATTTGGTTACAGCCTTGTGTTCAGTCTTTGGAACTTGATTTATTAATATCTTATAAATGAGGAGCACTAATGAACATGAATTAATGAGTCACCCTTTAATTGTCTATATCATCGTAATCCCTTGGAATTAAAGCAGTAGGCTGTTTAAAATAGTTGATTTCTTCAATTATCTTTACAATTTGTTATCATCATGTGATTACGCTGTTTTTATTTTTTAAGAATATGAGAAAAATAGAGTACAGGAAGGCAACAAGAGGCCACTGCCAAAAGCCACGGCGAAGGCGCTGGTGGAAGGAGTGTACCGCGACACAGATCAGGCACAAAACTACGTGCCGGTCTCGTCTACAAGCTTGAATCCCCTAGAAGATTAGGGAAAGAGCCTCATGAGTCCTGCACGGAGCTCAAAGGTTCTTCGTGATACAGATTAGGAATCTCGGTTGTTTTGCAATTGCGGGAAAGATGAATATTTAGGGTAAAATTAGAATTTAGTTAAAATAATGGGGAGACAATTGTCTTAAAAGAGTGTTTGAACAATTTCGTTTTGGAGACGTTCTCCGCTCTTTGAAAGAGTCGCGTTTTAGGGCTCTTCCAAAGCCACGAAAAACGACTCTCAGAAGCGTTACCAAACGCTGCCTTAGCCTTGTCTCTTTCCATATAATTATCCGAATGATTAACTTATATTAACATTTCAAGTGGGGGAGGAGTCATGCTGGTTGATGCCTTCAGCACTGCGATGGAGTTCCCTTTCCAGAACTGTTGTTGAACGAGCAGTTGAGCGAGCAGAAGCATGGAATTCCCATGTATAACAGGTGAATGGTGAAAGAAATGTTTCGTAGCATATCACTCAGCATTGGCGGCAAAATGAAACAACAAATAGATGCATAATTCCAATCATCAGTTCCAGAAGGACAAAATGAAAGGGCAAAGGGCGGCCCAAAGGCAAAACTGTTCGTGAAAGACTTATAAACAAAAGCATCATTTAATGTTTAGGAGGGGTATAAACCAAATGGTATTCTATACAAAAATATGCACCCAGAACACGCAGCAAAAACGTATGCCCTCCCATGGAGTGGCGCGGACCGGCTTCAGCAGAAAAACATAACCGCCTTGACATTATCTTTTACTTGGGGAAGAGTTCTTACTCTTCCTCCAGCTGCTGCTCCACTGCCGCTGTCCGAGAAGTCGCCTTCCATGTAGTACCGAGCCCTAGAAGCTCCCAGATGCGCATAGTATGCCGGAGGGACTGCATACAATTTACAGTGATCATTCCATCAAAAAACA
This sequence comes from Aristolochia contorta, assembly GCA_022405105.1. NCBI lineage: Eukaryota > Viridiplantae > Streptophyta > Magnoliopsida > Piperales > Aristolochiaceae > Aristolochia > Aristolochia contorta. The sequence continues at coordinate 7,893,458 of CM039666.1, read as the reverse complement.
ATGGCATAGAATTGCTTTATGAACATACACTAATCAAATTCTAAGATCTACAAGAAATAGAAAACTAACCTATAGAAACAGATCTGGTACACCGGACATACCTAAAAGAAGAATATCAATGGTCGTTAATACAAATACAAGAAGAACATGAAAGTCACTTGCCTTTTCCTCATAATTATTGCAAAAAAATGCTTTTAACAGAGCAACATCAAAATTGTTTTCTTGGTATACAGCACAGAGAAGACCCGCTTACGTGTAGCAGAGGTTGTTGGTCAGAGTTTGCAAGGAGTCAGCTTTAAACTCGTTCTCATCAAATAATACATGGTAATGAGTAGGCCGACTGGTGCCCTGAAAAGTTACAGAAAGGACAGTTATTTCTAGAGTATTCACGAAAACGGCAACTAAAAACAATGGAATCACAATAACCTGAATTCCTGCATGGCTGCAGAGGTAGAAATCAAACTCTCTGGGATGACAAATACTTCTATCCACAACAGTTCCTGACAGGGTCCACTCCACGTCAGTCCATATAGCAACAGAGAATTATTTAAAGGCGAGATTTCCACTCTACGTACCTGGTAAAATGTTGCCACTTCTATCGGTCAGGTCCCCGTTCCCATGATCGGCAGGGAAGAGACGAGTATGGTGACGCTTTTGTACAACAATAAAAGTAATTGGGGGGAAATAATCTTTCTCTAATGACTTGCATGCCTGGAGAGAACAGCATTCATAAGAAGGCATACCAGTGACTTACACAAAAAATTTTACTAAAATATGCATCTTCACCTCGCGAATAGCGAGCACCTCTTCCAATAGAACTTGACTAAACTGGCCCTCACTAACTCCATCCCTTCACATCATGAAACAAAAGGTATTAATGCACAAGGCAATACATATTGCATAATTTACCAGATTCTGGAAGCCAGTACGAAGCAGTTAGATAATACAAGCACCGATACAACCTGTAGTATCCATTTTTCTGAATCAAATATGCAAATCAATAGTCCTTAACCCTGAGACAAAATATATTATAAAACCACCATTTACCTATAAAATATAATTCGATAAGGCTTCTGTCCAGTAGATTTATAGAATGCCAACAAATGATCCCTGCAAATTACAAAGTTCTCTTGAAATGCTCCCCATTCTGAACATATTATCCAAAGAAGTAATATTAGCATATAAGTTCACCTGATCAAACCACCAGAAACAGGGCCCCTCTGAGGATCGTTGTAAACAGTGTACAGGTCTTGAATAATCTCACGCCGGTGTGGCTGCAAAGAAAGGAGACACCTGTACTTTGTTATCTCTGGCCAATCCATTGATGCAACAACCTATTAACAAGAAGTTAATTTGCATCAAGAGAAATTCAACAAATAAATCAACATATATATCAACAAATAAATCCCGTATTTAAAAAGTTAAATGGCAACATACTGCAGCTATGGACGGGTTAAAATCTTCCCCAGGCGGGGGATGAGTAACATCGGCACCAAAAATAATTGTGGGGAAATCTGTAACAAGGGGAATTCTTCGAGAAAGAGCATCCACAAGAACAGTGTTTCTTCCACCAGCCTGCTCCCAATAGTCATAAATACCATGTTAAACAAACAGTAGTAAGCACTGCAATTGCTACCCTAACAGTAGAAGATGCATACCTTTGCATTAATTTTCAGAGCTAAGTTCTCTAGGTGACGTTTCTTAATCTGCCATACATTCTCAGGTTCACAACATTGTGAAACTATCCCCAACTCTGTTTCACAAACACGTTTAATTGTCCCTATAAAAAGCAAAAGTAGAAAGATCACAAGTTGCAATTTGCAGTTCGTTATATTTTGGACAATCAAAATAAAAAAACTTACCATATGAACCAGTCATATCATCAGGCAAAATAACAATCATCAGAGGAAGCTTTTCACTCTTAACTCCCATGCTTCCTAATCTTGCAGTACACTGTTTCTCCACATCTTTTAGGGCCAGGTCAATTCTATTTGGGCGGGAAGAAATAATTGGGAGAAAGGGCTCTTTTCTCTCAAATGTCTGCCCAAAATAAACAATACAAGGAATGAAATTATTTTCAAGAAAAAAAGGAAAAAAAACAGTTCATGGAACAGATGAATTAATAAAAATGCATAGGCTTAAATGCAAGATGAAATTTACCATTCCCATATCTATACACGTTTTCACCAATTCTTGACAGAACGGAACTACTGCAGCCAGGTCAAGGTTAGAAAAATTCACGCAGACCCAGAAGACAACTTTAGCACCATTAACCATTTTCTGAAACATACGTGTCAGACAAAATTATGAAATGTCACCTAGAAAGACAATTCGAGAGCAGCACAAAGAGAAGCAATATACCCTTTTATTCATACTCCATGCACCAGCAGATGGCCGACAGCTGGAGTCACGCCCACTTCCAAAATACTTGAGCTAAAATTTATTAATCCAAATGCAAAGAGTCAATAAGATTCACTTAAAACTTTCAAAAAAAAAGTATTTTATAAAGTGCTTCAGCCTCAAAGCTACCTCGGGTGGAGGCAAAACACGGGCTTCAACTGTAGTCATTCTATCACTGATTGTCATTCCAAATTCTTTTGCATATTCATCTCCAGAGTATTTGTTATAAGCAACAGTCTGGAATGAGGTTTCAAAGCACAAGTAGGACAAAAAAGAAAGGTATGAGTGGAATTTTTGACTATTAAAATAAAAAAAATTAACCATAAGGGAACCAGACCCACTTATAGATCTCCTTAAAAAATTATTTTGCAAAGATAGGCAAAGAATTGCTTCATTGAAAAGAAAGAAGAAACAGAAAAGCCACAAATTTACCTTCTGTATGCTACTCTCTCTCTCACGAGGGCGCAGACAAGTAGCTTTTAGCAATTCAGATACCTGGCTCTTATTCAACTTTCTTGCATATTTCTGCCCTTCAACAATCTTGCAGACCTAAACCACAGAATAATGTTCATGTTAAATAGATGTAGCCAAAAAACACAACAAAACAAGTGAGTTGGATTCATAAGTTAAGAACATCAACTAGACCTCCATAGGTAAATATGTAGGCCGACTATCACTGCCCACTTGAAGGCAAGGCCATTGTGCATATCGGAGGATAAAATCATATCTCTCTCTAAAGTAGTGAACGATGGATAGTGATCGCCCCTGTTCATCATTAAACCTGAAAATACAAATCATATCACTCTTGGGTGGTTATCACATTAAACATTAAACTTGAGGAGTTGTATCTCAATGACGATCCTGATTAAATTGGAATACGAGCAGTGGAAAAATATCAACTACATAACAAACTTACATCAAATCATTGGCAGACAAAGATGACACCCCCGAAATTTTGTATTTCCTTTTCTCATTACGATGGATAGCAAAAACCTTAACACTCTTCAATGCCCGTTTCACCTGATCATATACAGCATAAGTGAGCAGTATAACCACATGAATATAATGACAACAAGATACACTGAAATTAGATAAGCTTTTCAAGTTTGTTAATAGGACCTTCACACGTTCAATATCAGACATTTGCTTCTTATGATCCCTCTTTTTGAGTAATTGAATGACAAAGTCTGTCACTAGAATTGGCTCATAAAAGGCTGTAGCTGCCAAATCTATACAAGGAAAAACAAAATTATCTAAAACACCGAAATAGAAATATACAAAAAAACACGGATGAAAAAAAACATACAAAAAAATAAAAATTATAATAATACCAATATTTACTGTGAGACCCATCTGGGTGGGGCGTACGCTCTGGTAGAAACCCTTCCAACACTCTAGACCTTCACCTAAAACCCTCGGCTGACCAAAGTCCCGAGAAAAGTATGATCTCCCAACAGGTGTGTGTCTAGAATAGGAGGCAAAAAAGTGTAGTTAAAAAGAAAAACCCTTTATAAGAGGACACATACACTACATTACAAATTATGAATAAAAATTATTTAAGGGAGCAAATTACCGGAAAGAAGGGGATTCTCTCAAGACAATATCCAGAACTTGAATAGTTTCCTGAGGAATATCCTTTAGTTCACCCCTTACAAACATGGCCAAATGACTCAAATCCGGCTCCGAGACAAGCCTGAGAGCCACCTTAAAATTCCTGTCACGCCTGCAAAGACAAAAGCATATCCAGAAGTTGCAGTTATACATGAAGTGATGATAATTAATATAAAGATATGTAATTAAATAATTTTACAAACCGAGTTGTCCTGCCATCTTCCTCTATCAATGTGATAGAAAACTCTTTAAATCAAATGGTAACTTATCAGCAGTAAAAAGACTCTTTCTACCATCGTAAACCGGTTGTCTTCTACCTAAATGCGACTCCCTGTACATATTTACAAGCTGCCTCATCACAGCTCGGTTGACGCCCCTCGAAGATATCTCGGGCGTGATAGAGACCTTGGGAAAAGGTAGACAGGTCTAGTCAAAAGAATTGAACTCCAAAAAACAGCAGACAAGAAGGTAATCCAACAAAAGAACTAAATACAAGAAGGTAATCCAACAAAAGAACCAAATACAAGAAGGTAATCCAACAAAAGAACTAAATACGAATTAACGGAAACCATAGCTCATGAACATACTGTAGCCAAACTAGAAGTCGAAAAAGAAAACGGCGAAACGAAAGAGAAACAGTGAACAGAAAAACGATGAAAAGAGAAATATACGAAGCGGGGAAGAGGAGAACAAACCACACATATATACTAGTAAATATCAACGAACTCAAGACATTAGAGAAATACTACAACAATGCCGGATGATAAGAGAGAAAGATAAGAACACAAGTAACTCACGTCATAATGATACAGCCTCCTAGATTCAGAGAATTTGATGAGGAAGTGATTAGCCTTCACCAGGCATTTCCTCCCCACAGTCCCAAAGTCGGGACGCGGAGGAGGATTAACCTTCAACGCATCTGACCACGACAAGACCTCGCGCTTCAGAGGATTACGAGTAGGAGCAGGAGGAGTAGGTCGCGCGATCGTCAGTCTCTGGTCGAACTCCGGCGCCAGTCCAGCAGTCGAAGTCGAAGCAGAAGCACCGGCAGATCCCTTCCGTCCCGGAGGAGGACCTCTAGCGTCGGAGTAATGCTGCCGTCGACCGCCTCCACCGCCGGAACGAGACATTGTGAGGATGAATATGAGGAGGAGAGGAGGAGAGGAGGAGAGTTGCAGAAGACCATAGAGCGGGCCTTTTGGAGAAAAACAGGAAGGAAGACTATATAGTGACGAGGAGGTCGTCGCTCGTAGGAAATGACGGTTGCGCCCTTTTTTTCTCTTCTGGTCGGCTTCGGACGGGTGACGAAGAGAGACAGTCGTCACTCGAGAGTCCAACGAGCACACTAAACGAACTGCCTCGGCCACGTCAACCCTATAAAGACAGAGAAGAGAGGGTAATTGAGTAAATCGGAGTAATAAAGGGGCGAAATCGGCGATACGGCGCAGTCATAAAATGCTGCAGGAAGGAATGTTGGGGGCAGGCGCGGGAACCGAGCGAGCGATTGAAAGCCTCGGTCGGACACGTAGCGAAGATGAAAGAGACTAACCGAGCCGATGAAGATTAAAATATGCGGTCCCACCACGCAGCGATCGTTCCACTGACGTGGCAATCCATGCGACGTGGGTCCCGCTTCCCCTCACTTCTCTCCAAGTAAAAGGTTGGTTCCCTCCACTTTCCTCCGGGTTTCCTTCGTACGGATATTAAAAAAAAAAAAAAAAAAGACTCGCTCTCCCTGTCTTCCCAACCAAGGAAACGAAAAGGGAGCGAAAAAGAAAACGGAGAGGTACATAGGAACATGGGGAAAACGGGACCGACGAAGCCTCATCCGAATTACCATTCAACGCGTTGTATCCACGCCAGAATGTACGGAAAAGGCAAAAGGCAAAAATTGTATACATTCACTTCATCGTACTAGATCTGGGTAGGGCCGCCGGTCCCAGGAATAACAAAAAGAGACGAGGAGAAATATCCGTCCCCCACCAAACAAACAAAAGGTACTGGTGAAGAACCAGGGCCTTTTTAAATTTCTTTCCTTCGCGAAAACTTCTTCGTCAAGAAACTGACTCATCATCGGTTGCTTCGACTCATCTCGGTGGCTCTGACTCTATCGGAAAGAAATTACTTCGGACAAAAAGTAGTTAGGGATGGATCGAGGAGGTTATTCTCTCAACTTTCCACGATGGTGCCAAGGTCGAGAACGACTACATTTGGGATCAAATTTTGACGGCAATACCCCTGCTCTTAAGTAATAATGAAAACAAAAATGAACGAGAAGTTGTTACCGGAGGTGAACTAAGAACACGTTGATGAAGCAGTCGAACTGGTGGCCAGGATGCTCTCCACACCAATTATTTGTCGACCCAAGTTGCCGTCAATTGAAAAAGAACAGTTGCCTAGACAGGATCCATTTTTTGGGAGGCTCTGATTCTAGTTATCGGTTCAGGCAGTGGGTAGAGAAACATGGGAGATCTTTCTTCTTTCTTTTACAAGAATTGAAACTCTTTAACTTTCATTCTAGTCTTATTCTTTTCCAATGGTGAAAAACCACTTTGAGCTAGTCTGGATGTTTGAGTTGCAGTGGATACCACCTATAAGAAACTTCTCTAGCAGAAACATGCATGGAGAATCATTTTACATATATTCACAACTACTAACGACGCTCTTCATCTGTATGCATGACTATTTATTATCAATACCAATTGGGCGTGACAGACTGATAAGAGTTTCGTCTTCCTTAAGGAAGGAATCCGAGAGAAACTCTTCAATCTGGTTGTCATTTTTTTCCCTAAAGAAATCCGACCTTTTTCTCTCAAATATAAAGTATCCGAATGATTAACTTATATTAACATTCAAAGTGGGGAGGAGTCATGTTGGACGTTGATTCCTTCTTCAGCAATATTTCTGCAATTGAGTTCACTTCCCAGAACTGGCGCTGAGCGAGCAGTTATGAGCGTGAAGAAGCACGAAATTTCCATGTATATAACAAGATAATGGTTAAAGAAATGCTTCACTGCAAATAACTTGGCAGAGATCAAAGTAATGGGCAGGGTGTGCACATATGGTGTGGTAATTAACGGTAATTGGGAGTTAATTTTTTACGGCAGGTAGGAGGGTGGAAAGAGAGTACAGGTTTAACCACACGTAACCACTACTATTCACTTCGCAAAATCATTGGCGGCAAAATGAGCAGCAAATATATCCATAATTCCAATCATCTGTTCCAGAAGGACAAAATGAAGGGCACAAGGGGCAGCCCAAAGACTTCTGGCAGTTTTATGAAAGACTAAAAACAAAAGCATCATTTAATGTTTAGCAGGAGCGGTGTAAACCATATGGTATTCTATACAAAAATATGCACCCAGAAAACTCAGCAAAAACGTATGCCCTCCCGCGGAGAGGGGCCGACCGGATTCAGCAGAAAAACATAACCGCCTTCACATTTTCTTTTACTTGGGGAAGAGCTCTTACTCTTCCTCCAGCTGCTGCTCCACTGCCGCTGTCCGAGAAGTCGCCTTCCATGTAGTACCGAGCCCTAGAAGCTCCCAGATGCGCATAGTATGCCGGAGGGACTACATACAATTTACAGTGATCATACAATTATTTTATGAACAAACACAAATCAAATTCTAAGATCTACATGAAATAGAAAACTTACCTATAGAAACAGATCTGGTACACCGGGCATACCTGAAAGCAGAAACAGCAATGGTAGTTAATACAAATTCAGAAGAACAAGATACTCGCTTTCTTTTTCCTCATAATTATTGCAAAGAAATTTTTTAACAGAATAACACGAAAAATTTTCGTATACAGAACAAAGAAGATTCACTTACGTGTAGCAGAGGTTGTTAGTCAGAGTTTGCAAAGAGTCAGCTTTAAACCCGTTCTCATCAAATAACACATGGTAATGAGTAGGTCGACTCGTGCCCTGAAAAACCACAGGAAGGGCAATTTTTTCTAGTGTTTTCATAAAAACCGCAAATTTTTAAACGATGAAATCACAATAACCTGAATTCCTGCATGGCTGCAGAGGTAGAAATCAAACTCTCTGGGATGACAAATACTTCTATCCACAACAGTTCCTGACAGGGTCCACTCCACGTTAGTCCATATAGTAACAGAGAATTATTTAAAGGCGAGATTTCCACTCTACATACCCGGTAAAATGTTGCCACTTCTATCAGTCAGGTCCCGGTTCCCATGATCCGCAGGGAAGAGACGTGTATGGTGACGCTTTTGAACAACGATAAAAGTAATTGGTGGGAGATAGTCTGCCTGTAATGAGTTGCAAGCCTGTATAGAACAGCGTTCATAAGACCTACTAGTGACTTACTCAAGGAATTTCGAGTAAAAAATATTCATCTTCACCTTGCGAATAGCAAGAACCTCTTCAAGCAGAACTTGACTAAACTGGCCCTCACTAACTCCATCCCTTCACATCATGAAACAAAAGGTATCAATGCACAAGGCAATACATATCATTACTAGTACTTATCTACCAGATTCTGGAAGCCAGTAAGAAGCAATTAGCAAATGCAAGCACTGATACAACCCGTATCATTCATTTTTCTGAATCAAATATGCAACAATCAACTGTCCTTAATCCTGAGAACAAGTTATATTAAAAAAAACCATTTACCTATAAAATATAATTCGAGAAGGCTTCTGTCCAGTTGATCTATAGAATGCCAACAATTGATCCCTGCAAAATTCGAAGTTCTCTTGAACTGTTTCTCATTCTGAACATAATACCTTAGAAAGTAAAATTGGCATATAAGTTTACCTTATCAAACCACCAGAAACAAGGCCCTTCTTAGGGTCGTTGTCAACAGTATACAGGTCTTGAATAATCTCACGTCGGTGTGGCTGCAAAGAGAGGAGACACCTGTACTTTGTTATCTCTGGCCAATCCATTGATGCAACAACCTATTAACAAGTTAATTTGCATCAAGAGAAATTCAACAAATAAATCAACAATAAATTCGGTGTTTTAGAAGTTAAATGGCAACATACTGCAGCTATTGATGGATTAGAATCTTCCCCAGGAGGGGGATGAGTAACATCAGCTCCAAAAATAATTGTGGGGAGATCAGTAACGAAAGGAATTCTTCGAGCAAGGGCATCCACAAGAACGGTGTTTCTTCCACCAGCCTGCTCCCAATGTCATAGGTAAACATGTTATGCAAGCAGTGGTAAACACTGCAATTGCTACCTTAAAGCAGAAGATAAGTACATACTTTTGCATTGATTTTCAGAGCCACATTCTCTAAGTACTGTTTCTTAATCTGATATACATGCTTAGGTTGGCAACACTGGGTAACAATCCCCAACTCTGTTTCACAAATACGTTTAATTGTCCCTGAGAAACAGCAAAAGTAGAAGGATCACACAACGCAAGTTGCAGTTTGTTATATTTTGGATGATCAAACTCAAAAAACATACCATAGGAACCAGTCATTTCAGGCAAAATAACAATCATCAGAGGAAGCTTTTCACTCTTAATTCCCATGCTTTTTAGTCTTGTAGAACACTGTTTCTCCACATCTTTTAGGGCATGGTCAATTCTATCAGGCCGGGAGGACATAATTGGGAGAAAGGGCTCCATTCTCTCAAATGTCTGCCCAAAATAAAAAATACATAAAATGGAACTATTTTTAGGTGAAAAAGAATAAATATTGTTCATGGAACAGATGAAATAACGAAAATGCATAGTATAAGCTTAATAGAAAGATGAAATTTACCATTCCAATATTTACACACATTTTCACCAATTCTTCACAGAACATACTAACTGCAGCCCGGTCATGGCGAGAAAAATTCAGGCAGACCCATGAGTCAACTTTAGCACCATTAACCATTTTCTGATACGCACTAGACAAATTAGAAAAATGTCAACTAGAAGAACAATGCTAGAACAGCACAAAGAGAAGCAGTATACCCTATTTATCATATTCCATGCACCAACAGATGGCCGACAGCTGGAGTCTCGCCCATTTCCAAAATACTTGAGCTAATAATTAATCCAGGTGCAAGTAGTCAATAAGATTCATTGAATACTTTCTGGAAAAAAGTTATCTATAAGGTGCTTCAGTCTCAAAAGCTACCTCGGGCGGAGGCAAAACACGAGCTTCAACTTCAGTCATTCTATCACTGATTATCATTCCAAATTCATTTGCATATTTGTCTCCCGAGTACTTGTTATTAGCAACAGTCTGGGACATGATTCCAAAGCACAAGTAGGACCAAAAAGGAAATAAGAGCGACATTTTTTACTATTAACAAAAACAAATTTTAACCATAAGGGAGCTAGACCAAATTTACCTTCAGTATGCCACTCTCTCTCGCAGGAGGACGCAGACAAGTAGCTCTTAAAATTTCAGTTATCTGCTTATCATTCAACTTTCTTGCATATTTCTGCCCTTCAACAATCTTGCAGACCTAAATCACAGAATAATGTTAATGTTTAATGGGTAGATCCAAAAACCACTACAAAACAAGATTTGGATTCATAAGCTAAGAGCATCAAATAGACCTCCATAGGCAAATACGTAGGCCTACTATCACTGCCCACTTGAAGACAAGGCCAATGCGCAAATTGAAGGATAATTCTATATCTCTCTTTAAAGTAGCGAACGATGGATAACGATTGCCCATGTTCATCGCTAAACCTGAAAATACAAATCATATCACTCTATGGTGGTTGCAAATTCTAGCATTGAAGAACTATCAACTAAATTAAAAACTTACTTCAAGTCATTCGCCGACAAAGATGACACCTTTGAAATCTTGTATTTTCTTTTCTCATTTTGATGAGTTGCGCATACCTTGACATTCTTCAATGCCCTTTGTACCTGATCAAACAGCCTATGTGAGCAGCATTACCACATGAAAATAAAGACAACAGGATAGACTAAAATTAGCTTAGCTTTTCAAGTTTGTTAATAAGACCTTTACACGCTCATGATCAGACATTTGCCTCCTATGATCCCTGTAGTTGAGTAATTGCATGACAAAATCTGTCACTGGAACTGATTCATAAAAGGCTGTAGCTGCCTGATCTATAAAAAGGAAAAAAATCATCTAAAACACTCAAGAGAAAAGAAATGCACAAAAAAATACAACATACAAAAAAATAATACCAATATTTAATGTGACTCCCATTTGGGTGATGCGTATGCTCTGGAAGAAACCCTGCCAACACTCTACCCCTTGACCTAAAACTCTCGGTTGACCAAAGTCCCGAGAAAAGTATGATCTCCCCACAGGTGTGTGTCTAGAATAAGAGGCAAAAAGTGTAGATAAAAAGAAAACCCATTATCAGGGGACGCATACACTAATGACGTATAATGAATAAAAAGTACTTAAAGAGCAAATCACCGGAAAGAAGGGGTTTCTCTCAAGACAATATCCAGAGCTTGAATTGTCTCCTGAGGCATATCCTTTATTACACCCTTCAGATACATGATCAAATGACTCAAGTCCGGTTCCGAGACAAGTTTGAGAGTCACCTTAAACTCTCTCTCACGACTGCAAAGACCAAAACATATGCAGATGAGTTGAAGTTGTATATAAAAATTAGTACTGATAAAAAAGATATACAGAACAGAAGCATTTTACAAACCGAGTTTTCCTGCCATCTTCATCTATCAATTTGATTAAAAACTCTTTCAATTCAAATGGTAACTTATCAGCCGTATAAAGACTCTTTCTACCATCGTAAACAGGCAGTCGTCTTCCTAAATGCGATTCCCCGTATATATCCACAAGCTGTCTTATCACAGCTCTGTTGACTCCCCTTGAAGATATCTCAGGCGTGATAGAGACCTGAACAATTTGATTGAAATATAGACAGAAGCGTAAGATAAAAAACCAAGATGAAAAGAAGAAACGCTTTAGAGGCTTGCAAAAAGAGTTCAATGAACCTAGGATGGAGTTAGAAGCCTGTTTATACAGTTGCGTAACATAAGTTATTGAAAACAAAGAAAAAATAATGGAAAATCTGAGACACCCAAGGGGAAAATGTAGACAGGTAACCAATGCGAGGTCCTAGGTAATAAAATTGAACTCCAAGAAACAGGTACTCGTGAAAAAAAAAAAAAAAAAAAAGGAAACAAAAACTAAACACGGATAACTGAAATAGATTAAGTAGAACTCGGAAGACAGAATAGCCAAACTAGAAGTTGCAAAATAAAACGGCTAAAATCTGAAAAGAAAGTACTCAGGAACACAACCCAAGTCATTACAGGAACACGATAAAAGAGATAAAACACAAGAAACTTACATCATATTGATAGAGTCTCTTAGATTCTGAGATTTTGACGAGGAAGTGATTCGCCTTAACCCGGCATTTTCTCCCGATGGTCCCATAGTCGGGACGGGGAGGAGGATTAACTTCCAACAACTGCTGCCAAGGCAAGCGCGGAGGGGTAGGAGGAGTAGGTTGCGCGAGTGCAGCGGAGGTCGAAGCAGAAGCGGCAGTAGAAGCACCAGCATATCCCTTCCGCCCCGGAGGAGGACCTCTCTCGTCGGACGAATGCGGCCGTCGACCGCCTCCACCGCCGGAACGCGACATTTTCCAATAGACGATGTAGAAGAGCAGAGGGGGTGTTGAATGAAGAGCGTTTGGGGAGAAACAAAGGAGAGAGAACAGAGTCGAAGACCTTATAGTGACGAGGAGGTCGTCGCTCGTAAGAAATGACGGTTTCGCCCTTTTTTTCTCTTCCGATACAGGTGGTCGGATTCGGACGCGTGACGCACTGTCAGTAGTCACGCACAATCCCAACTAAGTCACACAAGAGTCCAACGAGCACACTAAACGAACTGCCTCGGCCACGTCAACCTATAAAGACAGATAAAAGAGGGTAATTGAGTAAATCGGAGTAAAAAAGGGGCGAAATCGGCGATACGGCGCAGTCCTTAAATGCAGCGTAAATATTACGAAACGAGGAAAGAATGTTGGGGATGGCGCGGGAACTGAGAGAGCGCAACCCTCGGAACACGTCACAAAGATGGTAAAAAGACAACCGATGAAGATTCTATGCGGTCCCACCACGCAGCGATCCAGGCGACGTGGGTCCCGCCACCCCTCTTTTCTCTCTCTCGAGCATGTTTCCCACGTTCTCCACTTTCCGGTTTCGTTCGTATTAACGAAGGAAGAAACGAAGAGTGGCGAAAACCAGAAACGTATCAACAAAAGCGTAGAGAAAGAGGAAAGCGGAAAAGTAAAAGGCAAATATTTTATACTTCATCGCACTGGATGGGTAGGAATAATGAAAAGAGGTGATCAATCAGGAAAGCTCGGAGAAACGAGGAAGAAAGAAATATTCGTATCCCACTAAACGATTAGCCTTTGTATTGTTTTGAACACAAAAGCTGGTGAAGAACAAGGACCCTTTTCAATTTCTTTCCAACGCGAAAACTTCGTCGAGAGACCACTGATAGGGGTGTAAACGGTATCCGATTTTTCGCTCTACCGTTCTACCGATTACCGTTCTACCGTCTTTACGAATAAAATAATATTATCTATTTACCATTCTATCGATTACCGTTCTACCGTTTAATAAATGGGACAAAAACGAAAATAGCTCTTTCATATTTGTTCTACCGTTTAAATAGGGTAGTATGGTAAATTTATTAATCTTTTTTATATTTAACATTTTATTTTTATTAATTGATTAATTTGCCAAGTATACTCTTCACATAATGAGATATCATATAAATATTATAAAATATAATGACTTATTGCCCATTGGCTTAGAGATTTTAGAGTTTTATATATAACAATTGTCAAAATAACATATTTGCAATACGAGTTAAGTTTCTATTATGGTTTTTATTATGCAATAATTAAAACTATTTAGTCTATTTTGTAACAATTAGAATATGTGAATATTTATTAAATCCACCAAATTTCTTAAATTTACTTACACAAATTATTATATTAACTATAATTGAATGAAAATTATTAAACTTATTATTGACTATACAATTACCACATTGAGCAATAGTTAATACCTGTCTATATCCTTAATTAAATCAAATAAATATTTAATAAGCAATCTTATTGGTTTAGAATTTTAATTTCGTTTGGGCTATATCTTATATGAATTATTGAATATAATGACTCATTGCACATTGGCTTAGAGATTTTAGAGTTTTATACATAACCATTGTCAAAATAACATATTTGCAATATGAGTTAAGTTTCTATTATGGTTTTTATTATGCAATAATTAAAACTTTTTTGTAACAATTAGAATATGTGAATATTTATTAAATCCACCAAATTTCTTAAATTTACTTACACAAATTATTATATTACTATAATTGAATGAAAATTATTAAACTTATTATTGACTATACAATTACCACATTAAGCAATAGTTAATACCTGTCTATATCCTTAATAAAATCAAATAAATATTTAATAAGCAATCTTATTGGTTTAGAATTTTAATTTCGTTTGGGCTATATCTTATATGAGTTATTGAATATAATGACTCATTGCACATTGGCTTAGAGATTTTAGAGTTTTATACATAACAATTGTCAAAATAACATATTTGCAATACGAGTTAAGTTTCTATTATGGTTTTTATTATGCAATAATTAATACTTTTTTGTAACAATTAGAAAATGTAAATATTTATTAAATCCACCAAATTTCTTAAATTTACTTACACAAATTATAATATTACTATAATTGAATGAAAATTATTAAACTTATTATTGACTATACAATTACCACATTAAGCAATAGTTAATACCTGTCTACATCCTTAATTAAATCAAATAAATATTTAATAAACAATCTTATTGGTTTAGAATCAAATAAACATTTAGGAACTACACTCGTCACTCGGTGACTCACTGAGTCACTGTCACTCGTCGAGCCCTATAAAAGGCTAAATCAAAATTCCCTAATCCAGCGTCCCGTGCAACTGTGCAAACCCTAAATTCAGCCGAGACGGAGAGGCGAGTCAGGCGACCATCGAGCTACCGGCGTACTGCTCACCGCTGGACAAACTCTGTCTAAAGTCGAGGTATTTTTCTTCTTCTCTCTGATTCCTCTCTTTCTCGTCTGATTCCTCTCTTTTCCGTCTGATTCATCTCTCTTTGACATCTGATTTCTCTCTCTTTTACCTCTGATTTATGGAATTCCTGATTCAGTGATTCGATTCTTACCAGTCTCGTTTCCGTTGGCCTATTGTCAGAGTCTTCACACCGTTGTTACATCGACGCGCATCCTCCTCCTTGCGTTTCTCCTCGCTATTGCAGAAGTGGTCGTCTCCCTCGTCGAAATCCTTTCCAGGTACTCTCTGATTTATGGAATGTGTTTTCATTTTTCTCTTTTATCCTCCCTATTTTTTCTGTTTTGTTATTCACCCTCTTTGCTGTCGATTTTTTTGCCCTTCGAGTTTGTTTTACTATAGCTTCTATTCTGTCTTTGCTATTTTTCTCTTATTATTTTCTCTGTTGTCTGCTTCACCTCTCTTATAGTTCAATGTTTATTCTCTCATTCATTCGGGATTATTATCTCTTAATCATCAAATTGATCTATGTGTTCTAATAGTTAATCTCATACTGTTAATCATCAAATTGATCTATGTTTATTTTTTTGTTTTTGTTATTCACCCTTTTTACTGTCGATTTTTTTGCCCTTCGAGTCTGTTTTACTTTAGCTTCTATTTTGTCTTTGCTATTTTTCTCTTATTATTTTCTCTGTTGTCTGCTTCACCTCTCTTATAGTTCAATGTTTATTCTCTCATTCATTCAGGATTATTATCTCTTAATCATCAAATTGATCTATGTGTTCTAATAGTTAATCTCATACTCTTAATCATCAAATTGATCTATGTTTATTTTTCTGTTTTTGTTATTCACCCTCTATGCTTCTCAAACAACTTACTTTTTTACAGTAATGCAACTCTTTATATGCTACAAGCTTTCTGGTATTTTCAGCAACAATCCTTTATATACTACCATTCTATTTTTTTTTCTTCTAATTGATTGTTAACTTCTATATCAGGTGGTGCTCTTATTTTTGGTTGTTGTAACTGGATTTTGTGGATTAAGAGTTAAGGTAAGGTTTCCAACATATTTTTTTATTGATTTACCATAAATTTGAAATGTATACTATTGAAGTGCAATGAATGGAATTACCATGTGGTGAGGAGATTTCGGGATTATAATTTAATCCACCACATGGTTTTTGTTTTGTTTGTTTGGTTAAATTATTGTGTGGAATGGATGGTTTATTCAGCCCTATTTATGAGTTTTTAATTGTTTTTTGTCTCCGTTTTGTATGGCAGATATATTTTGAATCATTAAATGTCTCAAACTTTGGGTATGGGCAAAATTAGTGTTGAGTCAGTTGCAAATACCAAAGAGAGTGGCAATGTTGTAGAAGATGAGGGTGAGAATGAAAACATTCAAGTTGTGACTAGGAAAAGAAAATTGACATCAAAAGTGTGGGAAGATTTTAAGAGGGAGATCATTGGTAGTAGCGTTTTTGCCATTTGCAAACATTGTGATTCAAAATTTTGTGCTGAGCCTAAAAATGGTACAAGTCACTTGAATTATCACACCAAGACATGTATCAAACTGAAATTGAACAAGGGGTCAACTCGTGATGTTAGTCAAATGCTTTTGAATACAAATTCCCATGTTACTGAAACAAGTAAAGGGGTGACAAATTATAAATTTGATCAGAAAGTAATCTGCGAAAGTCTTGCAAGGATGATTATTCTCCATGAATATCCTTTCTCTATCGTCCAACATGCGGGGTTTAGGGAGTACTCAAATAATCTCAACCCTCAATTCAAGATGGTTAGCAGGGTTTCCATAAAAGACACATGTATGCAGACTGTATGAAACTGAGAAAGCAAACCTATATGCATCTTTGGAGTCAGTTTCATCTAAAGTTAGCATCACTTGTGATTTGTGGACGTCAGGACAAACCAAGGGATTTATGTCTCAAACTGCACATTACATTGATTCAGATTGGAAAATGCAAAAGAGACTTTTGAACTTTTCATATATTCCCTCTCCACATACTGGTTTGAACATTGCTGATAAAATGTTTGAGAAATTTCTTGAGTGGAATATTGATAGTAAATTGTTCTCTATTGTTTTGGATAATTGTACTACAAATGATGTGGTTGTTCGTGAGCTTCACTCAAAGCTAATAAGTAGGGGTCTTCTTTTGTTGAATGGGTCTTTTTTCCACGTAAGATGTTGTGCACATATACTGAATTTGATTGTGCAAGATGGACTTAGTGAAATTACACATGTGATTGAAAATGTGAGGAATTGTGTAAAGTATGTTAAGTCTTCAACTGGGAGGAAAGAGAAATTTGAAGAAGTAGTAAATCAAGCTCGACTTCCTCAACTACAAGTTGTTTTGGATGTGCCAACTAGGTGGAATTCTACGTACCTTATGCTCTCAAGAGTTTTATTGTTGAAAAATGCATTCACACGTATGGCTACTAGAGATAAAAATTTCCCTTTGACTATGATGGAGAAAGATTGGGAAAATGTGGAATTAGTCTGCAAGTGTTTGAAGATATTTTATGATGCAACTCTTTGTTTCTCTTCTACTTCTCGCCCAACTATTAGTAATTTGTTTCCTGAAGTTACTAACATATGGACGAATTTGATGAGATGGAGTAGAAGTGATAAGTTATTTATGGCTTCCATGGCTGAAAAGATGTTAAGTAAGTTTGAGAAGTATTGGGGCAGTACAAGTAAGCTTTTAGCGATCGCTTCTGCAACTGATCCTCGTTATAAAATGGATTTGATTTCATTTTGTTATCCTCAAATTTATGGTGATCAACTGAGTTGTATATTAATGAGGTGAAAATGACTTTAGAAGATCTTCATAAAGAGTATTGTTTTCAACGTGAAGCTTCTAGTTCTGGAGTTGATTCCTCTGTAGATTATTCTTCCAGTTTAGAGCACACAAATGATTCTATTCTTGGTAATTTCAAGGAGTATATGTTTACTAAGCCCCCAACTCGTGTGAAATCGGATTTAGAGAGTTATTTGGAGGAAGAAGTGATTCATGTATCTCACCATGATTCTACTAATATATTGGAATGGTGGAAGACTAACCAATTCAAGTACCCTATAGTTAGTTGTATGGCATGTGACATTTTGGGTATTCCAGTTTCATCAGTGGCCTCTGAGTCTGCATTTAGTACTGGTGGTAGAGTTATTGACCAGTATCGATCCTCTTTAAAGCCAAACACCATTGAGGCACTTTTGTGTGCTCAAGATTGGTTGAGATGTAAATCAAAAGGTAGTTTAATTACATTTTATCAATTCATTTGATAATTGTTTTGTGTGCAAATTTTTATTTAGTTAATTATGTTTAACATAATGTTTTTGTCTGTTTGTTAAGTATTGTTGGATGATGATGAGTTAACTACATTATACACTACAACACCTGTTGATGAAAAAGATGGTGATGGGTATGTAACTAACTATGATTGTACTTTAACTTTTTTATATTTACTTTGTGCAAATTCTTATACTTATAGCTCTTTCCAGGGGAGGAAATGATTAGAATTCAAGTAAGATGTAGAGGCACTTTTGTGTACTCAAGATTGGTTGAGATGTGAATCAAAAGGTTGTTTAATTATATTTTTTCAATTCATTTGATAATTGTTTTGTGTGCAAATTTTATTTAGTTAATTAAGTTTAACATAATGTTTTTGTCTGTTTGTTAAGTATCGTTGGATGATGATGAGTTAACTACATTATACACTACAACACCTGTTGATGAAAAAGATGGTGATGGGTATGTAACTAACTATGGTACTACTAAATTTTTATATTTACTTTGTGCAAATTTTTATACTTATAGCACTTTCTAGGGGAGGAAATGATTAGCGTTCAAGTAAGATGTACTGTTGTAGGTTTGGATTATATCTGTTTTTTTTTATTATTTAAAATTTTTCGTTGATTAAATTTTATTAAACTACTGTGTTAACAATTTATTTTATTTAGATGAATGATGGGTAAATGTCTATTTCGGTTATTTCTCCTTTTTTTGGATTTAATTAAATTTACATGAGTTTTTTTCAGGTAGACTCATGATGGTAATCTTATTGCATGTAGAAGGTTTGGATTATATATGGAGAGATATATAGTAAGTATTTTGTTTAGTTATAGTCTTGTGATAGATATATTTATGGAGATTTATTATGTATTTTTTTGTTTTATGGGACCTTGTAAATGTAGTGAGTTTTACTTTTTTGAATTGATTTTGTTTTTAATTTTTTTCGATTTAAATCAATTTTAAGCTATTTTTATAATTTATTCAGTTTGTATTTATAATTTTAAATTATTATCCGTATAAATCTAAAATAATTGTTGTAGCAAAATAATCGGAACGAAAGTAACGATATAATCGGACGTAACGAAAATTTTAAATTAAACGGATGAAACGAAATTAATCGGCAAAAAACGGAAGAGCCAAAACTTAATCGGACAAAAACGAAAATAAGTTAAACGAAAATAATTGGACGAAAACGGTAACGGTATAAAATTTTGTAATCGGATACGGGTAACGAAAATGCCCCTACTGACTGACTCATCGGTTGCTTCTTGGGGAAGCTCGGAACCGACCATTCGAATTACTGTGCCTGTCTCCACGCCATCCAAGAAAAGGGAGTTCGAATTTGGGACCTCCTTCTCTTTCGGCAACTGCTCGTTAAATGGTCACTGCAGTCCGAAGAGAACAAAAAAATTGCTACGACAAAAGCAGTAAGTTAACTGCTCCCGGCCCGTACTATTACAGAGGGGGAAGTGACTCTACACAGCAATACCCCCTGCTTTTAAGTATTTGGGTGGCCTCGTGTTTACGCAATACATCCTCTGGTAGCGCATTTATTTATTTATTTATAACAATGTCAACATCTTAATTTAACGTTAAATTATTAGAAATATCCAAGTAATAATAAGATGAATAGGCACGAATCGCATGATAATAAATACATGTACCACAAGAAAACAACAATTTATTACTCACTTTCCACTAGAACCTAATTATTAATATGTGATGAAACGTAGTAATACATCTAATAATATTTATTGGCTGATTGACCCAAATAAATGAACTATTTCATTTACTGTAATTTAATTTGGAAATACGTGTATCTTCATTAGAAATCATTTAGTCCTGATTATGACCTTTTTCTTTGGCCAATTATATCATATTTGACTGTACCTCACTATATTTATTTGTCACATAAAAAGGAAATAAGAGTGAAATTTTTTACTATTAACAAAAACAAATTTTAACCATAAGGGAACTAAACCAAATTTACTATTCAGTTATCTGCTTATCATTCAACTTTCTTGTATATTTCTTCCTTTGAACAATCTTGCAGACCTAAAATACAGAACAATGTTAATGTTTAATGGGCAGATTCAAAAACCACTACAAAACAAGATTTGGATTCATAAGCTAAGAGCATCAACTAGACCTCCATACGCAAATACACAGGCCTACTATCACTGCCCACTCGAAGACAAGGCCAATGCCAAAATTGAAGGATTTTTCTCTCTTTAAAGTGGCAAACGACGGATAATGATCGCCCCTGTTCATCGCTAAACCTGAAAATACAGATCATATCACTCTACGGTGGTTGCAAACACTGGCATTGAAGAACTATCAACTAAATTATAAACTTACTTCAAATTAGTGGCAGACAAAAATGACACCTTCGAAATCTTGTATTTTCTTTTCTCATTATGATGAGTTGCACATACCTTGACATTCTCCAATGCCCATTGTACCTGATCAAATACGGCCTAAGTGAGCAGTATTACCACATGAAAATAAAGACAGCATGATAGACTGAAATTAGCTTAGCTTTTTAAGTTTGTTAATAAGACCTTTACGGACAAAGTGTACCAGTCCGTTCGGGCGGATGATGGAGCACAGTTGGGAGGAACTGGGGAAAGCTTTCGACAGATAAACCAATCGTCCTTTTAACCTTTTATTCGTTAACGTTTTTATCCATTCAGTTCCTTGTAAATTTATTTCATTTATTATTCACCGGAAAACCGGATAATCAGGTAATAAATGAGTAAATAATAACAAAATATAAAAATTATAATAAAGACCCAAAAAAAGGAGGAAAAATTAAGGTTTTCGTCTTTGGACCCCGACTCAACCTTAAAATTTCTATTTAGCTCGGTCGTAGATCTCCAACTACCTCCCTTTCATTTGACTTCAACCATTTAGTTTCGTGTATAAAAAGGTTACAAGGCCGAGAATTAATTCGTGTATTGGCTTCTCTACTGTAGCTTTTTATTTTTAAGATTTTATATCCTGACATGTAGTCGAAAAACTAGGAGATAAAATCTAAAAGATTTTATTTTTTTAATAAAAAGTTATTTATCTATTCTATGGGTAAATCCTAAACCCTATATTTTCTCTTATTTAGAACAACAACTATACAACCATGTCACGATATAATATCTCAAAGTAAAATCAGGAAGTACTGATATAATTTTTCATCCGAGAAATATATTTTTAAAAAATAATATCAGTACTTTGACATTTTATTGTGAGGTTTTACGTCCTGTTTTGGCAGTCAACTTGGCAACCTAATTGGTATTTCAGATAAAGTCTAAGGTTTAGGCTTCCATATAGAATAGGAAAATAATTTTTATTTTATTTTTTACTTGGACTATCAACGATGATGCTATGTCATACTGTAAAAAGTCACAGTAAAAGGTCACAGTACATATATTACTACTCTATTTTTTTGTAGAAAAATAATATCAATACTTCATAATTTTACTTCGAGGTTTTAACGTGGCTGCATTGTTGGCGATTTAGGTAGGCGAAAATCTAGAGTTATTTTGAGGTTTATTATTTTATTAGAGCAACAATATAAGTACCGTGGGTTTTTACTTATAAGACTTTATATCTTAATGTGGCTTCCACATTCCAGTTTACTAAGAGAAAAGGAGATAAAATCTGTAAGATTTTAATTTTTAAATAAATATTATTAATCTATTTTATGAATAAACCTTAAACCTTATAATTTCTGACTGCGTATATCATTTTTTCAATTTATTATTATGTGTGCACGAATCACTACTCTTAAAATTACCATCTTTCCTCTAAAGCAAACGGAGACTATCCTTCAGACGAACGTTGAAATAGGTCCGTAAATTTTCGACTCTGTTTTCTCTTTTCGGTTGATTTTTCTCTTACTCTCTCCTCCTCTCGGTTTTCGACCCTCTTACATCCTCTTCATATTTAATCCGCTTTGTTCCTCTTCCTCTCGATTCCCCTTTTTTCGTGGTTTACTAAACATTTCTCTTGGGATTTTCTCTTCTGGCTGAAAACTGTCCTTCGTCCACCGTTTCCGCTTGAGGCGGTATGGGATCTTCCACTGTTTCATTATTTTGGGATTTTTTTAGTTTTCATAATATTTGTGTTTACTTCATGTTGCTACCTTGGGATAGCCGAGTTTGGCGAGAACAAGCCCGAGCCCTGCTCAAACTTGGCTTGTTGCAGACTCAAGCCAGCTGGAGTTCGAACTTGAGCTCGGTTTTTTTGCTCGAGCTCGGTTTTTTGCTCGAGCTCGAGCACGGCCTCAAGCTTGAGGTCGAGCTAGAGCCTGAGCTGGAGACAGGGTGTTTCTATACGAGCCGAGCTCGAAATATGCATGTTCGGGCTTGGCTCGATTCCATCCCTAGTTGATAGGAAGTATTAGAGTTTACAAATATTTAGTCTGGTGGAGCTGTCCTATTTTTCAAAATGTTGTAGGCCGGGAGCCTTCAGTTTTTCTCTTCCTTTATTTCTGTTTTGCTAAACCTATGTATTTTTTGAACGAGAACATGTTCCTAAAATTTTGTTGAATATAACTTGCTTCTTACTTTTCTTTCAATTTATATTTTTTCAGTCCTTTAGTAGCAAACATTTAAGCATATCGTCTAGATACCTTTAGTCTACATTCCAAGATGCAGCATGATGAGGTTATATGGCAAGTCATCAGGCACAATCACTGCAGTTTCATGACCAAGTAAGTTTGTTAAACACCAGTGCTGCATTTTTTTTTTATTTTTTATTTTTGCATTGGCTTGTCTAATTGTTTGTCCTTTCCACCTTTATGCGATACGAGGGAGTAAATACCATTATCTTAGCTGAGATATTGTACGTCAGTTTGTCCTTTCCTTCTCATTTACACTCTCTCTTTTTTCTGATCCCAGAATTAATACAGGAAACTTCTGCCGGAACCCATATAATGCGACAGGCATCTGCAATCGTAGCTCCTGCCCTCTTGCCAATAGCCGCTATGCCACAATTCGTGATCATGATGGTATGTATTCTTGCTTGATTATGGTAAATATGTTGGTAAGTTGTCTCGTGCTTACTGAGATCATTATTTTTCCCCTCTGTACTTGTGGATTTTTTTCTCTCTTATCTGTGTGATTGTTGATTTATAGTATTAGCATAAGATACATGAATTTTACAGTCATAAACCATTGTTATGCCTTGCTATTAGAGCTTCAGATAGTCTCTGGTTAAACTCAATTAATTTAAGGAGGTACTGTATGTTTGGAGGACCCAAAATAAGGTTTGTCATGTATAATGGCTAGCATCTAGCAAAATGGCAAATGTGACGATAGTTGTGCTCTGGTGACAATTGTGACAATGTTTGTCAAGTGACATTCCATTTTGGTTCGAGGGTTTCTCATCTACTAATTTGGCTTTATTGAACAATGGATTGTCTCTTTTTAAAGTAATTGTCAAGGAAGTCTATTGGATCTTATGATCTTGTGCTGAAGTAAAATGCTATATCAAATAACTCGGTAACCTTCCTCATTTTTCCCCCTGCTTGAGTATACTCTTCTGTATGCGATATTGTGTTGTATATTTATGGACATCTATTTAGAGATACACTAGCTGCTATGCCTTGTCTTGATAATTTACTTTCATTTTGGTTTGTATCATTAAAAAAGGCATGTTAACAACACGACCATGGTACCTGAACAGGAGTGTTTTACCTGTATATGAAAACCATTGAGAGAGCTCATATGCCGAATAAATTGTGGGAAAGGGTTAAACTACCCCGAAATTATGAGAAGGCGCTTGAAATAATTGACAAACATCTGGTATTGCTCACTGTACTGAATCTATTTTCTTTGCTTTCGGCATGTAAAGCTTCTTCTTTCATTCTTTTTCCTGTTTGGCAAGGCAGGAGTACTGGCCTAAGCTTCTTGTACACAAAATTAAGCAGCGTCTT
The DNA here is from genome assembly GCA_022405105.1 of Aristolochia contorta. NCBI lineage: Eukaryota > Viridiplantae > Streptophyta > Magnoliopsida > Piperales > Aristolochiaceae > Aristolochia > Aristolochia contorta. The sequence continues at coordinate 7,869,171 of CM039666.1, read as the reverse complement.
ACAAAAATGACACAGTATAGGATACGAACACAAAAAGCTCGAGTTGAAAGTTAGGTATGTGCTTTTTCTTTATACTGTTTCGAGTTGCAAATCTATTATTATAAGTGGGTGATTATTTTTGTGGAATTGAAATCTTGTGTTGTTTCCCTTGTTTGTTTTAGTGTTTATATTTTAATGACTTGTCTGAAAAAACCATTATCCTCTATAACTACTTTATTGTTGGTTTGTCTCAAAAGTTATATATCTTGTGTGAGATTTTGAAACTTCTGTCCAAAGGAAACATAAGCTACAGAAATGGAATGCCACCAGAAAAGCTGGAGCCTGAAATTAAACAATTGTAATTCTTTGAACAGAGAACTTTTAGTATTTGTGCTGTTCTTACTGCCTGGTAAAACTATTGTGCAGTTCCTGAAAATGGTTTGAGGACAAAGTCTGGTAAGTTTGCTACTGGCTATTTGCTGTAATAAGTCCACAAAAGATGGCAAATTTTGTAACATAATGCTTTGTGCATGTAAAATCTCTTTGTCATGTTACTTCTTTGGACTCATAAAATTATTATTTCTTCATATTCATATAACTGTCATAACTTAAGCAGTAGCTCAGTGGTCACACAAGGGATTTAGTAGTGGGAGGTGTTGGTTTCAAGTCTCCACAGAAGCATAGGAGTTTTATCTGAAGTTTGTATTACGGGTGTTTTCATCACTTCAAAAAAAAAATTTCTTATAACGGTCAAGACTTCAGTAAATTAGTATTTAAGGCATGTGAGGTATATGTGCATCCGCCTGTGATTCATATCATCTCTTCTCATGCTCTTCTTTTTGTCAGTGAGATGTAAACATGTGTTGCACTTATTCCAACTTGCTTTATTTATTTATTTATTTTTCTCTCTTTCTTTGGTGGAAGAATTGTGTACAAGATTTCCAATTTTGTTGAAAATTTCAATTATTGAATTTAGGTTTTACTTACTCTTCTTCTTATTTTCAGAGAGAAAATAATGACAGTGCCTAGAATGGCAACAAAGCGAGAGGCAAGAAGGGAACAGAAGGCAGAAAAGGCTGCTGATACAAATAAGGTCGTAATTTTTTGTTCTCTTCTTGTAGTAGTGGATTTGATATTATTACTTCTCTTCCTGTTGTTTCTAAGTTATTTGATGTTTTCCAGAGTATTGAAAAAGAGTTATTAGAACGCCTAAACAAAGGTGTTTATGGTGGCATATACAACCTTCCATTTAACGTGTATAAGAAGGTGCTTGAACTGGAAGAAATGCAGACTGGTGAAGATGATCAAAAGGAAGAGGAAGAAGAGGAAGAAGAGGTATTTGATTGAAATTTGAATTGTATATGATAAGTCAAACTCTTTATTTGAATCTTGAATTTTAATAATCATATGAGTTACCTGTGAATATGTAATCGTCTTATGATGTTGATGGCGTGTTGGGTGCAAGTGATTAACACAGGATACAATATATTCCTATGTAAATTACCTAAGCATGTTTAATTTTTTATTGGGAATATTGAAGTATGTACCATATTCTTAGTTGTTTCCAGTTTAAAGTTCCTAGCTGATAGTGGTGTATTTACCTTATCTTTTTGCGTTGTCACATGTTGCTGGAGGCTATTTGAGGTGTTATAATGGCTGGATGTCTCTTCCATGTTGTCCAGGATCCTAAAGTGGAGTTTGTGGAAGGATATGATGAATACGAGGACGAAGTGGAAGAGGATATTGAGGATTTCGGTCGTTTCAGTTTTCCTGAAAATGAAGGTATTGGGTTTTTGAGTAACCTTTTTGTACTCTATTTGTTATCATCATGTACATGGAAACAACTTTCTAAAAAAATTGTTATGTACCTGAAAATATGAAACATTTGGATATGATTATTTTTTGTGGAAACTTCAGGTGGAATGGATGATGAAGATGATATTTCGGCAAGGGCAGGGAGTGAGAGAGGATCTTTATCTACCATAGGCAAGCAGGAAGCAGGTGACGTGGGCAGAAAATCTAAGAAGAAGGCCAGAGTGATGGTGGAGGTAAGATTTCAGCAGTTGTTTTTATGATTCCTTTTGTCTTCTTCATATAGCAGGTGGTGGTCATAGACGTATGAGGGACGGCAATCTTTTGGTCGTTTTGTGAAGGAATATAAGCTTCAAATGCTAGATGTGCTTTCGTTTTAACACAAACAGACTCTTAACTGGCAAGCACGAAGTTTGGTTATGTAGGCATCTCATTCTTGCTTATATTATTGTTGTCAGGTTGAGCATGAATATACAGGCGAGAGACAAAAGGCAATGCTATGATCAGCTTTTTTGGAGTGACTTGTGTTCTATGACATTGTGGCGGCATGGTGTACAAAGATATCGTAGAGCATGTTTAGTAAGGTAGTTAAATTGGCTGGCGTTTTACTTTCTGAAAGGTTTTTAGGACATGGCTTAATATGAATTGTGATGCATTGATAGGTATGTTTTCATTCTTCTTTTTCATTCAAAAGTATCAATTATAAGTTTTTGAATTAAATGATTTGCCTTTTGTGGCTAAAAAATTGTGAGTTCATATTACACGGTTTTTAATTTTTACTCACTTATGTATTCGTTGTATTTATACTTGCGAGTGATCTGGTAGACGAAGCGGTGGGCTAACATTGTTTAACCATATCAAATAAAATTGATAACAAATTCCACGCCTTATTTCCAATTCTCTTTGTCTCATACACACCATATCTTAGTACTCCGTACCAATTTAAAAAAAAAAATTACTTAATTTCTTTCACAGGATGCTTTGGTGACTTCGGATAATATTGAGGTGGTGCGAGTTGAGGAATGCAAAGATTAGGGGTAGTATCCGATTATCTGCCGATTACTGTTCTACCGTTTTTAGAAATAAAATAATATTACTGTTCTACCGTTTTATCGATAAAATGGAAATTGAAATAATGCTTCTATATCCATTCTATCGTTTAAATAAGGTAGTATGGTAAATTTATCCATCTGTTTTTGTTTAAATTTTTATTTTTATTAATTAATTAATTTGCCAAGTATTCTCTGAGATATCATATAAATATTATAGCAAACAATAATACTTTACTTATTCAGTTATTTATTTTGATAAATTACATTGGTAAAATTAATAAATGATGTTTAATTATGACTGTATATAAATTTTAAAAATTGTTCTCCTTTCTATTATATTTGTATAATTATTTTAAAATTTATAATTTTTTGTCATAACAATTGAGTATAAATATGACTAATTGGATTGAAATTTTAATCTCTTATGAGCTATATTTTATGTGAATTATTGAATTTAATAATTCATTGGCTTAGAGACTTTAGAGTTTTATGTGTAACAATTCCCAAAATAACATAATACGAGTTAAGTTTTTAATATGTTTTTACTTTGTAATAATTAATATTATTATGTAATATATTGAATATGTGAATATTTTTTAAATCAACCAAATGTCTTAAATTTATTACATGAATTATTGTATTACTATAATCGAATAAAAATTAATAAACTTATTATTAATTTACTTTGCAAAAATTTCCGGTCGGCAGTAAAGAGGGAAGGACAAAAAGGTCCTTTTATGAAGGGAAGAGGTCAACGCTGTTGAGTAATTATGTAATAAAAAGTAACACTTGTCTAATAAAAAGTAACACCAGGGGCGGATTAGCGGAAAAAAGCCTAAGTGGGAAGCGACCGAATCGCTAGTTCGTGGTATAAAAGCAGAAAGAAAGGGACAGAAAGAGACGATAGGGTTATAAAAACCGAGAAAATAGGAGAGAGAGAGAGAGAAGAAGCAGAAACAGCAAGAGCAATCCGGCGGCCCGTTGTTGTAGAAGAGAGAAAAAGAGACGACAAAGCGAAAGGAAATAGAAGAACGAGAGAGAGGTATAAATATAGGTAGGGAGGAGTTTCAGGGAGAAAAAGTAGAGCTTCCTAATACTAGTTATCTCTCGAGCAAGACAGTTTTCGCTCTATTTTTTTTTATGTATTTTCCTTCTTTTTCTTTCTTTCGTTTTAAAATCAAAGCGGCTCTTTGTTTCTGTTGTTGTGGTAGAAGGTCGGTTGCGGTTGTGTTCGAGATCGGGACCTCGGTGGTTGTCGGTGCTTAGATCTTGGTTCCGGTGGAAGAAATTAGGGTTCGGCGGAAACTAATCGGATGAGACGAAACTAATCGGGCGGAAACTAATCGGATGAGACGAAACTAATCGGATGAGCGGAAACTAATCGGATGAGACGAAACTAATCGGATGAGACGAAACTAATCGGATGAGACGAAACTAATCGGATGAGGAAACTAATCGGATGGGCGGAAACTAATCGGGCGGAAACTAATCGGGCGGAAACTAATCGGGCGGAAACTAATCGGGCGGAAACTAATCGGGCGGAAACTAATCGGGCGGAAACTAATCGGGCGGAAACTAATCGGGCGAGACGAAACTAATCGGGCGAGACGAAACTAATCGGGCGAAAACGGTAACGGTATAAGGTGTGTGCTAAACGGAAACGGGAACGAAAATACCTGGTCTCGTGTACGAAAGCCTTGAAGGTTTGTGGCTTCGCGGTTGACAGTCGAGAGAAACGTCTGGAAAATTAATCGATCTAAAACTTTCTAATCTGTTCTCTTTGTCCTTCTAATCTCTATTGAGATCCTCCGATCTTCGAGGCCGACACTTTTATGTGGGAATTGTATCTGTCTATGCTCTGGAATCTGCGACCTTTTGTTTGAAGCTTCAGAAGTTATACAAGTTATTCGATTCTGGTACGCGTTCTCTTTCTCCCTTCATCGAATCTCTGCTAAAAATTCTATGTTTCTTTTTTTGTCATTTCGAAATCGTATAATCTCTCTTCTATTTTCTTTCTTTCGTCCATCTTCTCCTGTTTCTCTTTCTTTTGATTTTACGGAAACAACCAAAAAGAGAAAAATGATGTATTTTAATTCCTGACCTTCCATTGAATCATCCAGTAAGTTACTTCTTATCCTCCATCGCAATCCCTTCTGTTCTCTCCTTTATTTTTTATTAGGATGAAGGTGTAGGTTTTATTCTGCTGTAGATTGGTTTTGGTGCAGAATGGGGTATACCGATTGGACTTCTTTCCTCGATGATTGAAATTTTCGAAAATTATACTATTATAATCTTCTACTGTTTGCCTGCTTCTGGATTGAGATACTTTTGCTACTAAAGTCGATTCAGTGAAGCGTTCAGATTATCAATGTGTATCTACTTTTGATTTTTAGATTGCAATAGGGACAATTTTTTCTATTATTTTTAGTTAAATCCACATGAAGTTAAGACGTGTAATTAATCAATCCAGACTACTTGGTACCACTGGCTTAGGTTCTTCAGTAGTTCTGTATCAATCGTGATAAATAGATATAATTCATGTTCAGGAATGTCCTTGGTGATGTTGTGTATGTTTGAATTGGCGGAAGCAGATGCTACCGTTACACAAAGAGACTGTTTTGTTGCAGTTTAGGGTGTGAAGGCAGCCAGTGATGTTAATTCTTCTGTTTATGGGAAAGTGACAGAAGTCGGTGAGAAGCTTATGATGGCTAATTGGTGATGTTAAACACCAAAATTTTGTTGTTGGTAGTGCCTTCATTCTTATGAGGACAAAATTTCTTCTTTTCTTCTGTTTTGGTAGTTAGTCATTATCTCGAATCATATTTCGGAAAGATAATTAGTGTCCCATAAGATCTACTCAACCCAGATGTGTATCATACTGGTCTGACATTACTTTATGAACTAGAAGCAAAATTGGCTCTAGAGGAGTTTTCACTTTCCTATCATACCAATTGAAGTAGAAGTAGCAATTTTGAGACTTTGAGGTTTTCCAAATAAATGGCAGAAACATTTTCTCTTTAATTTTTTTTTGTATTATTTTATATCTTATTTGTGTAAATATATATACATGAGTACTGTCAACTTTCAGTGACAGTACTACTTATATAGAAATGCTGTTATGAAGAAGGTTGGGAATTTGTGATACTATTGGACTAAAGTAATACTATTAAAATTTTATTCATTTAGTGTTAATTTTTTTAAATGCTTTGGTGATAAGATTTCTATGTGGTTAGGGGAATTTGAAGTTTTAATGAATGCACCATCTTATTGAATTGTTATTGATTAAATATTTTTTATTGGTTTTGGCTTATTTCAGAAATATGATTATAATAAAATGCTTGGATAAAATGTGTGATGATGCCTCTTTTGAATCTCTAGCTTTTAGTGGCCATATTTTCATTTGGCTTCTCGTTTACTTTTTTTAAATATGCAGATAAAAGATGAATTGGATTCAGCGCAAAATCTATCTTTACAATGTTACTTTTGGACTTTACATGTTGGAATGGTGGGAGCGCTACCTTTTCAGTATCCTTGTTTTTGTTAGCTCATTTTTTAATAATTTATATTCATGGTTTATGCCATAATTTAGATTTGGTCTTTTGTCACCTGGGGACTAGAAACATATTTTAAACTTGATTGAGAAATGTAATAATTTTCAAACTCTGGAGTGTGGAAAACTTCCTCTCTGGATGAGAAATGTATGAGTTCCAAAGTCTAGTTCCCATTCAAATTTACTGATCAATTTAAATGTCTATTTTATTTTTTTACTCATTGTTTGGAAAATTACCATTGTGTTATATTTTAAAGATCTTGCATAATTTTTGGGGCTTGATATTATGAATTTCATTATTACATCAATTGATAAGGCTTACCAAAACATCTGTTCTTATATTGAAAAGCATTAAATATAAGCATCAATAATATTTTGTTAGATTACTCTTTTGGCAAAATTACGTAATGTCCTTGTTCTACTTAAGAATCGTACAAAAATTTACTTTTAATTGGGACGATTTGCACTGTTTCCTTGTGCTTTTTTCAATCATGAAAACCTCTGAAACAGGATATTTTTGTGATTCTCTGCCTTAAGTACTTTACAACTCAATTCATCAGGATGAGCATTGGTTCTTGAGTTCTTTAACTGGGGTAGATATATTGGTCATTGTTCTTTTTTGGTTTATGTTCCACAATGGATCACGTGCAGCTTCAGAGTTCTACAAAATGTAAGTTGTTGGCCCTCTTTTTGCCTTCTTGTGCATACATCTTAATTTTCCTTCTCATATGCTATATCTGTAATGATGTACAGTAACATTTTTTATCCAATGATCTTTCATTATGATATGCCTTTCTGTTCTCTGAATGACGGACTTACTAACAGTTAACAATTTTCCTGTAAAATCGGATGTTGTGTGAATGCATATTGAGCATTGCACTTTGTTAGAAATTCTTGAAAAGGATAGTATGTCCACCACAAAAAGCATGTTGGAGCAGTACTCCCCAATACATAAAATGATTCGAGTTTAGGTCTGTGGTAATTATATGAAACCTTTCGCGCCTCATTTACATGTAACGGGAACCCATACACATGGCACCTGTACCCCCTGATGAAATTTAAATCCAATACCTTCATGCCGCTGAGCCAAGGGCCCAAATTATTTCCAGAATTCAATGTAATTTCTTGATTAGATGTAAGATGACCTTTGATGCATGGGTAATTTGCAGTTGTACGTTTGATATATTGAGTAGTTTCAACATAATATTTAGGATAGTAAATACCCTAAATACCACTGTGATTTCACAAATTATCTAGACACCAGATGTTAATTTCTGTTAACAGGAAAAGTGATCTTTTGGTAGACCGTCAAGAAAAGGTTGTACTTTTTTTATATGAAGAATCTACCCTAGACTGGCAGAATGACTGCATTATGCTCATCTTTTTGTAAGGGAAAATTTGTGGTAGAAATCCTTTTTATTTTTCATGTCAGTCTAAGAAGGTATGGTTTCTTGATTCTTTTTATAATGATATATAATAATCTTCTTAAAATCAGACAATATTGTAGTTGAAAAGTCCCTACCAGTGCAGAAGAGGGTGGCTACATCATTCAAAGAGCATAATTTGTTGGCTCATTCTTCCTTTTGATGATATTCTCTGGCATTGTATTAGATTAAAAATTATCTGTTTAGAAGTTGGTATGTCACTTGGTATCTTTATTGGAGGGCACCATTGTAAGTTATTTCACTGAAGCCATCAGGAATATCTATGCTTTTATGTTTTCATTGGTGTATGATTTTTGGACAAGTATAGTTCATTCTTTGATGTTGTTTGTTACCCATGTGACATACACATCTGGTCCATCAGATATGATAAAGAACATAGATCATTTTCTTCTCCCGTCTCTGTTAAATTGTACATTTCTGCATTCGTGACCTTAGTTGAATGTTTAGGTGCCTTATTAACAAACAGGTCCTGTGTCAGGTACATGGAAGTCGGTGGCTTTGTAATATGACCCATAGAGAAGAGTATTGGCTAGAACAAAATGTGGTAGAAATTGTTTAAATTAAGTAAACCAATGTTAGAGTCCACCGGCACAGTAGCTATTGTAGCAGCAGGCAGTGAGTCTAGCTTTGTTGGAAATAGGACATCTTTACTTGCATTAGCACTGTTTTAGTGGCCCACCTGCGCAAAGATTTGTGTTTTAGCAATATTATTAGATTATTGGAGGTATAATTGTTCTTTGTTATCTTGGTTCTTCAATAGCCTCTGTCGAGAATGTACACATACAACCATTTTCATTATGCTGCACATACACCCATTTTCTTTAAGTTGCACATACAATCATGCCATCTGAACCTCATTATCTTTCCTTACTGCTATCATGTGGCTTGATCGAAGTTTCTCTTCTCTTGATCATTTATGATATCATCATTTACATATGGTTTTTGTTTTCATTTCCTTTATCCTTGTTGGTTTGATCCTTTTTCTTGACGCTGCAGTTATTTAAAACCAAATCTCCCCACCGTCAAAGATACCTCTCATCACTGAGACTGAAGTCCAATGTCAATGTCTCACCAGGCATTTTTTCTGTATCCATCAACTTGTAATCTTGTAGACTCAAAATGAAAATTACTTTGAAAACTGTAAACTGTTAGTTCTGTATGAAGTTTTTATTTGCTAATGAAGATCCGAATGTGTACTTTCGTAAGGCAGGAATTGAAGATTGAACACAAGTGTGCTATCTGAAGTCGCCATGAATTCTCCAAATAATTCCAACAGGATAAAATTGTTTTGAATATTTTACTCAAAATTCACTTGACTACTACTTATTTTTTATCCTTATGTAGGCAAAAGGAAAATTTTTAATCTCACAAAATAGCAGCATTTGATTGTATTTTATTTCATATTTATTGATTACCCGATTATCATTGACCGCTGAAATAGGCTCGGATCCGAGCCAACGTATAACCTCGCCGTGGGAAGCGGGGACCACATGGGTCAGAGCCGTTCAAGCAACTGCGTCCTGGAAGGTTTATGTGGCCATCCACGTTAGAAGCTGACGAACTATCCTAAAACCTTGTCGGTCTCCCCGAAATCCCATGTCTCTCTCCCGCCCGCATCTCTCTCTCCGGCCACCCCGGCCACCCCGGTGGATCTCAAGATGGGCAGAAGTGAGATAGAGGGAGAGGGCCAGCGGATGTGAGACGGAGGGAGAGGGAGAGACCGATGGAGAGGTCGGGAGGGAGAGGGCAGGCGGGAGACGGAGGGAGAGGGCAGGCGGGAGACGGAGGGAGAGGGTGGGAGGCAGAGAGAGAGGGAGAGGGGAGGGAGAGGGAGGGGGAGGCGAGGGAGAGGAGGGAGGGAGAGGGAGAGGGGGGAGGGAGGATCGCGGAGAGATCGCCAGTGGGAGAGAGGGAGGAGGGCAGGAGAGAGAGGAGGGCAGGAGAGAGGAGGGCGGGTGGGAGGAAAGAAGGAATTTTGGAGGAGACCGAATACTTCGTCAGCTTCTGACGTGGATGGCCACATAAGCCTTCCACGTCAGAATATGGCCGAGGGCATCCACTCGCAGAGTGGCTATAACATTACTCGTACCGAGGCTGTACGCCCCTAGGACACCGCCAACGTGGAGCCTTACGTGGATGCCTAGGTGGGATCCGTGTCAAACTCCACAACGTAAGTTGTAAACCGGATGTCCCGGTTTGCACATGACCGAAAAGTCAGAGAAACAACTTTTTATATTTTACTTTTTATTTTCTCCTTGCCTCCCACTTGTTCTCCCATTTTTTTTTCTTCTCTCCGTTCTCCCTCTCTCCCTCTCCGTTCACCCTCTCTCCCTCTCCGTTCTCCCTCTCCATTCTCCTCCCCACTCTCTCTCTCCATTCTCCCATTCGGCATCTCTCTCGCGAAATACATGGGACTATAAATTATGATGCTATAGGAAATTGGAATGTTGCATGAAGGGAGGGAGAGAGGGGGAGAACGGGGCGGGGGAGAGGGAGAACGGAGCGGGAGAAAGGAAATAACTTGGGAGACGAAAAAATAAAACATAAAGAAATACGTTTTATTTTTTTTGGTGTGTTGTGCAAACCGGATGTCCCGAGCTGACGTGGAGGTGTCCTAGAGGCGTACAGCCTCGGTACGGCGTCTCAATCCAGAAGTACGCAAAGAGTCGAGGAAAGAAGTCCAATTGGCATGAGTAATGCTATAGCCACTCTGCGAGTGGATACCCTCGGCCACATTCTGACGTGGATGGCTTATGTGGCCATCCACGTCAGAAGTTGACAAGGCAAGTAAAAAGCCTGTCTCTCTCCCCCAAAAATCCCTCTTTCCTCCCGCCCTCGTCTCTCTCCATCCCTCCTCTCTCTCTCGCCCTCCTCTCTTTCCCGCCCTCCTCTCTCTCCCGCCCTCCTCTCTCTCCCGCCCTCCTCTCTCTGCCGCCCTCCTCTCTCTGCTGCCCTCCTCTCCCTGCCGCCCTCCTCTCTCTGCCGCCCTCCTCTCTCTGCCGCCCTCCTCTCTCTGCCGCCCTCCTCTCTCTGCCGCCCTCCTCTCTCTCCCGCCCTCCTCTCTCTCCCACCGGCCATCTCTCTCCCACCGGCCATCTCTCCCCCACCGGCCATCTCTCCCCCCCGGCCATCTCTCCCCATTCCAAGTCTCTCTCAAGTCCCATCTCTCTGCCACCATTTCGTTTGCTTTTCCCCTTTCATTAATTTACCACTTCCGCATTAACGTCGACGTTCATGTGGGATTGGACACTTCAGCTCTGAAAAATTAAATTACGGAGGCCCGATGATCATTACGAGACAGATAAATGTGTGTGTATTTATAAGGGGTTTTTCCTACTTTTGCCTTCTAGTATGAACGGTGGCATTAGGTTGGGGATTTTTTTAACGAAAAGTGGGTAATCGATATGGTATTCTTTTAATGTAAGGTGAGATCATGGTTTCAGGTTTGGGTGTCTGTATGTCTGCGTAGAGCCATCACAGAGAAGAGAATCCAATGACGGAGATCGTGCGGGTGGGTAATCATCTCACACTCTCGAGAGGAGGGCGGCCGAGAGGAGGGAGGCCGAGAGTCGGGCGGGCGAGCGGAGGGCGGGCGAGCGGAAGGTGGGCGAGCGGAGGGCGGCCGAGAGGAGGGCGGCCGAGGGCGAGCGCGCGCCAGAGAGATGGCCGGTGGGGGAGAGATGGCCAGTGGGGGAGAGATGGCCGGTGGGGAGAGATGGCCGGTGGGGAGAGATGGCCGGTGGGGAGAGATGGCCGGTGGGAGAGAGGGAGGGCGGGAGAGAGAGGAGGGCGGGAGAGGGATTTTTGGGGGAGAGAGAGGGCTTTTTACTAGCCTTGTAAGCTTCTGACGTGGATGGCCACATAAGCCATCCACGTCAGAATGTGGCCGAGGGCATCCACTCTATAGCATTACTCTTTATTTATTTATAACAATGTCAACATCTGAATTTTTCATCATATTATTAGAAATATACAAGTAATAATAAGATCAATAGGCATGAATCGCATGATAATAAATACATGTACCATAAGAAAAAAAAATTATTATTCACTTTCCACCATTAGCTAATTATTAATATGTGAAGAAACGTAGTAATACATCTAATAATATTTATCGGCTGATTGACCCAAATACATGAACTATTTCATTTACTGTAATTTAATTGGGAAATACGTGTTTCTTCATTAGAAATCATTTAGTCATGACTATGATCCTTTTCTTTGACCAATTTCATCATATTTGACTGTACCTCACCATATTTCTTTGTTATATAAAAATGGCATTTTGTAACAAACCAAAATAAATTGGACTAGGGCAAGTCAAAGTGCTGCAAATATGTTAATTAAGCTAGTTGTCGATTGTCATGTCCTTATTTATAAGACAGTTACGTGCTTTCCATTGATAGAAAGAGATTGAATTACGAAATGAGTATATCTTAAATTCCTAATGCATTCATACTCCGATCAAATTTGGACCCAAGATAACACCCAAGAGTATCTATGTGGCCATTGAAAGGATGACTGCTAATACATCAGGACAATATACTTATTTTGTCGCTATTTTATGCCCTGCTAACAAGTAGACGGTTGGTATTCTAGACCGGAATAATTCATAAAATTTTGAATCAGAAAAGAGGTAAGACCTTCACAGGTCAAATATATGCAGAGAACGGAACCTAGGGGACAAGGAAACCCTAGATGACAACAAATAATAAAATATAACTAAATGTATCAAAAGAACCATGATGCAGCTATTCTTATTATTAAACCATAAACCGTTATCTTTTTATAGTCGAATACACATACAAAGTATAGCCCTGCCTCCTTTTATGGGCATCAGTCACCAGACTCACCAACTCCCAACCAAGTGGGTGGTTCTTTTCAAACCGTACGGCAAAGTTAAGTTGGACTAATTTCTCATCAAAGACACTCTGCAATTCACATCAAATAAATAGATTTATCATCATATTTGATACTCAGTTTTTGGTAACTGAAACTATTTGATACAACGGAAAATAGAGCATTTCGGAAACCTGGCCAGCTAACTTCAGCCCTTTACGACCCTTGGGTCATAACAAAGCCTGACTCAGTGACCGCCAACTCGAGCCAGCTTATAAGGTGGGTGCAACGTCGTCCTTGCTACATAACAGAATTCTTCACTGCATCTACACTGGTCGCAAACAAACTGCCAAAACTGATACTATCTCCACTGATGATCTGTCTTGATGAAGATAACTGGCCCAGGTCACAGGGTCCCAATGAACAAGACTGCATCCAATAATAAAATTTGAAAAAGAATTAGCTTCCGTCAAAGCAGAAAGGAGAACATGAAGGTTAAAGCCCCATTACCCAGGATAAGTCTGCGATTCCAAGTTCGTTTATGTTATCATCTTGACATGCTTGGTTGGTTTGAGAATTGCCCGCAGGTTCACCTGGAGAAGCTAGATGCTGAGTGAGCTGTAACTCAGCCTTCACCTGTAAACGAACCTCATTGAAACACAATCTCATTAACATCCTTTAAACACAAAAAAAATATTTTTATGTAATAGTGAAACCAAAAATGAACGAGAAGTTGTTACCGCATGTGAACTAACATTCTCTGAAGAACACTTTGATGGAGAAGGTATGACTTCCCTCGCAGACTTGGTTTTCTGGAACAGAAAGCCCTGACACGTTTCTTCGCCATCCAAAATGGATGTCTGAAGCACTTGATTAGAGAGCATGGGGCTTTGATGCCCAGCAAGGTGTGCAGCAATAGCAGCATCAAATGAATCAGTGCTGAATGAAGCTTGTCTAAGGTGTGAATCACCTTTGACAGCCATCAGACCAAAACGACTGGCATCGGAAAATAAAGATCCCATGCTAACATTAGTTAGACAATCAGCCCATGCTTTTAGTGACATGGTAGCCGCATCACTTCTTTGATTATCCTGATAAAATTGAAAAGCACTAGTAAGAGGAACACAGGAAGCAAGCTTTGGGTCAGAATATTCTAGATAAACCTGGTAATGAAAAAAATTGGCTGGCTTAATATCATACACATTAAAGACCAGCCAACAATATATTAGCTGCTGAAGGTCTACTTGGTCTATACACTGATTTATCCATTGATTCCATCTTAAAATTTGGCAATCCAATGTCAGGATTGTCCAACCAATATAGCTGTTGGACCTTTCCCAGCCATTAGCACTACTGGAATGTATATTGAGTAGTTCATCAAACATGATTGGTCGTTGGAGCTGCTATGCAATTTGCACACTCAAATTCTATTTGACCAAACCCTACATAAAGATCCCTCCAAAAGAAAAAAGTTTAGAAACACTGGTATATGGAAAGGTAACAAGATTCCCACCTCCCCATCAACCGTCTCCTTCCTGCCCTCTTTAGAATCTGATAAGTCACTTGCGGGCACCAACAGTGGCTTTTCAGACACTTGTCTTCCTTCTTCAGTGTCTTTTACATTTTTATACTCTTTGTCAGAGTCCTTCAGTTGCAAGGGATCCGTGACGCTGAAAGATGCTAAGGGCTCCTCAAAAAATCTTTCATGAGGATTGGATAACCAGCCATATCTGGAAAAAAATTGCTTATGATAGAGTTGAAATAAAAAGGATACTTTTAAGAAATACAATGAATAACGGAAACATAAGTCACATGCATAATCTGTAAAAAATATCGAGTAATACATGCAATAGTAAAGTGAACTAGAAAAGACCAATCTCCATATCCATCAAGTATCATGTCATGCATTCAGAATTCCGAAGAATTAACTGACTAGTCAAATCAGCTACAGCGAAGTCCAGATCTTACTCCAGCATAACAGTATCTGACACTCAAAAAGAATTTTGATGATATGCAGCATAAAGTGGCTTCATAAAATCTGATATATATATATATATATAAATATATTGCATACTAAACAAGACACATTGATGAGACAGCAACATCATTTATACAGTCTCTAAGGCGAAACTTCTTAAAGAATCCCATCTCGATCAAAAAAAAGAAAACGAAAACTTGACATTTCCAAACTTTAAAGATCCAGACTAACTTCAGATTCCTTCATCAAGAAGAATGGAAGATTTACCATAGATAGTTTCACCAGCTAGGAAGTTTCATAGAATATCAGAATGCACACCTTAAACGGAAAATGGCAGGTCTTCCAATGACTCCATATACATCTCCTATGCAGGTTTCCAAATGTTTACACGTCCACATCATGCACCCAGCAAGGTTATTGACATCAACGTTATATGGGAAAAGCATGAGCTCTCCTGATGCTGCTCTAGAATTACCCCACTTACTATTGAGGTGCTTCAGCACCGAAATAATCCTCTTTCGAGCACTAAGAGTCAACTCCAAATGTGGATTGTGTTTATCCTGGAAAATGAAAATTGATTAATGACTACTATCCCTGTACATCATTCAAAAAACATCTAGAAGATATTAGAGATTTAAAAGTACCTTTTCCAACCTTATGCGTGTTCTTTCATCCATTGGAAATAGCTGCAACTTCAGCTTTGCACAATGATGTAGGGTCTGTTCAGATTCCACATTGGGCTCCTTGATTGATATTTTCTGTCGTTTTAAAGCCTCTGCAAACGATAATGGAATGCACAAAATGAGAACTGTTAATAAAACAGGGCAATAGAAAAAAAAATCTATACTAAGACATAAAAAATTGTAACATTAGTCAATAGAAAGATGCCAGGTAGGGTGGGTGCCTGAGCTTTGCACTTCAAGCACATTTCCTTTTGCAGAGCAAATATTCCTTGGTTTGCCCTTATAATGTGTGCAGATTCTCACAAACAGTGGGCACTTGAATTTGAGTAACCTAATACTTTCATTGCACGTTTGAGATATACAATTTAACTTCAACAAGGCAGCCTTATTTCTATAGCACACAAATAAAAAAAAAAAGAGAGAGAAGCAAAAGTTATAATTATTTATTGCATACTCCACATAACATAATTAGCGGATAAAAACCAAAAATTGGTTATAGGAAGCACAAAAAGGGAAATTTGTACCAACAACTCATGAGAAAAATGAATATTAAAACCAAAGTAAAATAGGAAATACTAAACAATGAAATTTATAATATGCAAGTAAATCTTCCATTCATATCACCTTGTGTTTTCAACTGTTGTGTAGAAAGAATCATGGAAAATGTTTCAGCCTTAGCAGAGACAGAGCCTGAATTTGTTCCAGTTTTCACATGAGGCACACCAGTTCTCTCAGTCAGCTTGATTCTTTTGGTATTGGAGTTAGGTTTTGAAAAAATAACAGCTCCATTCACATTCTTCTTCAGACTAGTTCCTTTTCTGGAGCCCATATCCAGACAATAGAGAGATCAGCAATGGCAGTTATGAACCCACACCATAATCTTGACAAATTTTAATGACAAAGAATTATACAAGATCCACCTAAAAATTATCAACCGCCTGCAACAGCCATATGGACAGATCAGTCTCATGAAAAAGCAGGAAACTTAGCAGTACAAGGAGTCAGATCTATGTCCAGTTTTCTATTTCATATGGTGATTATGGAATTCTCGTGAATGCTAAATGGACAAATTTTCAAGAAGATATAATGAATACCAAAGAGAAAAGCCTAAGAGCAACCAAACTCTAACAAACTCAGACTGTAGAAATCGTAAGATGGAACATGCAATCAGATTTTCAAAGTGCTAACGCCGAATTTTCTTTCTAGTAATCTCCAAGAAAATAGATTTTGACAACATAAGACGTATCAATCACATCCACCTTATCACTTATCAACCCATAACCTCTACATGCCCCATATTTTGCCATCTAATATGATACATTGCAACGATGATTAAAGTAGCTATAGAGGCTCACAAACCTACAGAGTTTAATTTGCCACAACACGAGGACTGCAGATTGCCTAAAGCGACAATTTCATGTAATGCAACAATGAAACGAGAGATGATCTCCAATTATAAAAAAATCCGAGCAAAACCTATACCAATTTCAAGCATGGCATTACAGCCTGAGTACCACCGTAGGGGTGGATCAACGAACTAAACCTAAAAATGATAAAACTGTAGCCACTGGTTTTCTTCGGCCCCGTGTCCTCAATCCACTTCTAAATAGGCTCTCGTGATTGATACAATGACAATTTTCTACACTTATCGCACATTTGAAGTCCCAAACGAAGGAGATAAAGACGGAAAATAGAAATATAGAAACCGCGGGTCAAAGAAATCGCCAACTCCTTGCTGAGATTGAGAAGGACGCAATCGAAACTTTACCCGAATTTCACCAGGGACCGCGCGTAGTTAGCTTCTCTGCTCGGAGATAGCAACGAACGGAGGCGACAGATCAAACACAGAGCGCTGATGAATCTCACCCAGGAACATAGATCGCAAAAGGTTGAAGAAGCAGCGGATGGCGGGGCGGGAAACGTTTTTTCAGCAGGGGGCACCGAGGCCGTTTTCCATTTAAACCAAACTTTACCGCGACAAAAGGTCGGCAAATGCTAAAGTGCGCCCGGGTCTCAAGTTGGCATGAACCACGCGCACGCGTGAGTTAACAACACGTGACTGGACGAACAACCTGGCTGCGAGAAGAAAGGTTTCCCGACTTCGTATTTGGAAGTAAAACATGCTCCTAACAAAATCTATTACATTTTCTAAACTGTTCTAAATTAATCCTAATTAAACACACTTTTTGTAGTATTGGATAGGTTAAACTAATACAGTCCAGACAAACTTGTAGGTTCAAATCAGACCCCACTTAAACAGACTTTATTTTGTTTTTTTCTTAACCTATTTAATTTAGAGTAATGCTAGGTGCACCTACGCCTACACGTACATGTTAATTTAAGCTCTTAAAAATATAAAAAATATTTTTTTTATAAAATTTTATATTTTAAAGGATGAACTCTAGGCACCAATTGTTTAGATTAACATGTAGAGAGA
The DNA here is from genome assembly GCA_022405105.1 of Aristolochia contorta. NCBI lineage: Eukaryota > Viridiplantae > Streptophyta > Magnoliopsida > Piperales > Aristolochiaceae > Aristolochia > Aristolochia contorta. Next base: position 7,851,396 of record CM039666.1, on the reverse strand, counting down.
TAAATACATAGGCTAGGTGCAACTAGTATTATTCTTTAATTTAATAAACAGTACATTTGTACGTGGAGATATAAAGAGAGGGAAGATGGGTTAAAATGGTCAAACTTCTTAGCATTTTTATTTGGTTCCAAGGTTACGAAAATTGATTATATCTAAGAAAGTAGGTTGCTCAATGAAGCATAATGATATTATTCATATAGCAAAACTTAAAAGTAATGATACATTTTGGCTCAGTTACTGGTTTAACCAAATTCAACCCATTTACATCGAAACCGGGCACACCTCTGATTAGATGGCGGTTTCAGTTCCAAAACACAAGAGCAGCTCTTTGAGGCCAGCTTACTTGGCAGTCCAACGTTATCTCTTACCTGAACTGCCCAAGGAGGACACCGTGTAAACGCTCACAGTAAAATTTAGCAGTATGCGTATCACCATTCTATATTCTGTCGATAATGGTCCAAATGTTACTGAGTTTTTAACATTAAAAAAAAAAGAATAGGAAATGCTGATTTCACTGAACAATGAATTGAGATCCCCCGAGGGCATAATTATCAGTATTCACTGATGTTTTCATGCATGTGAGTACAAGATTACAACAATAAACAAGCTGCAAATGAACGGCATTGGGCATGATTTCATCCTCATCCACTTCAGATTCTCACTGGGCAATAACAAATTCAGTCTCTTGTGACCTTTTTCTTCAGATGAATAACTTTATAGTCCTCAACACCGTCGGTCGATCTGAAGCTCAAAGGTCTTTCTTCATCTTCACACTCAGAAGCAGAGCACCTGATATAGATCCTATTTACAAGTATCTCAGTACCCACACTTATTTCTTTGCTTGCGTTCTGTTAAATGTGTCAGTCTATTGATTTCACAAGTTAGACTTTAGTGTTAGCAACAAACCGTGCTCTGATGAAAATGTGCAGCAGTTGGTCACCAGTAATCCCTACACGAGCACTTCCCATCTTCAAAATGATGGAACCTATTTGCATCTCTTACAATTATCTGTCGAGAAACTATTTTAGAAATATATCCTAAAGCAGAGTGACAATCCCCACAAACACGAAGGTTCTTCATAATCCGTATTGGAATACCTGACGTATGAATTAGTAAGAAGGCAACTGCCAATTTCTCACTGTGATAACTTAAAATTTCCTCCTTGTTCTCCACTTCCAGATCGTATAAGGCAAATTTTGTCTGGGGGACATAACCAGCAGTCTTCATCTTCTCGTTAAGCATCTTGAGCTTCTCATAGATTTTGTCACAATCTGGATGAGATCGATCTCCGGCAACAAAAACATGAACCCCATCTTTCAGAGTGGCCCAACTGCAGCCAGCTTCCTTCTTGACCTGCTCACCCTTCATCAAGGTCCGAATTTTTGCTACATCTTCCCACCTCCCTGCAGATGCATGCATATGGGATATAAGAACATAATTCGCAGGATTTTGAGGTTCCAATTCCAGAAGATTTTTAGAGGCTTCCTTTCCTAAATCTAACTTACATCTACTTTTACGGCAACATGCTGCAATAACAGTCCTCCATATAAGAGTATTAGGTGCCATTGGCATCATTCTAATGAATTCCTCCATTCGATCAAGCTCACCAGCCCTGCCTAGGAGATCCACCATACATGAATAATGTTCCAGCTTGGGTGATAAACCATGAGTCCTTGCCATAGAATCAAAGTATTTCAATCCTTCGTCAACCAGTCCTACATGACTGCAAGCTGACAAGACCCCGACAAATGTCACATGATCTGGTTTTTGATCCTTCTCTAGCATCGCATTGAATATATTTAGTGCCTTCTCACCATGTCCATGTCGGGCATAACCAGAAATCATTGAGTTCCATGTAAACTTATTTTTGGAAGACATTGAACCAAAAACTTTTGAAGCATAATCTATTCTTCCACATTTGGAGTACATGTCCACCAGCGCACTCTCTACCACAACATCGGATTCCAAACAAGCTCTAATTCCATGGGCATGAATCTCCATTCCACTACCTAGAGTTGCAATGGAGGCACATGCACTTAGAACTGTGGCATAAGTGAAGCCATCCATTTTTTGTCCATTATGCATCATGTGCCAAAGAAAATCCATGGCCTTCTCCAAAAGACCATTTTGGACATACCCTGAAACCATTGAATTCCAAGAAACTTCATCTCTCCTATGAGACATCCGATGAAATATGAGCTCACAAACTCTCATTTCTCCACATTTGGCATAGCAGGAAATAAGAGCATTCTCCACAGCACTATCTTCGGCCAAAGAGTACTTCATTACTAGAGAGTGTGTTTGCCTACCCAACTCGAGAAATGAGAGTGAAGATATAGCCACCAAAATATTAATGAAGGTTACTCTATTAAGACACCATCCTCCTCGCATCATAGATAAGAAGATATCAACAGCTTCCATGATAAATCCTTCTGTATTGGCTAATGCACCAATCATAGAATTCCAAGAAACTTGATCATATTCGGGCATCACATAGAAAACTCTGCAGCACTCAGACATAAAATCAGATTCTGCGTACAGTTTAAGAAGAGAATTTGAAACTGAGACATCTAAATCAAGGCCAAGTTTTATCACTTCACAATGTAATTGCTTTCCAAATCTGGTCCAGCCTAAGCTTGCACTTGAACTCAAAGTGCTTATTAATGCAAAATTCGAAGGAAACAATCCATTTCTTTTCAAATCACAGAAACAGTCTAATGCCTCTTCAAAATGACAATTTTGGTCAAGACCAGTGATGAGGGAATTCCATGATATCAAATCTTTGACAACCATAAGATTAAATACTTTGCGTGCAGCATCAACATAACTGCACTTCCCATACATGTTTATAAGCCCATTTGAGATTGCAATTTTCTCTGTGCTCAAAACACTCTTAATCACAAATCCATGAAGTTCACTACCTCTCTTTTTGCCTTCTGCTCCGTAAGTAAATTCAGCACAAGCACTGAGCAAAACCACATAAGTATCAAGATTCTGCTCAACTAAATCTCTTGATGCTCTGAAAATCTCTAATGCTTCTTCTCCACGCTTCTGCTGCACCATACCGACCAAGAGTCCATTCAAAGACACAGCATTTCTATTCGGCATTTGATCAAATATCCCCCTCGCAAGGTCAACAAGACCAAGTCTTGCAAATGCACTGACAAAAGCACTACCCACATATAAATCACTAAAAACTCCTGATTTCATAATCTGCACGAGCATCTGTTCAAGAAGACGCAAGTTGGAGCTAGGAGATAAGATATGAGAAGAATATGTTGCAGTTATCAAGCTACCATAGGTGTATTCATTTGGTTTCGTGCCGGTCCAACATCCCTCTCTTTGCATCTTTGAAAATAAATCACACGCAGAAAAAATATCCCCTGTTTTTGAGTATACAGAGATTATTGAATTCCAAGAAATTGAATTTTTTGTCGGTATTTCATCAAAGGCTCGTCTGGCGATGTCTTGAGAGGAAATGCAACAATTTCCATACATGGAAATGAGCGCATTACTCACCACAACATCCGATATGTAGCCGGTTTTTGAAACTATAGCGTGGATTTGCTTGCCGAGCTCAAGGCGGCAGGGTCCTGAGTCCTGGCAAGCCTTGAGTGCCGCACCATAAGAAAATTGTGTAGGTTCAAATCCTTCGCGAAGCATTGAGCAGAAGAGAGTGGAAGCCTCATCAGGCATGCTCCATCGTATATAACCAGACATCAAACATGTCCAAGTAACAGTATTTTTCTCCTGCATTCCTTCAAATATTTTCTGTGCAAGACCCATCTCCCCCGCTTTACACAGTATGTTAATGAGGGTATTAGATAAGAATACATCTCCACAAAACCCATTTTTGTTGAGTTTCGCGTGAAGGCTCTGAGCATCGGAAGCATCGGACGAACTTTTATATCGATGGACGAGCTTCTCGTACGTAGTAGAATCCGACTGAGAATCACCCTCATGATTGAGAAACTTCGTTTGCGCGGGACGCAGAGCAGGAGAGAGCACCGGAATGTCGATACTCCGGAAAGACTCTTTATATCTTTCGATCGCATTTTGAAGGTAAAGCGAGGAGAAAAGAGGGATTTGGAGACGAGTGTCGGAACATCTCCGCGCGCTTACGAGAGACGAAGTGATAGTTGAGAAAGCAGGTAGTTTCTGAAAATTGTACAGCCGGTACGCGTAAGAAGGCGCCAGCACGCGACTCATATTATTGAAGAAACGCGCCTTAACATGTTTCGTGCCCCTGGGCAGCATCTTCCCTACCCGTCCCAGTTTTCCAGATCGCTGTGGTGTGGCCTAGTTATAATTTCTGATAATGTTCTGGTAATACCATTGACACTTCGGCCAAAAAGCTTCAAACCGTTTGATTGAAATAATAACGACTACTGACAGTGAATCGGTGACTGGTGAACTCAGAAGTGCAGTTCTGCGCTTTTTCTCGAACAAATCAAAAGCTTCCAGTGGTTCGCAATTTAAAACTTACTGAAAACAAATGGAAACATTCTGTATTGAAGAATGGAGGAACAAAGGAATTTTACAATTCTCATAACACTATTGTACCGAAAAAAGAGTATATAAAAGACTACAAGTTACAGAAGAGAGAACTGATTTGCATATTTTAATAATTACAGAAACATAAACAGGGCATCGTTGATGAGCACAAAGACAGTGGAGAGGAATCACTCCAGATCTACAATTCCAAAATTGGAGAGCAAGATCTTTAGCTGATCAACAAAATCCGAACCCGTAGCGAACTCTGTTAATAACCCAACAGCAAAACCGAACATTGCCCATCTGCACAAAGAACAAGCTGTATGTAGCCAAAAGAAAAACTTTTCTCACAAAATAAAGACAGTGGAGAAAAACCAAGCAATGCCATGAACGGGTGGTCAAAGAAATTAAAGCATATGACTTCAATAAGTCTCTTAATTCGCACTACCATCATTTGAAATAAGTTTACATATAAGTGACAAGCATTCAACAAGTTTTGAGTCGCCATATTTACCCAGAATAAAGACAGTGGAGGACAGATAATCTACTGCTCAACAAACCAGAGCACCGGGGAAGAAAGGCTGGTGTTGTCTTTCCCAGAAGCCACCACCTTACCTTCTTCTACCCTCCGGAAGACAGTGATTAGAGTCGTTATGTAATCTATATCAACAGCTTTTTCTTCCTGCCTTCTTTTTCTCTGCCCCCCTCAATTCCTTTCGATAGTACTTCTTTTTCACTGCACTATAGAGCTACATGATCCGGGACAGATTTTCAAATACTACAAATCATTCACTTATCTTTGGTTTTCTCGTGAACATCTCACTTTGCCAATAGGACAATGGGAAAAATCCAAGGAAACATGAATCTAAAGAAATATTTCTTGAGCTACAATAATTTATAGCAACTAAAACTTTAACATACGCATGCATATAATTAAAAGATATGGTTCCCAGGATCTGAAATTCGTAACTAGTAGATTAACCATATTCGTCGCCCAAAATGTCTGCTCAGATTTCAGTTTGATTTTCGAACTTTTGCAAATGATACATCATGCTGTATTATTCTATTGCTCAATACAAAGTATGCAAACAACGAGAGCAATTTCGGCAAATATCACCACCAAAGTCTTTCCAAAATTCTTTAAGAATTAGTTAGAAGAGTCCACCTCCATTCTCCTCTACCACTTAATGTAACTGATGAAAATATGAGAACCTAAAACTATAATGATCCTGATGGCTGACCCCTCAAAATTCCAATGCCTTCATAATCCCACCAACTGTTGCATCAGTAGGCAAAAGGCTTGTGTGCAATCTTAAATCTGTTGGTGAATTTAAACCAGTCTCTCATTTTATCCAATCTGCAAATTATCATATCCCAAGCAGCTTGCCTTCGAAACAAGAATCGTTATTCCTCTGTTACCGTGATAGGACCTATTTTGCAAAACTATGACATGAATCATAAGGTCATCCTAATTGTTTATTGATCAGAACCGAAATACTTCGAATAAAGCCGCCATTGCTCATTATTAAGAGCAAAAACGTAAGGCCTTCTGATGTCAAGAAGCTAAATACTGATCAAATTGCTTTTTACTGTCTAAAAAGAAGAATGTCAGACGTGAAATCGCTAAACACTGGAGGCTCACCGACACCCTCATAGTCAAAATTCATGGACACAGTCTGGAGGTCACCAGAAAAATCGCCAGAAAATAAAGGACATGGATTCTCACCTGCCATTAGAAATTTCGTTCTTTTCAATAAACCCGAAGAAGGGTCCCTGGTCGGCTTCTTCAAGCTTCTTCTGCCGGAAGTATTCCTGCATCTCCTTTGCCATCTTTCTCTGGAATTCCAAGGTGACAACACCTTCCAGAGCAGTGGAAGTCGCGACCTGCTTTGGGGGTGCAGGAGGAGACGGAGATGGCGACGGAGAAGGTGACGGCGAAGGGGAACCGGCTTAATCGGCGGCGCGGGTTCTCTAAGAGGAGCCACCGGTCTTCTCAAGGGTCCCTCAGCCTTCGAGCTCCTGATGATGGACGACTTATTCGTGAACCTGAACGAGGCAGACGACGAAGAAGCGCGAGAGGAGGAGGAGATTCGAATACAAGGAATTGAAGATGCAACAGACATTTTTTCCCTTTCCCTGCTCTTGTCTTTCTACTTATCTCTCTCTCTGCCGCTTCGTGGGTTCGTTTTGGGTAAGCTCGTTCGCGGACGCATTTGGGCGAGGAGAAGCCAAGTCCCGCGGCGAGAAAGTGTGGATGGGATGCAGCCAAGTTTTCCAAGCAGAATTAACAGTAGGAAAAATCACAAAAGCAAAAAAAAAAAAAAAAAAAAGCGATAGGTGACAATGGGGTTCGCGCCAACTTACGAAGTTACGTCTCGCAGTCAGCAGCAGAGCTGGGGAGGAGAAGACGAGTGGACCCATAAGCTTTATCCACTTCACTGCTGCGGATGCTCCAATATCCCAGCATTTCCAGTCAGACTAGCTCATACGCTGAGAGTTTCTGTTTTCATTCCTAAAAGAAATTATGCAAAGCAGTGGTGATTTATTTATTTATTTTTATTTAATTAAATTAGTTTTAATTTAGTTTTTAATTTAATTTTTAAGTCAGTTTAAAATTTATCATATTGATTAATAATATTATGCTTAAAAAATATAAATTATGAATTTTTAAATTAGAAACACTAAAATATTAACATTAATTTCATCTTATATATGAAGAAAAATGCTAAGTGCACTTATGTGCAATGGTGGGAAAGAGTTTGACGGCTGGGTTAGTACTCAGTTTCAAGTCAAGTTTATATTTTGAAGCAACCAACCTATTCTAACTTTGCATTGATATGTTCACTTTATAGTATTTCCTTTTTAGAATTTTGAAATCCAATGCTGGTTTCTTCGCTTCCTTCCCATGTTCTACAAACAAATTTTCAATTTTAAGTGAAATTTAACTAATTAACATCTAAACCTAAAAACTAACATGTAGTCTTCGTGTAAACTTCTCACGGCTAAAAGATGAAGACACGGAACAGAGGCAAGCCAACGTAAGGAAACACCATGGAAAAGAACAATGGTCAAATTCAATCTCTCTCACAAACCGGGAACCGTGGGGGTCAACTGTCTGCCAAAAAGACATTAGCAATGATCAGAAGAATTTAAGTGCAGAACAAATAAACAGGAGCTCTGTTACGAAGCTGGCAAGTTCTCCAATCAATCTCTTCGCCCTCCAAGCTTCGGTAAGAAATCAGCAGCTCCTAAGTCGCCCGCACACCATATAAGTATCAAAACGAATTACTGGATCACACACCCACAGCTTCTGTCACGCTCATCCTCAAATGCCTCTTCAGATGAGCAACTAGAACTGTCAGATTGAAATTGAGGTCAGCTCCTAATTGTTTCATTTCGACTGAATACATAATCTAAAACTTAGCATGCCATCTCGCTCTATTAGCTTAAATTTTCAAATAAATAGTACACAGGTTTTGGGGAAGGGAGAGACAGGTCAACCCCACAGACAAACAGTTGATAGAGTCGATAGACGTAGTCCTAATCCTAAAACATCTGTTCCAAACACATGCATACACATGCTCAAAAGAAATGATAGTTGATCAGTTGTACCCGTCACAACCGGAGAACAGAGAACTGCGTAAATAAGGCCTCTGTGCTGAAAAACTCTGTTCACTGAACTAAAGCGTTGGATAAAATCAATATAAAATTTAAAAAAGTTGACAGGAGCACTGACTGAGTTTGATAAATCTAGGCCTCTCAAGTTCCTTGTTGGAATAATGCCGAGTTTGTGAATACGTGCATCCTTAAAAAAAGAAAGAGTGGAGAAGGTTGATACCTCGTTCAACACTAAGACATTTTCATAGACTATTTCGCTACATTTCAAATCAAATATGGTAAAAAACACAGAACAAGACATACATTAGATAACTATTCATCAATCATAAGGAAAAGATGAAGGCAGTACTCAATTTTCTTGCTCCTGTCTAAGGATCATTGCACAAAATTTAGCAAAAATGTTTAAAGAGAGAGGCCACAGATTGTCCTTTCATCTGCAAAACACCTGGGACCAGCTTCCTTTCCACATGAGCTGGTTGCATTTCAATAATCCCTCCATGGCCACACATCACTTAATTCACTGATGACACGATGCAGGTGAACATGCACACTAGGAAAAATGTGCATGAAAGCCCATACAAGTACTTTCAGTTATACACAAACATGTTAGCAGCATTAGATCCACCAATGAGAAATATGTTAGTACTGGGACACTACCAGAGAACTTCTATATAGAACTTTCCTACTCTAAATCTGGTGAAACTAAAAAAAATATCATGCAAACAGATGCTGGATCCCAGATTGAAAAAAAATTATATTTATTAGCCGACGAATTCTATCAAAAGTATAGGTAACCTCAACTTGGCCCAACAATAAATTGATTGTACAAAAAGCAAAGCAAAAATAAAACAAGGGTTCTCGACGTGCACTTTTATATTGTACTGGTGTACTGGTTCTAGGACAACCAAGAGGAATAGAAAACGAGGAAGTGTACCACAGATTGGCTTGTTAAAAAGGTTCAATAGATAATGACTTTCTGCCACTCCCGAGCAAAAGACAAATGAGATATATGGAATAATACATGAAGGATGTAATAATGGAGGAGACATTAATTATTGCCTCGTTTCAAGGTAAGAGACAAGAATTTTTTTTAATTTCTAAGGACTGAGGCTACCAAGATACATTCCAATTACTGATCTAGCCAATCTTTTGTCTGGCAGACATCACAATGATGGAGATAGTGGATAAAAACTTTAAGTAGGATGAGTGCGAAGCTCTCTACCACCAAAAAATTAAAATAGTATTTTTCCCAATCCTTTACAAATGGAGAAGCTGTTAGAGGAGGAAAGATTTTTAAAAAAGGCTCAAACTGTATAAATCAATCGGAAATACTCAGTAAGAATACCAATTTTGTCATAATGGACAACCTTTACAGGGTAGGTGGCCTTCATCAAAAGCTGAAAACAATTTCAGGCTGCACACAGCTTGCATGTGGATTGTCTGAGTTAATCAACTTCGCCAACACAGGCACGGTAAGAGCAAAGCAAAGAATTTGAGAGGAACCCTGAGTAGAACTCGAGGAGAAGAGACAATATATTGCCGGGCCTTTCAAACCATAACAGAATATAAATTATACTCAAGGTAGCAACAGCTTCAAATATGATATGCTAAATATGTCATGTGGATGATGCAAGACAGCCTATTGCATTAAAAAATACAAATAAGAACATAAACATTTGCATTTAGAAGCAGGAATAGTACCTGACTTCGAATTCTCTGATTTCCACAAGCTCTCCTCCACATGTATCAGTCCATTGAACTTTCCTCTTCTCAATTTCATGTGACACTACACTTAAGTCATGTTCTCCTGCATCAACTTCTACCGAACTATTTGGTGATTTCTTTAGATTACTCTTAAGAGAGACCTTCTTATGATTGTTTGCATCATTGACTAAGCTTGGTGTGTCCTGCAAGGAATCAGGGTGGTGGACGGGACCGACTTTCGGAGGAGATGGTCCATCAACTCCTGCGGATGCACGATGAAAGCACATAAAAGATGCACATCCGCGGGCAACTTGGAACTTCCTGGGAGCCAGCTGGGAATCAGGGTCAGGTTCACGGTCCACCAGTTGATACTGATTCCACGGTGCAACTCTCATGGGTCTCTCTTCAGCTCCCCGGCCGAGGAGTAGAAGGGTCAGACCCTTGCTATACCCAGAGGCCGAAGAGGAAAAGAAACCTCCTCCTTCCACTGCCAATAACATTAGTTCTGCTCATCTGGGCATTTGAAGTGTCTAGTCAATTTAGTCCAGCAGTTGTAGCCTTCTCTTCCTTTAATCTGTGCAAGCACTGTACGGCTCAAGGAGGAGAGAGAAGAAAGATTGGGGATCTGAAATCACTCTGCATGGTTATTTCATATGAGTAGTGTTAATTGTCAGCTAAAAGCATCAGACTAAGATGAAAGATCAAGGCACGGCCCAATAACAAAGATAAATTATACCTTATTGAAGTTGAAATTTTCTTAAAATATAAATTAGAAAAAAAGTCATCATTTTCATCGACAGGCAGGAAAGTTTAGAATGCAAGAAGTAAGGAAGATAACTTAAGAGGAAGATAACTTAAGAGGCTGCACTGAAGAGAACAGAGGATAGTCCAAAGATTTACAAAGAACTGAATCCTAATACTTATGTGCCCGAAAAAACAAAAGAATAGCAGCTTACTATGAAATAGTTTCTTCTCTGACAGAAAACAAAAAAAAACCAAAAAAAAATGAGAAATAGATAGGAATGTCGAAGACCAACAGAAATGATCAATCAAATAAGACTTCTAAGAAGTAGCAACGGTAGCCAGACAAAGATCCGGGACTCTAATACTAATTCCAGAGACACGTAAACAATGGACTAAGACTACCTACATTTAAAATAAGTTTAACTAGAGAATATCGAAACCACACACGCAGAATGCACTAAAAGCTATTTCCTTGGCTACAATTCGCCACAAGCGAATGAATTTAAATCAGTTAAAGACGCAGAAAGCACGGAAAAAGAGATATATACTGTGAAACATCTCAAACGACATAAAAAAGGAGAAGAAACGAAACAACATAGCTTCGAGATCGCAAAAGCCGGTAGACTGTCCCCCTGCAAAAATCCACTGTTCACCGACTAAACCTCCAGGAAAACTCCACCTCCGAACACGAAATTAAGAGAACGCAAACCAGACCAATTTAAAGGAGATAATAAAAGAACGTACAATAAATCCGTCGGAGCTCCGAAACACCGAGACTATCCGTGTCAGATCCCCGGCCGTTCCGCAGTCGATCTCGTCGTTTCCCGCGTTCCCGATCTCGTGTCGGAGAGAAAAATTGGGAGAGTGAGAGAAGACAGAGAAAACGGAAAATGAGGAACGGAGAAAAGAAAAGATAAAATGATAGATATACGTATTATTAGCCGTAAAAAACGAAAAATAAAAACAGAGAGAAATAATAACGCGCGAGCGGCCGCAGCGCAGACTCTCAAGCGTAATGAGAGCAGTGGAAGAAAAAAAAAACATGCGATGACGGTTTTCGAGTGGAGTAAATAAAGAGGTATAATGATGCGACGGCGCATGATAGCGATGTGCAGCCCATCCTTTTCCATCGTTTTCTTCGTTGCAAAAACAGGCAACCTCGCTTTTTAGTGGCTGCCTTGTTCTTCCTTTTATTTTAACTTTTTTTTTTAAATGTTAATAAATTTCCCATTTGCGTGGTTCCAATAAATTAGAATTATGACTCTGCCAGAAGAACTCGAACGACTCAACCCTTTTAATCGGAAGGGAATCACCCTGACTCACCTCGAGTTGGGCCATCAGACTCGTAACACTGTGACCTACTTAAGGCTCGTTAAAACCCGGGTTGACTCGAGTTAACTGCAACGTGCCAGTGCCACTAACGCAGAAAAAACCCACAACTTGAGCCGACCCAACTCAGATAAATTCCAAAACAACTCGGCTGATTTGTACGTCAACCCGTCCGAGTAAGAAGCCCAATTATATAAGTAATGGTTAGATTAAGAAAGTTTAAAACAAACGCAAACCAACTATATAATCATTGGTTTGATTAGAAAGCTTAAGAAACAAGTAAAATGTTAAGTCCATGTGGGTGCCCACTTAGGGTCGAATCAAGGAAAAAATAAAGGTAAAACAAGGGTGTGGAGACATGATTAGGAGAAGTTTTGCGAGTTAAGGGGTCCAAAAAGAAGTGTTTTGACTTTGTTAATGATGTTACCAGGTACTTGTGGTTTAATTTTTAATAGGTAACAGACTTAAAATTTTGGCAACTCTATTTATTTTTGTTTCTTCCTTTATTCAGAATAATAGGTTCATTAATCTAGTTTGGAGTAATAACTATAGTTACCATACAAAAGATACATGGAGTAAGTATTTTGTTTACTGTGTATATATTTATTTATTGACCATTAGAAAAAGGGTAATAACTAATAAACGAAATAACAAAGAACCTATAAATATAAAAAAAAATAAAGAAGCATGTACTTTAAAACCGGATTCCGCAATTTGCTTAAATTAACCTTCTAATAAGACTGAGTCCCCACTGATCAAGAAGCTTGGCATGCGAGGGCCGTAATGAAAGGCTACCCATAAATCATAAGCCACAACTGTCTGATTGATCTGTTCGTCAAAGTGCTCACATGAACAATTTCGGTTTATAAAAACCCCAGGAAGTCCAATTAGGCGCGGCAGCTAAGAGGGGCAGAACTCTCACAAGGGATAAGGTAGGGTGAGTATTTGAGTAAAGCAGCAGATAGGTGCAGGAAAAGAGAAGAGAGGGCCTAGTTCAGGGAAAAAGGGGCACTTCTCGGCCAACTTTACATCATTTTCCAAGCTCGACAAAGCAGCTGGGAAAGATGCCTCTCCCAGGGTCCAGCGTCCAGACACAGCATTAAAGGGGGTTTGTTGGGTGCATGATTGGATGGTCAAAAAGTGGGATAATTTACCTCAAATGTTGCACCTGGGCATCACGGGATCTGCTCTTATTTTATGACTTGAATGCAGTCTGGAGCCGACTAGGGAATTTTAGAGAGGCCGAAGAAGAGAGATTTCGTTTTGGGAGTTGAGACGATGAAAGTTATCTTTCAAACTGTGTGTCGGCTCGTAAAGATGCCCTTATTCTAGAAAAGATTAGACAAATCTGCAACCCCCATTTCCCTTTCCTTTCCTCCTATAGAGCAGCAAGGCCATGGCGGGGTTCTGTCTCTTGTTGTTTCAATCGGGTGGGGAGTGGACGTGAGGGTGAAGCGGTAGATTCATCTCTTTTTCTCTTTTCAAGGGGACTTTGTTAGGTTTCAAAATTCTCACATTCATTCCAGATTTATCACTTTAAGTACACTAGTAACAGAGTTAATCTTTTTCCGATGAACAATGGGAGATTGAAAGAAAGAAACTGGGTCTGGTGAACAACTTTGGAGACCTGTGCCTGATGTGAATGATTGGGCACAAATTGGTGGAATCGGCCATAATAAGCAGTCCCACCATCAACAAGGGACGCATATGCATGGGATTCCTCGTAGGATGTGACACCCTATTGGAACCACTAACGCCATGCTACCAAAAATCTCTCCTTTATTGAAGCGAGAGCTGCCGGCCGAGCACAAATTTGTCGCACCAAACTCCGTGACAAACCTCATTAGATTGAAAACTGAAACTTCAAGATTTGAAATCAGAAACAGGGGAATCGGTATCGACCCTGTTTCGATCTGACGTGAAGAATTCCGTGTATCGACCCAATTCCAGCTCGATTCAAGGCCTCCGGCGCCATTTGCGTCGCCTCTCCATCCGTGATTATCGTATCATCAAGTAAGGTCATTCGGAATTTCGGATCAGCGCTCACCGTTCACTGTTGTGGTGGATTATTGACAGTCTTTGTTACGATTATGATCGCAACTGATCATGGCGTTACAGTGGAAAGGACGTGGACGTGTCCAAGTTCCAACGAAGGGGTGTGGGGAAGAGGGGGACAGGAGAATCGATGGACAGATGCAATTATTCGGAACAAACGATCGGAAAAGTAAGTGGGCGCTTCCAAATTATGATCCTTGGGAAGTTAGGTAGGTGGCTCTTATACTTTCTTCTGTTGAAGATTGGACAACGCGAGGAGTTGAAGCAATTTTGACATTACGAGAAGAGACGTCGGAACGTCGGGATCGTGTGCCACTCATATTATTAAATATACCTACTGGACACACAATTAAGACTAACAAGAACCCCTCGAGGACCACCTCCTTGGTAGCCGCTGGCCACCGCTCCTGGCCTTTCTTTACGGCATACCCGATACCCTTTGGATTTCATCTATACCAAAACACTATTTGATGATATCTACTAATATATTTAGTAGTACACGATTGAAAACTTCTGTCAGCAGACTTTCGAGGATAAAATTATCTTGAGGATTCTTGTCAAGTAACTCAAATAGAGAAGAAATTGCAAATAATATTCTCCTAACTTTTCAAGGCTCAGTGAATATGTTTTTTGCCAAAGTGAAACATGAGCGCGAACCAAAATTCGTTTGCACACCTTTGCACTTTACACAATTGATTAGAGTCATCCAAAGCCGGTATAAAGTATTCAGTTACACATATGCATGTACAGTACACCTAATTATAGCTGGACACTAGAAGAGAACAATCCCTAGCGTTCCAATAGAATCCACACTGTGAGAACTATAACTAACAAATACGCCCGCGGTCCTTGAGAAATCAAAGGCTGGACAAAAGCAATTAAACCTTTCAACGTGCAAATATAAGAAACGCAGAGGATCGGACAAATCAACACATTTAGATTCACAAGCTCCCATAGAACCAAATGACTACTCTGTATGGCTTTCTTTTCCTTCACATCACCAAACCGCAGTTATGCCTGCTCATTCGTTTGTTAAGCAGCAAATCTTTCCACACGGTGATGTACCCTTCTCGAGGCTGCACTAAAATTGGGGTTGAATTTAGCTATCCAGCGCACAAATTTTCTGTGGCTTCCCAGAAGCTTACCCAAACTTTATCAATAAGATTCATGCGGTGGACTATCTGCATGCATATCCATGGATGTATCGTTGGAACTGAGGGAGTTTGAATCCCTATTCTGGGGAGGAATGCTGCTTTCACTGATTCGAGATCCACTGTTTCCAGGATGTAGGCTGTTGTTATTGTAATATCCACCCTGTGCTAAATGGAATGGCTGCAAACTCCTCCGGACAGGGCTTGATAAAGCATTTGAGAAAACCGAATTCCTAGATTGTTCAGAATGAACCGCTCTGGTACCTACTCCAACGGCAGCCTGTCCAACCGAACCAGAAGTAGCATTTTGGGTGCTTGAATTTGAAAAGTGCATGGTCGGTTGGTGGTGTTGGTGCTGGTGTTGGTGTTGGAATGGCATTCTTGGGGACATGGATGCGTCTTCAGCACCATAATCAAGCTCTTGCTGCAATAGAAAGCAAATACATAAACCAGATATGGAAGTGCATAATTATTCTTGACCAAGTAAAGTTAATTGGATATGTTACTGCTTTCTGAAGATGTCTCAACCTGTGGAACACAGGGCATTGTTTTGCTTCAAAATAGAAAATAAATCATGAAAGATGCTCCAGGATCAGAAGAAAAGAGGAACGAATACCACAATGACCAATGCACACACGAAAGGAATGACCTTATGGTTCAAGTGTTTTTTTAGGAATGGAAATACCAAATATTTGTGCTCCTACCCTTCTGCTTGTCCTTGATTATGTTCCACTTTGACTTACTACCTAATTTGAAGTTTAGATTCTTGGATAGCTTTTAATCGATAGACAAGTAAATAAGAAACACTGATTTCCATTGATTAGATACAATTTTACGACTACATAAAACATGAAGCATGACAAACCTAGGCCCTCGCAGCACACATCTTGGGACTAACACCAAATTTTCCAGGATAAAGAACTACATAATGGCCTCTCAGAAAAATATAATTTAGTTGAAAAGAATTAAGTGAATAGCAAGTAAAAAAACCTGCAAATATGTGACTAAATCTGCTCCTGACACCCTTGATCCTTCCTCATGTTGTCGCAAGATCCACTGGTAAAGTTTTTCCTGTACAAATGCAATAATTCTTTTCAGAAATTTATATAAGGACATACAATTAAAAAAAAAAAGGAATTCCGATCTCAAACATCCAAATGAAGCAGTCACTGAAGAGCCTAAACTGGCTAATTTCACCATTATGAAAAATTATTAGAAAGAATAACCCTAGGATACAGAATAAATTACGAGAGTGTCAGGTACAGTAGCATCAATTTTGTTCAAACCCAAGTAATATAGTAACATTGTATGACTTGAAGAACTAAAACACACTTCTACCAACAGTTCACAGGGGAACAAAGACCGAATTTAACAAAATGTGCAGGCAACAAACTCAAATGGCAACTTTTTAAGAAAAAATGTGAAGCTGAATTAGAAATATAAAGTAAGCTTTTTACCCTCTTAATTTTTTAGGAATGCCATGCATTCCCTCCACTTGAACAAAATAGAGCTTCAGTACATTACAAGGATGCCATATGAGTGGAAGAAAACAGCATGGAAAAAATAATATGTCAGAATGAACTATTTTAATTCACATAAATGACAAAATTTGTTTGAAGTTAGATACTTAAGTGGTCAGACAGCAGGATGCAGGAGCTTCAGCTTAGTGCTTTTAGACATTCAAATTAACCACCACTCAAAATTTTTGAGAAGGTAGACAGGGGGTGATTTCAGAGGCCGCAAGAAGTCTTTTGTTTTGAGTGAAAAGAAATTGACACTTTACTACTTTTTTAAATTCATATCGAATGAATAAATAACTTTCAGTTCAATAAAAGAATCAGAGAAGAGGAATCTGCACATTCCACTAATCATTTTAACACAAAAACTCGCCAAGCAAAAAAAACTATTTCAACCCAATGAAATGCTAGAAAAATCAGTGGTTGAAATGAGCAGCAAATTCCCAATGTATATACTTCCAAATGTGAATCAAACATAATTCTCAAGATAATGGAACAGATGATCCTTATATTCCAGATAATGTTAACAAGTATCTCATAGGTTTATGAGTTCTCACAGGTTGGTGTAATGCTTGAAGTAAAAACCAGAGACAAACATACTCTTCAAGGAAAACAAATTGAAGAATGCAATTTAAGAAGGTAGTAGAGAAGAAATCCACACAAATCTCACAGAAGTTCAATGAAATTTAAACATGTATTCTAAAAAAATGAAACATGGGATAAACGTGGCCAAAGTGTCCAGCTTGGACGTCTTAACTGTATTCATAGGCTTTCAAAAAGATTACATTCCATCTCCTTAAAAACACCCCTCATTAGCGTAAACAGCTGCTTGTGATCACAATTCACAACACAAACTGCACTCTCCAATCATTTCTATGACATCTATCTTCAAACAACAAAATTCTATCCCATTCTACGAAAATATCTATAAAGAGAGAGAGAGAGAGAGAGATATTTCACATAGATAGCATGCATCTCAATGGCATTTTATCAATTTGATAAGAAAATAAAAATATAGATTTAACTGAAACAATTCTATAAAAACAACAGCAAGACTTCTGCTTGCATTAAGTTCCCACAGATCAATCTGTTAAGATCATTAATCTCCAGCGAGAAATAAGAGGAATAGCTATTGACGTCATTAATCCCTACTACTAACTGCATATGTACTATACTACGAGCCCTCTTCCCGCGCGTGGTTCACTCGTTCCACCGACAGAAGTATATGGCCTGACCAACACCAAACCAAGCTGAAAATTTAAAATTAACGCAATTAGGAAAGTAACCATACTAAATTTCACCATTGGACCTCACTATCGAAGATATCTCAAAGAAGATGACCGGAGCCATCCATCCGTAGCTTTGCATGCTTAATGCACAAAATAGTATACTAACTGTTCAAACGAATAATCAGTGGATTGAAGTAGTGAGCAAGCGACAAGAAGTATATCAAACCATAGCTAACACTGCTTTTCAGACTTTCAGATAAATTGAACTTTACAAAGTTGACATGCCGGCAGCCCTTCGTAATAAGGGAGAAAACACAAAGTATCATATTAGCCTTTCCTCCCACTATCGATGTATCCTTCGGCAATAAAAAGCCGAAGGCATCACAGTTTTTTTCAAAAAAATATCAGACAGAAGATAACATTCAGAAGAGCAAACATGCATCCGTATACGAATCATGTCGACAGTAACGACACAGTGACATATGAAACAAGTTAGCGTCGCACAGGTTAACAGTAGGCGAAGATCCCACCAAAATGAACAACTGAAAAATTAAATATCCTCTTTCAATCCAAACAAAATTAACATCAAAGTCCAAGGACAACAGATTCCAGACAGAAGCACGGAAGTCTAAAGACCACAAATTTAACTCCAACAAAAAAAAACGAAGTACGGCTTCAACTAAAAGCGACAAACAATTAGGGCAGGAGACAGGGGACGAAACGAAGAAAGAGACGTACCATAGCATGGCGCTCTCCGGCTTGAAAAGCGAGCTTCTGCTGATTCATGGCCTGAGTGTATAACTGGGAGAGGGAATTGGCCGCACTGCAGAAGGTGGTGTACATTGTCCGATCGACCTCGTCGAGCCTGGTGGCGTCGGATTTCCTCTTTTTCGCCATCTCGATTGCCTTTTTCGTGCTCCCTTCAAAACCCTAGAAAACCCAAATGCAGCTCTCGTCTCCACCCGCAACGCCTTGGCAAGAGCTTCAAAGGACACACGAAATGATTTTAATCCCTATTAGTACTCGTCGGGCCTAAAGCTCAGATTAACGGGAACAAGGGGGCGATACGTTTCTTAACCTGCGCACACCCTTTCCGAGGGCCGCCTGTACGACACGGGTCGGTTTCTTAAAAGCCCCCAACCTCCAGGTCCTAATAACCCGACTCGAAACCTTCCCCTACAACGCAGTTCTGGCTTGATCGGAAGTCGTAACACTGCATTTTAATCTCAAGTATTTTAACAAAAATTAAAAAATAAAAATACTCATAAAAACAAAAATATCCTTATATATATGAACCAGATGAACTTATAGTAGAATGAATTTTGTACAAGAAACAAGTATACTTAAGCTTCAAAATTAATTATAATAATTAGGAGGTAAGAGCAAGAAAAACCCAATTCATGATCTCACCCATACAATTTTTATTTTTATAGATTAATATAATTTATTATTTAATGCTATATACACTTTACTTTGCATGCACTTTGTGCACTTCTTTCTCTCGGATATTAACCCTTCACAAGGCATTATTTTAATATTTATAATTTTTACATTAAAATAATACCTATGAGGGGCCATACACAAAAAATGCGCACACATAACATAGTATTATTCTTAAAATATTTCTGCTACGATTCTCACCCCTACAGTGAGAAGTGCTCCATGCACAGTAAAGTATATAGCATTTTTCTTCTGTTAATTATGGGGGTGTTTACATAAAAAAAAAAAAATTATGTGGGTGAAGTGCTCACTGCTCACAGCGTCGGACTCGCTTTAAATGGAAAAGAGTAATGCTATAGCCACTCGCAAATGGATGCGCTCGGCCACTTTCTGACGTGGATGGCTTATGTGGCCATCCACATTAGAATCTAACAAAGCATCCACTTGCGAGTGGTTGTCCCCCCGCCCCTCAACATTCTCCCTCTTTCCTCCCGCCTGCATAAAAAATTCATCTCTTGTCTCTCTCTTGCCCTCCTCTCTCCCGAACGAATCTCTCCCGCCCTCGTCCCGACAACTCTTCCTCCCGGCGGCGCTTTCGTTCCTCCCGCGCATCTCTCCCGCCCAGGCTCTCCCTCTCTCCGTCTCTCTCCCGCCCGCCCCCTCCCTCTCCCTCCCTCCCCTCCCTCTCGGTCCTTCCCTCTCCCTCCTTCTGGCGGAGGAAATAGATGCACACAAGGTGTTCGACAGATGTCCCTGTCCATGGCCGGCGAACCGATGCCCCATCCCTTTCGCTGATTTTACCCCGCAGACATCGGGCACGGAGGGAATCGATCGATCCACGGTCCTCGTGGAATTCTCTTGTGCAAAGTCCAAAAAAGAACGCAGTACTAAATCAACGGCAATGACGAAGACAGCTTCCGGGTTGAAATCTAATTTCGATGCCATAGCTATCTTTCTAATGTAATTATGTAGAACAAGGCAGTCAAATAAAAGAAAATTTGAGAGTCATTAGATTAGAGAAAGAGATTGATTGGAGGCTTGAAAAAGTTGAGATTTCAGATGCTTTGCTGAGTTTTTATTTCAGATAAATTTCACAGAAGCAAAACGAATAAAGAATCTCATAGAACAAAATTGTTCTAGACCACAATGAATACAACGAATAGAGAATCTAACTAAAGTAATTCTTATATACAGACAAACAAGCTGGCGGCAGAGGATCTCCTCTCTCTCTCTCTCTCTCTCTCTCTCTCTCTCTCTCTCTCTCTCTCTCTCTCTCTCTCTCTCTCTCTCTCTCTCTCTCTCTCTCTCTCTCTCTCTCTCTCTCTCTCTCTCTCTCTCTCTCTCTCTCTCTCTCTCTCTCTCTCTCTCTCTCTCTCTCTCTCTCTCTCTCTACGCTAGCAAGCACTCGGGAGGAAGGCCTTGAGGAAAGCGCTGGGAGTCAGAACAGTAATTGTAGATCATATAGTTTTCTTGCACCCATTTCAGCTTGTTCTGGTTCGTCTCGTCCATCTCTTCCATCAACCAGGAGCTCTTTGGGTCGCAAGAAGAAGAACCACCTGAAGATTTGACGCAAGCATTGGCATTGAAGTTTTTGTAGGAAGCGGTGAAGGGAGCGCTTCTCCAATCTGTCTTCACACGCCCGCCCTGAGTCATCGCCGGGACAAGGGAGGGAGAGCCCGGGCGGGAGAGATGCGTGGGAGGAACGGAAGCACTGCCGGGAGGAAGAGTCGTCGCCGGGACGAGGGCGGGAGAGAATCGTTCGGGAGAGAGGAGGGCAGGAGAGAATCGTTCGGGAGAGACGAGGGCAGGAGAGATTCGTTAGGGAGAGAGGAGGGCAGGAGAGATTCGTTCGGGAGAGAGGAGGGTAGGAGAGAATGGTTCGGGAGAGAGGAAGGCAGGAGAGAGACAAGAGAAAGGATTTTTTACACGGGCGGGAGGAAAGAGCGAGAATGTTGAGGGCGGGAGGACAGCCACTCGCAAGTGGATGCTTCGTCAGATTCTGACATGGATGGCCACATAAGCCATCCACGTCAGAAAGTGGCCGAGCGCATCCACTTTGCGAGTGGCTATAGCATTACTCAATGGAAAAGAGTAGACCAACAGAGATCCCAACTCAAGGGTTGCTTGCATGGGTGGGGCCAACAACGCAAACAGCGTCTACAACTCCAAATCATTTAATAAAGGCGACCCGGCCCCTCGTCGCCGGTTTTCCTCTGTGTCTAATATTTTCCGCGTGTGGACTAGTTTCTATCTAATGTGAGGACCGGACGGTCTCTCAATGGATGGTTTCTTGTAAACCGGGCCAAGCTGGAGGGGCGTGAAGCCTGAGGAAGGTATTCCTGAATTGGAAGATTGTACTGTAGTACATCAGGAATCACTTGAATGATCTTAATTTAAACGCAAAGATAGAAATCCAACCTGGACATGTAATGTTCTCTGAAAAAGGGGTGACATATTACATTCTGGAGGAAATTTAGTTTTGAATGAATATGTGTGGTTGTTCATGCTTGAGTTTATAGGTTCAGGTGGCCAAGTCTCGTCGTTGAACCCTTACATAGGATTATTATTTTATTGCAAACACCAGTGTTAAGAATTAAAAAATGAGTTTTGATTTTGATTTTCCTCTCTTGGACTTCTTATTGACTAAAGACCAATTGACTATGCAAAACAATAATGAATAAATACATAAAAAAACTCCCCTCTAACTCCATTGTTATCGAGGTAAACAAATTAATTAAAATTGTAAAAAATTTATAAAATAATTTAATTAGTAAATATATTAAGTTAAATTTGAAATAGAAATGTATATATATACCCTAAACTCTATATATACAATAAATAAGACTATTTTGGTCCACATTTTGCACTTTTGAATCTTTAATAATACTAAACAAGGATTGATTAGTACTACTATCAAACCCAAAGTCAATCCAAATGAATTGAGTGAATAAACTCATACTTATTTAATTACAACAGGGGTATGGCTTGACTAACACTTGGAAAGCTTAATTGCCAATCTAGCCTGTCATGGGGCTTTGGCTCAATCAGAATCGCCAAAGTTTAACTCAAACGCTTCTACATATTGAAAATGAGTGTTGGAGCTAAACTCATACATGAAAGGGAGTGTTGGAGTTGAACCCACATGTGAGGGGAAGTGTTGGAGCTAGGCCCACACGTGAATTGAGTATTAGAGATTAATCTACATTAATTATCTAGCATTATGAAAAATGATATTAGTACTTTCTGATTTTACTTCGAGGTTTTACATCCTAATGTGGCTACATAGTTGGCGGCCTAGGTAGGAGAAAATCTAGGGTTTACCCATAGAATAGGTTTATATAATTTTATTAAAAACTAAAATCTTGCATATTTTATCTCCAAGTTTATCTCTTACTAAGCTGTAACATGGACGCCACGTGAGGATGTAAAGTCTCGGAAGTAAAAACCCGCAATACTTATATCACCATTCAAATATTTATGACTTATTAATGGAAAAAGGCTTATTGACTTATGCTAGATAGTCCTTCCACCTAGCTTTGCGTCTTGAATTATTTATTTTCTCTTAATAGTTTTTGTTTGAATAATGCTAATTGCACCTTTGTAAAGTACCCTCCCTAGACGTGGAGCTGGCATTTATGTCAATTGTTGTAGAAAGAGTGGTGATATAAGTATTGAAGCTTTTTACATCCAAAACTTTACATCCTAACACGGTGTCCACATTGCAGTCCAGGTAAGAGATAATCTCGTAGATAAAATCTGCAATGTTTTATTTTCTAATAAAATATTATCTATTTATACTATGAGTAAACCCTATATTTTCTTTTACCTAGACCGCCAACCATGCAGCCAGGTCACGATGTAAAACCTCAAAGTAAAATCAAGAAGTACCTGATATTATTTTTCTTTTGGAAAAGGTTTTAGAGTTTATGGTCTAGGGGTATGGGGTTTGAGTATTTTATAAAAAAAACTATTCTAAAAGAGTGGAGATACAGTCCAACTAGGAAGAGATAAATTTGGAGACAAAATCTGCAAATTTTATGTTTTGAATAAAATATTTTCTTCCTAATCTATTGGTAATCCCTAAACCTTAGATTTTCTCTTACCTGTGCTGTAACGTCACAATATAAAAGCCTCAAAGTGAAAAAAGGGAGTACTAATATCATTTTTATTCCAGAAAGATGTTGACCAGGATTCTGATCCATGAATGCAAAGTTGTGACATCCATGTCAGGAGGTACGCCATAAGATACCTGATCAAGGTGTAACTAGCATTACTCTTTTTGTTTATATACATTCGAATATGGGATTTGTTGATCAAATTCAAAAGGCTATAAGATGCCTCTGCAAGCATGCAAATGTCAGTTTGGACTCCGTCTACATTTCAGTTGGACACAAATCATCTTAGTTCGAGTGTTTTAGGGTTTACCTGTATTTTCTTGGGGATCATATAAATTAATGACTATTGGATAGCTAAATCCTATACCTTAAACCTTAATTATCACATACAATAAGTTTGTAATGAGGGAAAAAATGTATAACCATAGTGTAAATAATAATTTTCATCATAAAATTAGTATTTTTATAGAAAAGAACAACAAAATTAGTACATTAAGGATAAATAATAATTTTCTTCTAAAAATCAACTGTACTATATATAATATGAAAAATTACTCAAACCAATAACTTAATTTTTACAGAAATTCTCCATATTAATTTTTACAAAAATAAAGCCTGTTTTTTTTTTACATAATGGGCATAAGTGTTTCGAACTTTCGTAAAAGTATGAATATATATCACCGGGCCCCATGATTATTGACTTGGTACGAATTAATAACCGGCCCATTCACAAATTGATTAATGTTTAAAAATACAGGACCAAAAGAACGTCCAAGCGGCAAACAAACACGCATCTTTCTGCAACGAAATCTGGAAATGACGAGCGAAAATGGAAACAATAACCTGAATCCTCAGATAGTTCTCTGAATCGAAACCTTTTGAGTCCCCTTGAAACGCGCATATATATATATATATACTTGGGAAACGACGTCCTATATAAACAAACGAAACCCATACATACTCCGCCATTTTGCACCACCCTCTGTACTATACTCGATCTATCGGTCTCCATTACGAGGTGATCACTTGGAGTAGCGTGCTTTTCCCCGATCAATTATCATGGCTGCGACCATCCGCGACGACAAGCCCAAAGACATGAGAAAACTCTCGATGTTGTGCGAAGTTGCCCATGCCGAAGCGAAGAGGTATAAGCGCCCGGCGCTTTCTTCTTCTTCTTCTTCTTCTTCTTCAAACAAGAAATTTCGAGGAGACGACGACAACGGCCGTATTAATGAATCAGATCATCGTACTTATTGGGTTAAAAAAGGTACAACTTCGACGACTCGTGAGTCTTCTAATTCTTCGTCGTCGCCCTTGAATATCACCAGTACTACTTACCGTAATAATAATAATCTATTCAAGAACACATTAATTACGACGGCGATCCCGGAGCCGCCGAGGCACGGAAGAGGGTGGATGGAGATGTGCATCGGGCTCTTTCGCGGCGCTGATCCGCCCGTTCATTTCGGAATAAAGAAGATCACTGCCACCGACATCAGTCCTTCCTCCAATCGGTTCCTTTTCACGAGGGAGATGCAGCATCTGCTGTTACAAGCGTTGGACGAAGAAGAACGCGAGGGAATCCACGGCGACGATGGACTGGGAGTCAGACTTTTTGACCGGCGAGGCCGGGTCTACGAAATGATACTCAAGTTGTGGCCAAGCAATGACTGGATCGTTCTCAGGGGTAAAAGCTACATGAAGTTCGTGGAGGCGAATGCGTTCGGGCAACACGACGAGGTTGACGTCTGGGTCTTTCGTTTGATCGTCAGCGGTCCGAAGAGGATTCTGTGTTTCGCCATCGTCGGCGCCGGTGCTTCATGACGGCGACGGAATATTATTGCGAATCGTGAACTGGCGTTTCTATTGAATAAAATGTATACTTTCTTCCATTTTTAGTTATGAGTGTAACTTCGTATATATGTTTGTGGCGATTGGAAAGAAGAAAAGTTGCAGATGGTGGAGATTTAATGCATGCCTCGGTTACAAGAAGATAAAATTTGATCACTTTGACTTTAATGGGAAATAGTGTTTGGTGTGGAGCAGTAAGACGAGTAGGGTAGAGAAGTACCTCTTTGCCTGCAGAGTACCATTTCATGGAGATTACGATTCTCTCTCTCACTTGCTCTCTCATTTGCTCTCTCATTAATTTGCTCTCTCTCATTTGCTCTCTCATTAATTTGCTCTCTCTCATTTGCTCTCTCATTAATTTGCTCTCTCTCATTTGCTCTCTCATTAATTTGCTCTCTCTCATTTGCTCTCTCTCATTTGCTCTTTCTCATTTGTGCTCTCTCTATCTACACATACGAATCGCTTTCATGATACCATGCACGACTAGACGTAGAGCCAAAATGAGCAGGCAGACCGGTCCGGATGTAGGTGTCGGATCCAAAGAGAGCATGCACTATTGAGAAGTTGTATCTAATAAGATTCTATATAACGCTTAGTTATATAGAATCTTATGTTTGATGGAATTATGAACGAGCACGGACAGGAATCTTCTACACTATTGACGTACGGGTTTCATGCATGTTCTTCATAGTAAAATGCATCCACCACGGCTCCAAGAATAATACTATGTGAATAATGGCAGAAATCAAGGTACTATTATTAAATGGCATGTGAGGGTTGTAGGCAGATGTACGCAAACTATATTGTACGCATAATATCACTCTTTTAATATTCTCACGCAGAAAATTTAACTAATTATAAATAAAAGTCCTACAATTTTTGTGAGTATAAATATTACAAATACCGAAAAGTAATAGTTAAAATTTGATATCATTGCAGACTAATTCTATCAGCTGGCCCATTAGCCCAGTTGGTTAGAGCGTCGTGCTAATAACGCGAAGGTGGTCGCAGGTTCGAGACCTGCATGGGCCATATTTTTCGCATTTTATCGAGTCGTCATGATTCTGGATGGACTCACTGTTTAATGGACCTCTCGCCCATTTCATGAGCCGTGAACTCAGGTTATGCTTATTTCTATACAAACTTCTTTCTTTTAAACAGACGTTGTACCGTATCCCAGTATAAAAGTTGGCCCACATTCACTCTACTTAACGGACCGACATCGAGTCATTCGTATCGGCCCATACATTGAGGAACTATTTAATTGTGATTTTCGTTTTGACCCTCCCACTCTAAATGCTCTGATATTAGTTACGAAATTCGCATGTATTTTTAGGTTAAGCTACATTGTGTATCAATTATAATTTTATTTGGTAAACTATTATCAAATTTTCTTTTTTCAAAGTTTCTCAGCAGTATAAAAAAAAAACACTTACCATTGTGGAGATTATCTGCTCATACTACAGAGTTAAGAAAGAAAAAATATAACAAATTTTATAAAACAGTATTATATATATATTTTTGAATAGTTTTGTTGAGTATTTTACATATAATCTCAGGTCACTGCACTTATATATTTTAAGAATAAAGCTAGTTGCATTTAGCCCAGGTACCTATCTTACACACTTGTTAATATAAACCATTGCTGTCTAGGGTTTATCCTCTAGAAAAAAGGATTTTGTAAAGAAAATTTTTTTTTTATATTTTTAAGGGCTTAGATTAACATGAACATCGGATAGGTACGCCTGCTAAGTACGTCTAGCATTACTCATATTTTAATGCAAAATAGATAAAAATTATGTATTTTTTTAATGGCCATTTTTTTGCTTTGTCATTTGTCCCTTAACATCCGGCACTTTGTTCTATTACAAATAGCTACCCTTGATATTCAATCTCTGTACAAAATAGTTCCACTACATAGGCATAAAAATCCTTCTAAGTGGCCATACCATTAAGATAAACCCAAGAGCAGAAAAACTTTTAATATACATAAAAAAGAATAAGAGGCTTTGAAGTAACCTTATTGTAGTCTATAATTTGGAATTAATAAATTTTCTTGTGCACTTACTTACATTTGGATTTACGTATCTGAATTTAAACTGGAGCATAATTATTTGCCCAAGAAAAATGATTTAAATACTGCCATATTTTATTTTGTGGTTTTACATAATGTACTGCTTAGTTGGCAATCTACTTAATAGAAAATTTAGGATTCAAGATAGTATTATTAGTATAAAAGGATAATATTTAAAATATAAATAAAATATTGCCAATTTTATCTCCTGAACATTGACGCCACGTGATATAAACTCTCGCAGGTAATACTTTGCACTAAAACTTTTGAGACACTTTTGAGTGTTCATAACACCTCGGTCATGCAGTCAGGACTCCCAGAGTCGTCGTCGGTTGCACATAACACTCAGACGCACGTATTCAATTCATTTATGCACCGAATTTTAACTCTGTTCCCCTGTCCACCACCTTAAAACCCTCTTCCAGACTCCAATGTGGTCCTTCACTGTCTCTCTTCGTCTATCAGATTCCGTCTCAAGAAGGGGATATGAGAGAGAGAGAGAGGAGAGAGAGAGAGAGAGAGAGAGAGAGAGAGAGAGAGAGAGAGAGAGAGAGAGAGAGAGAGAGAGAGAGAGAGAGAGAGAGAGAGAGAGAGAGAGAGAGAGAGAGAGAGAGAGAGAGAGAGAGAGAGAGAGAGAGAGAGAGAGAGAGAGAGAGAGAGAGAGAGAGAGAGAGAGAGAGAGAGAGAGAGAGAGAGAGAGAGAGAGAGAGAGAGAGAGAGAGAGAGAGAGAGAGAGAGAGGAAGCTTCAGAAGAATTGAAGACCCCTTGTTCTTCTTCCTTTTCTTTAATCACAGATTCCTATCGCTACAACCAACCGGAGAAGCAGGAACCAGCACGTGGTCCCACGTGACCACGACCCTCATTTCAAGGCCGTGCCCATAACATATATAGCAAAGGAGGGTACCCCCTCCCCTCCCCTCCCCTCCCTGATCCCCTTCCGTTTTTCCACTTCCCTGATTAAACAAACCCGCATGCAGAGACTGAGATCGAGATTCCCGGCTCTTCTAAATCAACTAATCTCTCTCGATTAAATTTAATATCCGTGTGGGGTACCCTCCCCTGCCAAAACCCAGTGACACTGCTCTCACCTTTTCGTCTCGCCTTGTCCCCACCGTCTCATGCCCCTTCTCCGGCAAGATTGGGCCCCATTGTCTACTGATCGCACGTGGCCCGGCCTCACCTGCCCCCCCTCTCTCCCTGACTCAATTATTTTTCTATCCGTCGCCTTCTCTCTCTCTCTCTTCTTATGGTGGGTGGTTCTTAACCCTCGCGAGGGGGTGCACGAAGGGAGGCCAATTGGATTACTACTTAAGCCCGGTCGCACTCTCATTGGGGGGTTGGGTATCTTTCACTGTCTAATCCCCTGATAATTACGTGATTAGTCGTTTTTGGAGACTTGACTCTTGGGCGTGTGGGGGGAAGGGCCCCACTAGTAATAGTTCTACTACTACGGTGGTTAGATGGGGGGCCACCGACTGGGTGATAGATGGATGGATACGTCTCACTCACCTCAACTGTCCTATGTCTCGTCATTTATGTACCTCAGCTGAAACACACTTCCTAACTCGAACTTAGGATTATTTTTGTTTTCTTATTAATCCAACTGGGTACTACTACTACGAGTCTACTACGACTTCTACGGCACTACCCCTCTGAACAAAGGTGGGGTGGCCGACAGGGTCTATAGCAGGACGTGGACGTTGCAGGGCAGGTAGGGGAAGGCCCATGTGTCCTTGGTGTTGTGCTCCCAGTCCCCTGCCCAGTAACGAGAGCGAGAGCCTTCCCTTCTTCTTCTCAGTCTGGTCCCCGCCGCCCTCATCACTCTCCCTCTACTTCTCTATACTTTATCCTCTTCATGTTCTCTCTCTCTTCCAATTAATTTACTCTCACCAAAACTCCGTATATTTAATATTAAGAACACATCACTCTGCTCATTGACTAACCGACCTTCTTCCTGCTCCGGCCTCGTCCATCTTTTTTTTTTTTTTTTTTGTTTTCCAGTCGACTGTAGTGGTTTCTCTCCTTTCGTTTTCTAATCTTCGTTTGCGACTGAAGAAGTTGCGTGCTAATATTTTATGGGTTAGGACTTACAACGAGAGCAGATACCGGATCCAATGGCGAATTGAGAGCAGATACCGGATCCAATGGCGAAATGAGAGCAGTCAAGATAATGATGTTGAAACATCTTCCCCCATTGGTGTTCAAAAGAGTCGCTCACTGTAAGGCTGTCGAATGCACAGTATTTCAGAACAGTTCCCTGGTGAAAAGACCATTTGTTTTCACTTGCTCAGATGATAATAATAAATGTGGACTCTTGTTTTAACACTACTACAACATTGCCGCCGCCCGCCGCTTTGAAAATTTGTTGCTTCAAAGCAGGAGGACGGCCGCCTAGGCCCCTTCTATATATGTATTCGCTGGACACGAAAAACAGTTCAAACGAGCATTAGTTTCCAGCTGCTGATTCGTACACCAGTGAGGAAAGTGTATCCATTTTAAGACTTGTAAAGTTGAAGAGCCAAGACATTTTCCTTTCCTAATAATGTAGAAGCAGAGTACCTCGTGTGCCCATTTATTTGTTGCTTAGCGAAGAGAAAAGAACAGAGACAAGTGAGAAATGATCACCAACTTTTTTTCTTCTTTCTGCTTCGCCGGTCACGACATTGAGTTCACATGCGACCGTAAGATGTAAGCCAAAAAGCAGAAACGGGAAGGGCTCCCACGAGTTGGATTTTGAAACAAAGGACGAAATATCCAACAGAGACCCCTTTATATACACTATAAAAACCAACTCTTTATGTATGAATAACAAGATTTTGGCAGGGATATAATACATATACAACGAGAAAAAAAAAGAGAGAGAGAGAGAGCAGCAGCAGCAAGCAATCTTTACTTCTTTAAGCCCTGTGAAGGATAGTGAAAGAATGATGTGAGCTTCTTTGACTAGAATCATCACCATCTCTACCGAAGAATGCGGAATTTTCTTCCCATCAGAGAGCTGTCCCGTCTCTCCTGCCACTAGGGGTTGCTCAGTTCAGGGCCTTCTTCCAAGCTGCTCAACTCCACCACACTAAAATTGCTACCGTCGGAAACGGCTGAGTCTGTAGTGCAACCTACCTGAATTTCCTTAAACATTGCCATCACCTGTATCATAGTGGGCCTTCGCCACGCTTTATCATCTAAACAAGCACAAGCAATCTTCAAGTGCTGCAGTAGCTCCATCTCCAATTTCGGATTTTCCTTCATCAGCTCTGGGTCAAACACATCGCTGATCTTTAACTTGGCATGCTGTTTTACCCACCCCACCAGATTGTTGTCTCCAAAATCGGAAGAATCTGTTGGCTGCTTCCCTGTCAGCAGCTCCAGCAAAACCACCCCATAGCTATACACATCCCCCTTTGTGGAGCAACGGAAGCTCTGGTAGTACTCTGGTGGAACATACCCAGGTGTGCCAGCCAACGTGCTTACACTCAAATGGGTGTCCATGGCGCTCATTAGTCTAGCCATTCCAAAATCAGACACTCTCGCTTCCAGATTCTCATCAAGCAGAACATTACTCGATTTCATGTCCCGATGAATAATGTGAGGATTGCAGCTGTGGTGGAGGAAGGCCAAACCCCTTGCTGCCCCCACTGCTATTTTCCTCCTTGCAGCCCAATTCAGCTTGATGCCAACCTTTCTCCTATCATGGAGTACGTCCTCAAGACTGCCAAATTTCATGTAATCGTAGACCAGAAGACGCTCTTCACCCACTTTGCAGTAACCTAGCAAAGGAACCAAGTTTCTGTGCTTAATTTTTCCGATTGTCTCCATCTCTGCGGTGAATTCACGGTCGCCTTGTCCACTGATGTGTATCAACTTCTTGATAGCAACTACACTGCCGTCTTTAAGCTGAGCTTTATAGACATCACCAAACCCACCTGAACCAATGAGACTGTCGTCATGAAACCCATTGGTGGCTTCAAGAAGATCAGCAAAAGTCAGCTTGCGGAGAGGCTTGGCAAAGGCCGCCAGGTTGATGCTTAGAGCCTCTTTTGTACCAATGAGCTTCCAACCAGTGTTGGCAGTGCTTGAATGGGAAGGGTTCTCCATATAGACGTCAAGATTAGCGTCCTTCCTCTTCTGTCTCTTTTTGCTCTCTACAGCTACAACAATCAATCCAAAGATGCAAAAGAGCGAGAACAAAAGTCCCATTGCGACGCTCCCAACTAGTGAGGCCTGCCTACGATGAGACTTTTGATGTTGAAAATCTGATGAGGAGCTCGAACCACTACTACAAGCAGCAAGGGGGAATCCACAAAGGCCTGAGTTGTTTGCATATTTAGTTGGCTGGAAAGTGACCATTTGACCCAGTTGGGGTATAGAACCGTTAAGGTTATTGTTTGAGAGATCGATCTCTGTGAGGAGAGAGAGACCAGAGAAAGATCCAGGGATAGGACCCTCAAGTGAGTTGTGAGATAAATCAAGAACCCCACAGTTCCTCAAGTCTCCCAATTCGTCTGGAATAACACCGGACAGAGCATTATGTGCCAAATTCAGAATTGAAAGATAAAACATCGCACCGAGTTCCTTTGGAATGCTTCCCTCTAATTGATTGTAAGACAAATCAAGAAAAATCACGGAGCCATTGTTGTTGAAAGTATATTTAGTGTTACCCATGTAGATTCTGGTGAAGTTGCAGGAATGCCTGGGGACCCGGTTAAGCTGGTCTGGTCTGATCCCAGAGAACTCCAGCAGATTTCCAGCTCCCCTGCAATCAGCGCTGCCATCATTCTTCAAATAGACGTATCTCTTGCCGTTAACCAGACCGACTGCAATTTTGCCAGACTGATTTGCAAGAGAGGGTGGGATAGTCCCATTCAAGCGATTGCTGTTGAGATCCAACCAAATCAAACTCTTGCAGTCACCTATTTCTGGAGGAATCCTACCGGAAAATGAATTGTTCCCCAACTTCAGAATAGCCAGATTACTGAGACGACCAATCCACGGCGGTATCTCCCCAGTCAAACGATTGCTCGACAACGAAATCCAGTTCAAGTTGGTGCAGTTACTTAATCCAGATGGAATGGTTCCCGTCAGCCCATTGTTGTCGAGAATCAGTTTTTCAAGTGTTTGGGCGTTTGAAAGCTCATTTGGTATCTCTCCCTCAAGAAGATTGAGCCACATGATCAGATCACGGAGCTGAGACAGAGAACCCAAGCTCGCAGGGATTGCACCCGTGAGATAGTTGAAGCTCAAATCCAGTGAAACCAAATGAGAACAGTTACTCAGAGACGCAGGAATGGAGCCAGTGAACAGATTGTTCTGAAGAAAGAGCACTTTCAAACTGTTCCGAGGGTTTTGACAAAGACCCCACGGTATAGAACCGGAGAAGGCGTTTGAGCTCAGGTCAAGCAACTCTAATTTGGACAGGGTGGACAGAGAATCTGGCAATTTCCCCTCAAAATTGTTGTAGGAAACATTCAGATTCTTCAAACTCGACATGGAGGCTAGGGTTTCAGCAGGAAATTTGCCGGACAATGTATTGTTGGCGAGGTTAATAGATTCTAAAACAGAACAAGAACCAAAAGCAGGAGGTAGAGTACCATGTAAGTGGTTAAACGAGAGATCCAACTCGACGAGAGTTTTACAGGAGTCCAGACCCAGACTGGGAGGAATTTCGCCTTCAAAGCTGTTGCTTGAGAGGAGGAAGGTCTGCAAGTTTGGGCTGCTCAAGGACGGAACTTTTCCGTGGAAATTGTTGGAGGAGAGATTCAAAAAGCTAAGATTCTCACAGGAGGCAAGACCCAGCTTAATCTCGCCGGAGAAGTTGTTGGAAGAGAGATCGAGTCTCTGTAATGTCTTACAATCACCAAACGACGGGATAGGACCGGTTAGAAGATTAGAGGAAAGGTCGAGCACTTCCAAATTCCGGCAACCTGACAACGGGACATTGCCGGAGAGGGAGTTTCCGGCCAAAATCAAGACCCGCAAGTCCGTACAACCTCCTGAAGAAAGCGATAGGAGTATGTTCTGCCCGGTAAGTTGATTAAAAGAGAGATCGAGACTACGCAGAGTCAGTCTCATAGGAGCAGCTGAACTCTTCCCCGACGACGACAACCTGTTCGCGGAGAGATTCAAGTATTTCAAGCTCCCGCAGGAGCTCAAGCTCGAAATGTCTGAAACATCGCCGGAGAGACCATTTCCAGAGAGATCCAGCTCGCTCAACGCCTCACCACAAGTGAGTGGCAACGCAGAAAGAAGATTTCCAGTGAGATTTGCAGACCTCAACGACAAACTCGCAACACTCGCTAAGCTCATTAAATACGACGCAACGGAGCGAAAACTACAGTCCAAGTGCAGGTAGCTAAGATCTACGGAAGAAACCTCTGAATCCTTGCAAGTAACCCCGGAAAACTCACAGGGATTGCCGTTCTCCACCCAGCTGGAGAGCACTTGCGGAGAGCGAAGGGTGGACTTGAACCCGAGAAGGAGATCGACATCCTTGGGTGCCCCGGAGACGAGCCAAGCGAGGAGCGCATATACAGAGACGATAAGCAAGTGAGACTTCATGGAGGAGGAAATGAGTTAGCTCGTGGTATTTCGCGGCAGACTGCTTTCCCGGTCAAGGTTTCACTTCCTCCATTAAAGACAGAGTTCCGGGGACACTCCTAGCGTTCCGGCTGTTCCGGCGGGGCTACTGAAACTCCCTTTTGGGTTTGAGAGAGAGAGCTAGGGAGAGAGAGAGAGAGAGAGAGAGAACTAGGGAGGGAGGGAGGAGAGAGAGAGAGAGAGAGAGAGAGAGAGAGAGCTAGGAGAGAGAGAGAGAGAGAGAGAGAGAGAACTAGGGAGGGAGAGAGAACTAGGAGGGAGAGAGAGAGAACTAGGGAGGGAGAGAGAGAGAACTAGGGAGGGAGAGAGAGAGAACTAGGGAGGGAGAGAGAGAGAGAACTAGGAGGGAGAGAGAGAGAGAGAGAGAGAGAGAGAACTGGGGAGGAGAAAGAGAACTGGGGAGGGAGAGAGAGAACTGGGGAGGGAGAAAGAGAACTGGGGAGGGAGAGAGAGAACTGGGGAGGGAGAGAGGGAGAGAGGAGAGAGAGAGAGAACTGGGGAGGGAGAGAGAGAGAGAACTGGGGAGGAGAGAGGGAGAGAGAGAGAGAGAGAGAGAGAGAGAGAACTGGGGAGGGAGAGAGGGAGAGAGAGAGAGAGAGAACTAGGGAGGGAGAGAGAGAGAGAGAGAGAGAACTAGAGAGAGAGAGAGAGAGAGAGAGAGAGAGAGAGAGAGAGAGAGAGAGAGAGAGAGGGAAGCGAGTGAAAAAGTCGAGCCCGATGAAGGAGACGAGGCATTTATACGTGACACAGCTGGTGGTCACATGCCACGTAGGTCCCTTCGCCGGGGACGGGGCCTATGTGGGTCCCACATCCTCCGGAAAACGGCGGTTTTTTTATTATTAATTAGGGAGGATCTAAGATTTACCGGTACGAATTTACCAAACCGCTCCCCTTTCTTTTCAGTTATTTACCCCTCTTCCCCCTCCCGGGTCCCACCGCAGAGCAACAAATGACTTCCGTCAAAAAAAACCACCCAAGTTAAGATATAAAAGGCAACGTTACGGCAACGTACGAAACAGTTCGCTCAGTTTAGGGCAGTATGAGGGAAGGGTGTTACCGTCACTCCATGTCTCCTTCTGCTCAGCTTAGGTGGGATAGTTCCGCCTTTCCCTTCCACCGGAAAATGACCGTGAAAATTTATAGCGAAGAATCCTGGTAACTGACGAGAACAAAAGGAAATGACGCAAAATTTAGAAAACGCGAGCGAGATTTCTCTTTTCCACCAACTTCTAACGTCCAAACATGTACAGAGGAGGACACGATCGCACACGAACATCTATCTGATCGTGATCTGTCCAGGCTTTGGCTTCTTACTCCACTCTCACACGTGTGCGACGATCCACGACACGAGGGACCACGCACCCATCCCCCTAATTCACTCCATTATTTTTCATGCTTCTTCTTCTGCCTCTTCGCGGCGGAATTCGCTGTGGCTATCCCGCCATAACATGGACGCTAACAGATATTCGACGATTTTTTTCTTTTCTTCTTTTCTTCTTTTCTTTTTTTTTTCTTTCTCTGTAGTAGGTACTGACTGCCAATGGCGGACGTGGTCGGGAAGGGACCCGCGATGACGGTTCAATTAATTTGTGTCGCTTGTGTGCTTCGCCCCGTGGCTTCTCAAGCCAAAATCATATCGGAGAGGACGTAACAACTATGAATATTTGTTACCGAATACGGATCCACTCGTCTTCGCGGTGAGATTTTCAGATTTTCTCCATGATCCAACAACCTTATCTCTCTTAAGTCTTTACCATTTGAAGAAATCAC
This sequence comes from Aristolochia contorta, assembly GCA_022405105.1. Taxonomy (NCBI): domain Eukaryota; kingdom Viridiplantae; phylum Streptophyta; class Magnoliopsida; order Piperales; family Aristolochiaceae; genus Aristolochia; species Aristolochia contorta. Next base: position 7,815,713 of record CM039666.1, on the reverse strand, counting down.
ACAAGTACTCTTCTGCAGATGCTCTGCCCACTGGCTACAGCTTATTTGTCTATTTCAATTGCGAATCGCGATCGTCTTATCTTACATTATCTTTTTTTTTCTTTTTTTTGGCTCCCGTTCGACTGCTCTGTCATCTTGAAAACCATGCCTGAATTGTTGCTTCGCTGTCATTTACGATGGCTTGGCAGGTTGACCGAGGTCTACCGCTCCTCTGCTTTTGATAATTGACAAAAAGCTGGAGCGAATTGAAGATCCGATCTGATTATCTACTAAACAGCGCTTTTTGTTCCGACGCGATCGAATATGATCTCTTTGGAGCGGATGGTTAAATTAGAGCTGCGGGAGATGGAATCCATTCAGAAAATTGTTTGATTAGAGGCTTCTTAAGTTTCAACCGAGTCGCGATGAATCGGAATCGAGTCGACGACGACAATCTGATCGGAGATTCGTCGGAGAGAGAGATCTAGCAAATGAGATAGATGGAGAAAGAGAAGATGGACCCCCACGGCCACCCGTAAAATCCGCTGTACCGGGGCTCGTTTTCTGGTTTGTCTTAATTGGGAGAGGAGGAGATATCATTATCAGATAAGCGCGAGGGAGCAGACTTATGGAGCCGAAGAAGCAGGGGCTTTCGCCCTGGCGAGTGGCGACGGGAGCGGAGAGAGAGAAGAGGAGGGCACGAGGATAGCTACCTAGCTGGCTCGAGGAAGCGAAGGACGAGGCATGGGTCCCGATCTCATCTACACCGACACGTGCCTCTGTCCGAACCTTCTACGTGGCAAGTTTCTACACGCCGGGGACCTGATTGGTACAATCATACTCGTTTGACTAATCGGCATCGACAAGATTCCAAGCTGTCTCTGTAGCATACCCTCCCCCAATTTTTATTATATATATATATAGGGTGATCCTCTCTCTCTGGGCGCACGTTAGCGTTCCGACCGGAGCTCAGGGCGGATCTCTTGTCGGTACCGCTGCGCGATTCCGTGACGCGTCGTCTGCACTACATCCAACGAGGCACCACGCCATACCAGTCCGCCACCGTCGCGACACCCGAGAACCGGGAACTGCAGCAGACCTGCAGAGTCCCAGTACGGGCAGGCCGAGTCCCTTCAGTTTTATTGGATGGGAAGTTGTATAAATTAAAGAATAAGGTGAGGCGCAGGTTACAGGCGTAACGTGTGGCGCACACGTTAGACTCTACGGCGCAGACTCGTGTTAGAGTAGAATTTATTGATTATGTTAATGAGCGAGGAGGATGATATGAGAAGGAAGAAAACAAGGGATGATGGAAGCGGATAAGAAGCTGGGTTGGGGTGGACACGGCGTGCATGGCACGTGATGTCATGCAAGGGTCGAACATTAATGCGAGCGGAGAGAAGAGTCCAGGTTCAGACGATAGTCGAGGTTCAGTACCGAGTCCTGCCGAACAATTCAATTAATGGTGAACAGTCTGAAAGGAGGAAAGAATATAGAAAAAAAAGGAAGATAAACAGTTCCTGCTTCCCAAGGGAAGAAAAAGAAGAAGAAACAGAGAGGGGAGAGTTCGTCTCATTAATCATCACCCACTGGTCCCTTCGCTTCTACCCTAACTCAGCTGTTCTACCCTAACTCAGCTGTTCTTCTGGCTGCCGTTGAAAAGATTTCGGATTGCCTGATCAGGAGCGCGAGACAACTGAAGTTCTAATTAGGTATGTTCAGCTATCTTTTATGTTTGTTCTTCAATCTTTTTCTCATAATTCCCCATCATAAGAGACGAGAGATGTGTCAGCACAGTTTTAACTAAACACGGTACACTCGGGCGGTGGGACTCGGTTAGGGAGACTCGGGAGTCCTTCCGAACGAGCTAAAATAAGAAGTTTTGTAGCGTATGAGGGTAGGGGGAAAGGGAGTGAATAATTGAAATGCCACTGAAACTAATATACATGGAGAGGGCAGGACGAGTCTCCATCCTTAAAAGACTCACACGTGCACAGTCTAGCCTGACTATAATGACATGAAAGAGACGTTAAGAAAGTGGTCCACCTCTTTTATTTTTGATCCGGATCCGTGACATAGATGTAACAAAATAGTAAAAGTTTTTAAAGCACTCAGCATCTTCAGGGACTGTCCTGGGAACTGTGGCGGTGCCTCTTTGGAACTGATAAATCTGATAGAGTGAGGAAACATGAGCTTCCCTAAGAGGAAATAATGAAAATATAGGCATAAAGACAAACTGATTGATTGATGACGACCATATATGTATCTGGATGGAAAGAAAGGTATCCATTGTCATAAATCCTGAATCCGATCCCAGTGTTCTTTTGTTTCCATTTAGGTCTATTTCGTTTATTATGATTAAAATATATATATATTTATATATATTTTTACTTTCATTTATTATATATATACCATTATTTTTAAGCGGGAGATGCTAGCTACAGTACTTAACGGGATTCAATCTCAATTTCTCATTTCCTATGTATTTTTTAATATTTTTAATTTTAATGTTATATGTTATTTCTTTTGCCTTTGTACTTCTCGTCAATGCCATCATATCTAACCAATTATATCCAGTTAAACAGGAAAAAATCTTTACCTCCCATTTGATGACTGGTTGGTTTTAAAACACTGGTTTTGAACTTAGTAAAATGATTTGAGCATAATGCACATTAAATTGTCAAGTTAGTGCAACCATTAATAACATAGTTAGGTAAAGCTTCCAATAATGTGGATCAACTTTGAACCCTAAAATTATTGAAAACAATCCTCGTAATGTCCTCCCCTTTGGTTATGAATGTATACATGCAAAATCCAAGACATTAAGAGAAGATTTTAAAGTTTCCTTAAAAAGAGTGCTATGAAGGTTGGTCGTGCTCAAACCTCTTTAACCGGCCCATGGTTGTTACCCTATAACCAAGAAAGTTAAAACATACTGTTTCTTCTTCTTCTTTTTTTTCCTGTCTTTTCTCATTTTGATATCGTGGCTGTAAAAATATAATGAGTAGGGCATTTAAGTTGTCAAGCGGGCATCTCACATAAACAAGACCAAACCTTTGGAAGCAGTGTACTTTTGACTACTCACATTCCTCAATTAGTGAAAAAGTGGAACCACCAATGATAAAGAAAACGTCCAATGGGTGAGAGAGAGAGAGAGAGAGAGAGAGAGAGAGAGAGAGTGAGAGAGAGAGAGAGAGGAGAGAGAGAGAGAGAGAGAGAGAGAGAGAGAGAGAGAGAGAGAGAGAGAGAGAGAGAGAGAGAGAGAGAGAGAGAGAGAGAGAGAGAGAGAGAGAGAGAGAGAGAGAGAGAGAGAGAGAGAGAGAGAGAGAGAGAGAGAGAGAGAGAGAGAGAGAGAGAGAGAGAGAGAGAGAGAGAGAGAGAGAGAGAGAGAGAGAGAGAGAGAGAGAGAGAGAGAGAGAGAGAGAGAGAGAGAGAGAGAGAGAGAGAGAGAGAGAGAGAGAGAGAGAGAGAGAGAGAGAGAGAGAGAGAGAGAGAGAGGAGAGAGTGAGAGTGAGAGAGAGAGAGAGAGAGAGTGAGAGTGACAGAGAACTGACATGGACTGGACTAGCTGAAGTGAAAACCACTTCCATTTCCTTTTTCTCTCATGCTTTTTATTATTATTATTATAATTAAAAAACCCATCAAAAGCAGGAAAAGGTAACGGAGGAATTGAAACATTGATCAAACCCTGTTGAGCTTCAACTTTAAAGCAGAAGCTCCAAGAGACAAGCACGCAGGAGACAGAAGGGTGCCACACTGCCATATATTGAGAAAGGAAGGTGAGTTCATCCGTTCCCACTTTGAGATGCGGTCAACTTCATTCAATTGTTCTCCTAATTCCTTATATCTTCGACTCTCAGCCATATAAAAAGAAAAAGTAGAGAAAGAAATAAAGAAATCCGAATTCACTCACAAACTGTGTGGAACCCACCTGCTCCCAAACACACAGAAAATCTCCCTCCTCAACATGCCCACTCACCCTCAACTAGCCCATCTCCGTGGGCCCTTCCCCACTGACGGTTCAGATGGTTTCTTCCTTACCCCGCCAAAATCCACCCTTCCCAATGTGATCCACCAACCTACACCACTCGACTCTCTCTCTCTCTCATTTGCTCTCTCTCTCTTATTTGCTCTCTCTTTCTCATTTGCTCTCTCTCTCTCATTTTTTCTCTCTCTCATTTTCTCTCTCTCTCTCTCTCTCATTTGTTTTCTCTCTCTCTCTCTCATTTGCTCTCTCTCTCATTTGTTCTCTCTCTCTCTCTCTCTCTCTCTCTCTCTCTCTCTCTCTCTCTCTCTCTCTCTCATTTGCTCTCTCTCATTTGCTCTCTCTCATTTGCTCTCTCTCTCTCTCTCTCATTTGCTCTCTCTCATTTGATCTCTCTCATTTGCTCTCTCTCTCTCTCTCTTTCTTCTTCAAAAATTTCTTTCGGACTTGAATGATTAGCAGCGAGACGACAGGGAACACCCAAAGTCCAACAGTGGGCGCCGGCGCAGGTTAAAGAGTCCCCTCCCCATCCCAAAAGAGTCACACACGTGCGCATGCTAGCAAAAATTATTGGGAAGTCGCAAAGGGGCCCAACACCTTAGAGGAGGAGCGGCGTGTAGGATAGTGAGGTTGTTACTTGCGTCGTGGATGGAAGACAAAAGCGGGCCCCTCCTGGTGGAGAGCAGACAATAATGGTAAAGCGAGATGTGTATCTGATGAGGTACAACATTAAAACACTCAAGTGTTTGCTTCCGCGAGCTCCGGGCCTACCTCTTTTTGGTCTTTTCAAAGTACACACACTAAGGAGAAAAAAAATTATATACAGAAAAAGACGAGCAATCGAGAGTCTGAGATTCATCTCTTTATCTTCAAATAATAACCTGATCCTTAATCAGGTTGACATGAATACAGGAAAGATGGGAAAAAGGGCGTTCGAATAATGGCAAGAGTTTTTGATGATCATTCATCATTTTGTCAGGGACTCCTTTCTAATCCGCCGGGGCGACCGCCGGCGACTCATGCGGGTGAGATATATAATCTAATCAATTAAGGATTAACAACATGGTTTAAATTAGTCCAGAACGAATCATGCTTATCCGGTTAATCATAAACACCGGGACGGTGTTCCCGGGATGGTGTTCCGCTTGTGGGGGGAGTTGGCTGTATAGGCCTCATTAATGGACTCTATTGAACAAATTAACGGTTAACCTCGATGGGTTCAGTTTTTTTTAATAAATAATGATTTTTTAATAGGTGAAAATTTGGAACCATACTCAACCACCTTGAGACCCCAGTGAAGGGTCACTTTTTTTTTTTTTTGAGATTGTCGGAGAGAGCAAATGAGAGAGAGAGAGAGAGAGAGAGAGAGAGCAAAAGAGAGAGAGAGCAAAGAGAGAGAGAGAGAGAGAGCAAATGAGAGAGAGAGAGCAAATGAGAGAGAGCAAGAGAGAGAGAGAGAGAGAGAGAGAGAGAGAGAGACAGAGAGAGAGAGAGAGAGAGAGAGATGTCGTTCGGGTGGAAATTGGAGACATTTTAGACATTGAGAGAAACGTTTCAGAGTAAACGTAACATAATGATATGTTCCCTTTCGAAAAAGCTCAGGCGCTTTGTTCCCTTGAAAGTCCAAGTTGTCTCTGTAGAATCTAGACAGTTTAACAACACCTTCGTTAAAAAGAAATTTGTTTTGTATTTTGTATTGGTGAAAGTTAGAAGAATCGATCGTGAATCAATGACATAATGAGCTTTTATTTTTGTGGGTGTTTTTTACCATTTGATTAATCAAAGAAACCAAACCCTCCTCTACTTTTGTTCTCTTTTTGGAATGACTACTACAGATTATTTAATCAAAAGTGGAAGAAAGTAGTAAATATCCTTTTCGCCTTCATGTATCGCCTTCATGTTCCATGTATCCATTTTCAAAGGAGCAGGACCAAATGGACGAGTAGGGAACATATATACGTGTTCTATATTTCTCATTTTAAGTATTATTTGTTGGACTGTACAATTTTCACATTCGTGTTATAGTTTTTTTACTTCGTATAGTTTTCATTTTGTGCTAAGCATTTTTATTTTCAGGATTATCCATAATTTTTAGTTTTCAATTTTTGTTCCCTGATATTCCAGAAATGTTCAACAAAAACTGAAAAAGTATATTACAAGACCCAAAATTATACTGCAAATGTAAAAAATATATATATGGTAAAGATAAAATTAGACCATAATACCATGAAAATAAAAAAGAAAAAACCGGGGGAATCACAAAAGATCCAAAACAAGCCAAAATTCAACAACAAGGAAACAAGTCTCGCAAAAGCGGAAGGGAACCGAAGAAAGAAAAGAAACCAGTTTACAGGTTGAACAAATTTTATAAAGTGAAGGTACGAAACAGAGGGATGCCTCCAGCACCCGAAGAAAACAAGCCTGGAAGGAACGTCAATGAGACAGGAGGAGATGGACAAGGTTTTTTTGTTGGGAGAAAAGAAGAAAAAAGTAAGATTCGGGGAAAACTCTGCATTTGCAGACTGTAATGGCGGGTGGGATTTCTTTTTTTAAGCCTCGTCCAGGCTTTTTCACTGGGGTTGCTATTACAAATAATAAGAAAAGAAAATATTTTTACTAGCGAGTCCAAAGTGTTAATGTGCACGGCAGACGAGACTGGCTATATCGTCTTTGTTTATTTGAACGTGGAAGAGACATTGATTTATAATACTCTTTTTCTTAGTTTAACGAATAAATAATAGTTTAATACAGGTAAAATATTGAGATTTACAAACCAAATCGGCTTGTTCTAATTGTTGAAATCTATAGAGCTGATAGAAAATGAAAACTTATAAGATAACTCAAGATAAAATCTTCAATATTTTTTTTAATAAAATATATTATTAACTAAACCCTTTTACGGTATCTTGACCTCAAACCCTATATTACGATGTAAAACCTCGAAGTAAAATCAGGAAATACTGATATCATTTTATTAAAGTAGAGCGGTGTTATAAATATGTGCTATTTATTTCTAAACTTTATATCTTGCGGTCTAGGCAACAGATAAATTCGGAGATAAAATATTATTTACCTAAAACCTAAATTTTTAGTTACCTTTATCGCTAACTAAGATGCAATGATGTAAAACCTTCAAGTAAAATCAAGAAGTATAGATATTATTTTTCATTAAAGTATTTTATTTGTTATATTTGACCCATTAGTTTAAGAGTGGTGATATAAGTATTGCGGGTTTTTACTTCCAAGATTTTATATCCTAATGTGGTATCCACATTGAAGCTTGGTAAGAGATAAAAATTGCAAGATTTTAATTTTTTAATAAAATATTAGCAATCTATTTTATGGGTAAACCCTAAACCCTAAATTTTCTCCTACCCCCAACTATGCAGCCATGTTAGGATGTAAAACCTCGAAGTAAAATTAAAAAGTACTGATATTATTTTTCTTTGTTTAAATCCAAGTTAGATTTTGTAGGTAGAAAGTAGAAGATAGAGGACTCATGCTAGCTAAATGTGTAGAGTAATGCTATGCACACCTTCTAGGGTGAGTATTTTGTCCACCCCTCCAAAGTGGGTGCTTAGCCACGTTGTTATTGATTATCATTGAAGAAATAGAGTGGATAAAATGCGTACTTTTGAGGGGTGCTCATTACATTAATCAAAGTTGTAAAACCAATTTTTTTTCTTGGAAAAGGCTAGTTACACTTATGCACATTACCTATCTCAAATACCGGCCAATTTGAAACACAGTTACCTTGGATTTATCTTTAAGAATTTAGGATTTTATAAAATATTTTCATTTTTCAATTGGTTGGTACGTTGAGAGGCACTTTAGCTTAAGTGCAGCTAGCATTACACTTTTCTTACTTCAAAAGTTAATTTGAAAAAGAGTAATGCTAGTTGTAGATGTAACAAGCCAATAGGAAAAAAATTTTAAATAATATAATATTTTTTATTTTATAAAATCCTATATTTTAAAAGGACAAACCCTCGACAACTTTATTTTGGATTGGTTGGTTACTTATGTGCGTAGATAGGTATTGTCCATAGTGCAACTAGCATTTTTATTTGCAAAAATATCAAACTTACATGGCATTTACGATAATAGTTATTTTAGTTTTATGATGAAATACTATAAGAAGTTTTAAAATCTCAAAATAATATTTATAAAAATAATGCTAGTTGCACTTAGCCCACGCACCTAGCCCACGCACCTATCCTACATATTTGTTAATCTAAACCATTGATGCCTAGGGTTTATCCTCTAAAAAATAGGATTTTATAAAATAAAATATTTTTTATATTTTTAAGGGCTTAGATTAATATGTACATTGGATAGGTGTGTCTTGCATTACTCTATTTATAATAATAAATACAAAGAAAATACGAAACACTTTTTATGTCATTTGGATTTTTTTATATGTAAAAGTAAAAAATAAATCAACTCATCTTTAGTTGGACTTAGTTGGACTTAGTTCAATACTTTATTATTTCTTAAATCTAGATTTCAGATTCATATTGCAAATGGGAGAATGTTTTATTGTTATTATATATCTGTTACATTAATTTGATATTAGTAATATTTAAAACTGAAATAATTGTAATCTTGAATTGAAAAGTAATTAAATTTTCCGATACGAATGAATTTACTGTCTCATGATCTCATTCGAAGTCCCAACTGCAGTAACCCACCCCCGCGCTTTCGGATACTTTAAAAGTGGCGCGAGTTCAGTTTTAGTTCCTACGCCCGCCATGAAATTTTTCTTCAAGACCATTTCGTCTCCTTTCTCTACCCTGTCATACTCTTCTCATTCTGGTCTCAATCAAGTGACTCAAAAGGCTTCTCCCTCCGAGGTTGTCGGAAATTTAAAGAGATTCTGCTACCTAAAGGACCTCCCCCGAGCCATCGGGGCCTTGAAATCCCTACAGGACCTCAAAGTTCACGCTGATCCGGTCATCTACGTCGACGTAATCAAATTATGCGCCCAACGCGGTGCAGTTGAACAAGGTAAACTGGTCCACAGTCATATTTTTGCATATGGGTCCAGTCCACCACTGTTCCTAGTTAACTCTCTTCTTGGAATGTACGTGAAATTAAATTTACTTGATGAAGCAGAGACACTGTTTGACAGAATGCCCGAAAGAAATGTTGTATCCTGGACAACTTTGATTGCTGCTCATTCTAGTAATAGTTGTGGCGAAAAAGCTCTGAAGCTTTTGGTTCTAATGAGTAAAGATGGCGTGAAACCAAATGGTTATACTTTTTCATCCGTTTTGAGAGCCTCCGATGGGTTAAAGACCCTTAGACAACTTCACTGTAGTATACTAAAGTATGGTTTGGAGTCCGATGTGTTTGTTCGTAGTGCTCTAATTGATATTTATTCAAAATGGGGTCATTTAGAAATGGCTTCTAGCGTTTTTGAAGAGATGGTTACAGCAGACTTAGTTGTGTGGAATTCAGTTATTGGTGCATATGCTCAGAATGGTGAAGGTGAACAATCATTGAATCTTTTTAAGAAAATGCGAAAGGCCGGTTTTCCTCCTAACCAGGGTACTTTGACAAGTGCTTTCAGGGCATGCACAGGTTCAGTCATGTTAGAGTTGGGCAGGCAGGTACATGTCCAAGTTCTAAAATTTGATAGTGATCTAATTCTTGAAAATGCCCTTCTCGACATGTACTGCAAATGTGGAAGCCTAGAAGAAGCAGTCCTGCTTTTCGATAGAATGAAAGAAAGGGATGTAATATCTTGGAGCACCATGGTTTCCGGTTTAGCTCAGAATGGTCAAAGCAGAGAAGCTTTGGCTCTTTTCAAGACCATGAAACAGTCTGGAATAAAACCAAATTACATAACAATTGTAGGTGTGCTATTTGCGTGTAGCCATGCTGGCTTGGTTGATGATGGTTGGTTCTACTACACTTCTATGAAGAGGCTTTATGGAATTGAACCCGGAAGAGAGCATTTTGGTTGCATGGTTGATCTTCTTGGAAGGGCTGGCAGGGTTGAAGAAGCTGCTAAATTCATTCGTGAAATGCAATTGGAAGCAGATTCAGTGTCTTGGAGAACTCTTTTAAATGCATGCCGGGTTCATCGTAATGTTGAGCTGGCAATATTGGCTGCTAAAAGAGTTCTTGAGTATGACCCACAAGATATAGGGGCTTATGTCCTTTTATCAAACCTATATGCAGAGACTCGCAGGTGGAGCGATGTGGAGAAAGTGAGGGAAACCATGAGAAATAAAAGGGTGAGGAAGGATCCTGGCTGCAGCTGGATTGAGTTGGAAAATCAGATTCACGTGTTTACTTTGGGAGACAAGTCCCATCCATTAATAGATAAAATTATTTTGAAGTTAAATGAATTACTTCATAGAACAGTAGAGGTAGGTTATGTACCTGATACAAATTTTACATTGCATGATCTGGATGGTGAACAAGGAGAGTACGCTCTTCGGTATCACAGTGAGAAGTTAGCTGTTGCATTTGGGCTGATGAAGTCACCTAGAGAGAAACCTGTTAGGATCATGAAGAACCTTAGAATATGTGGTGATTGTCATTCCTTCATGAAACATGTATCAAAGATAGAGAGCTCTACTATAAAGATAAGGGATCCAGTACGTTTCCATCATTTCAAAGACGGAAGATGTACTTGTGGGGATTTTTGGTAATGCCATGGTTGTACCCGAGAGGCTATTTATGCCCCTTAGAGGTGGTTTCCAAGAGCCATTCAAGAAGCTGGCAGAATCATTCACGGTGTTTCATCTGATCACCATTCGTTTGATTTTGAGATGTATGACCTCTACTGAAATGAACTCCCGTTTCGCTGGGCTTGGAAACCTGTTTTACAAGGGTGAGGAGTCCACAGCCTACTGTTGCCTAGACAGAAGAGGGGCTCTCATTTTTGTATTGGCATAAGAAGAAAAACCACATGCTGGCTTTTTCCTAGATACCTAAGGAAAATTGCGGGTTCGGCAGTCCTCCCTACCCTTGCAAGGACGCAAGCAACACCAAAATATCAACTGCATTGTGGGAAAAACATTTTAGTGATTTAATTATGCTGAAACTCCTCCAAAGCCAATGGCCGGTTATTTTTAAGAGGTGAAGATGGCGTTTTTGAGTGGTTATTGATGTAGAAAGAGGCCACTCAACCGTGCAGCCCGTGCAATTGGAAGAGAAAATTCCTTAGTGCTTAACCTTGGAAGCTGCTTCGGTAGAGTTGCCAACAAGAAGCGACATATATACATTAATGTGTAATGCATTCAAACAGAAACTTCTTCCGATTCAGAAAAGAACTTGAACATCAGCACCTTGTTCGGCCTCAGAAATTTCCTTTTTCGAAGCATCGGAAACAGAAAGTTGATAAACACCGATACCGAGGGGGGTAGGAGTTTCAATAGCCAGCTCGTGGTTATCAACTTTGCTTTCCTTTTTAAAGTTTACACTTTGGGTTGGATGCTTATTCATGTCTATATCTAAAAATTAATCATCGTTTAGTATTAATCTTTTTTGCTGATCTTATATGCAATCAAAATCAAAGGCATAGCTAGAGAACATCAAAATGGGTATCATTCAAAATTCCCACGAAAATATGATTTATTCGCAAAATATTTCCTAAATTTCACAATGAAACTTTTCTTTTTTTTTTTTTTAATTTTTCATGTATTTTATCACCAGAAATATTTTTCTTTCTCATGTGAAATGGCAAGAAAACACATGAAAATATTCTTTTCCATTTTATAGCCGCCCAAGATGTTTTTAAAGGAATGCACATAAAGCTCTTAGGCAGCTCTTCACACTGGTTAATTTATTTTGGTTGAAGACTAAACAAAGCAGATCAACAGTGTCAAGCAAATGGGATCTAAAATAGCCTCTGTATAGCCTTTGTACTGAAGGAACAATTAACAAGGCAGACTGGCGTTAGGGGACCTAGGGTCAAAGCGTGAGCATTTAAGATTCGTACTCTAACGACAATTTCATTCTTGAGCAAATCTCAGATATCATTTACCTTTTTGGTTAAGAATGTTTACTTGATTTTACGCCTATCAGAAATTTTTTTAGCCCCCATACAGGAAGCATAGGTAAAAGCTCATTATAATTGGATCGAAACCAACTTATAATAAAAGATGATATCCGGTCAAACAAAATCATGTATCCCTGGCTAATTGCTTTATCAGTTCACAGCCTAAAGGTTGACTACCAAAAACCAAAAAAAAAACATGAAAGGTTAACCATAGAAAAGATATCCCTCAAATTCCAACACTCTTACGGCAGTAACTACATGAAAAGTTCAACGCTTCTTGGACACACCGACTGTCTTTCCTCTGCGGCCTGTTGTCTTGGTGTGCTGGCCACGAACACGGAGACCCCAGTAGTGCCTCAGACCACGGTGGTTCCTGCAGGAAATAGAACATAGTAAATAACTATTGAAAAGAATGAGAAGCCTAAACTATCTTGACATGAAGCAGAATATCAGACAAATAAATATTCGGAAAGAGAAGCCTAAATTATCTGACACGAAGCAAGACTACCATACAAATAAATGTTCACAGGAATAAGGGGAAGCCTACTCAATATGAGGTTTAAGGAATTAATTCACTAGGAAACATGTCATGAATTTTATAGCAACTCATTTCCTTTCAGCTTTCAAAGAGAAAATAAGGAAACTGAGGCATTGTTTAATATTAAGGATAATTAATAAGCTCGGATACAATGCCACGGTAACAAAAGCAAAAGATTGGATAAGGACACCCAATATGCAAAAATGAAAAGTAATAACAAAGAAGAAGGATAATCTCAATCTTCTGCATATTTTTAAGAGTAATGCTATTTAGTCCAACTCCCCCTCTGATGTGGGTGGACCCACATCTGAAATCGAGGTGCCATAAATGCACTCACATAAGGGGAGGTGGAAGAACTGGGAGGTGTGACAAACTACTCTACTCTTTTTTTGAAGAGTAGCTTTTTTTTTTTTTGAAAGTTAGCTTTACTCTATTTTTAAATACCAGAAAACATTTGGTACTTCCAATTTCCATATAAATAATGCTATAGCCACTCTGGTAGCCCTCAGCACATGACAGACTGACTTATGTGGTCATCCACGTCGAAGCTGAAGATCGTCAAAAACCTCTATTTTTTTTTGAAGTGTAGCGACTTTACTCCATATTTTGGAGAGCGAGGAGAGGACGGAGGGGGTCAGGGTGGGCGAGAGGGAGAGGGCGGGCGGGCGGGAGAGGTGGGCAGGCAGGCGGGAGGATAGGGAGGCGGGAGGGATTTTGAAAGTTAGCTTTACTCGATTTTTAAATACCAGAAAACATTTGGTACTTCCAATTTCCATATTTGCCACAAAAGAGAATGAACACCATCACATCACAGTGACTAGGTCCTGCTGCTTAACTCTTTACGGAGGACTATGAGATTCAGAAGTAATAGATTGAAAATAAGCCACAATATTTTCTTTAAAAACAAGTAAATGGTATCTCTCTTAAATGTCTAAGAGAGGACCATGGGAAGCCCCGCCACATACTATAAGCAAAAATCATAAATATTCAAGCATATATTTCTAGAGCAACTAGACCAAGATAAGCTCCACATAAGTCAATAATAGAATGTAATAGTAGTGAACCTACCTCATTTGTCAAATGCTAATAATTCATCAGACTAAATGCTCATTAAAAATTTGTTGATGAAATATAGTCAGACTACCATAGAGAAGGACAAAAGCTGTAGTGTTTTTTGAAGAAAAAAGGGTCTAAAGTCTTGGAGAAATTTAAAACAAATTCGGTGCTCTGGAGTCATAACAAACAATGAACTTCCCCCAATTCTAGTCGAGAGATTATCCTGTTCTAGTCGAGAACTTCTTGGCATTAAAACTAATTCTATCTAGAGTGACTTCTAGATACTATCCTTCCAGGACAGGAAGATAGACAATTACTTGAAAATGAACAAAAAATGATTAGGAAAATGACAAGTTGAAGTCCTGAGCATCAGTTATGTTTAGTTAAAATTTACAAAAAATATGAATCCAATTTTTTTCCAAATAATAGTAGATATCAATTCCTTAAAAAAAAGAATAATAGTAGATCAAATACAAAAAATATACAATTGGACTCAATTGATGATAAAAAGTTTTGACTAAAATATAAGTTGCCTAGACAATAGAATATATCTCTGATTGGTAATCATACTAAGCAGAATGAAGTAAACAAAGCATCACCTGATCTTCTTAAGCCGCTCCAAGTCATCTCTTAATTTCATATCCAGAGCATTTGATACTACCTGGGAATACCTCCCATCTTTGTAATCCTTCTTCCTGTTCAGAAACCAGTCTGGGATTTTGAACTGCCGAGGATTGGCAACTATAACCATTAAATTCTCCAGCTCTGCAGCCGATAATTCACCAGCACTAAACGATAGAAGGGGAAAATTCTTTTAGACAAATGGAATCCAACATGAAACAAAACAAAAAGGTAATAACTTTGCATAACAAGTTAATTGATGAGAAACGACATCGAGATCCGCACACCAAATCAGTCTCAGAAAAATTACCAATAAAAATTTCTACAGACTAAGAGTAAAACTGCACAGTCAGCCTAATGAAATTTGAAGCAGATATATCCCGCGGAAACAAAAATCCTTGACCAGTAGTAATCTCACATCATACATCATAATGATAAAGAAAAGGCTGTTGGAACCCTAAATGTTTGTACTACCGAAAAAAAAGACATAAAATGCATCGTGTAAAGCTAAGTACGAGGAACCTACCGCTTGTTCATATCAACATCAGCCTTTTTGCAGACGATATTGGCAAAACGTCTACCAATACCCTTGATAGAGGTCAGAGCGAACATGATCTTCTGCTTCCCATCGACATTGGTGTTCAGAACACGCAATATATGCTGAAAATCTTCATTGGCGACCAAAGACTGTCATAAAAGCACAAAGTCAAATACATAGATCATGGCACTAAGTCTTCAAAAACAAATTATACTTCATAACTAGGATAAAGTTTATAATAGCTGTAAGATAGAAAAGACCGAGCAGAATGAACAGCAAAATGAGGAACAGATCGGAAGGGTACACACCATCTTTGCGACGTTCGCCGATAGACACAACGGTCCAGAGCTTCTTCGCCGGTGATCAAGGACGCAAAAGGCCGTGAAGCATATCTGAAGGTAGGGTTTTAAAGCCCTTTTAAGAGCCGGTTCGAGGGTTTTGCATTTTTATGTGACGAAAAGCCCCTCATAATAATTCAAAATAACCACCATATCCTGCTCAGTGCGCTTAACCTTTTTTCATGTTTAATGAGTATTACTAGTAAATCTCATAACTTGCAATAATTTAATGGGCCACCTAACTGAATACTTGTTTTCTCCCCAATTCCTTTCTGTTTTACAAAAATATTTTTCAAATGAATGATTATAAATAAGCAAGATTAGTTTCCTTTCCGAAAATTTCATAGAATATTATTATATTACTAATTCTAATAGTTCATAAAGAATTCAATTCAAGGTGAAATGTAAATATTTCTCGGTCAGACATAAGCAGATTCATTACATGGATGTTTCCTTCCTACTAGACAAAATTTTGACTGGAAAAATTTCAATATATGAAGAAAATAAATTGATAATAACCTAAATCGGAAGAAAATTTTCTCAATTAGGCATAAATGTATTAGGACAAAATTAGGCACCGACCCGGTTCCAAACCAAAAAATTCAAGGGAAATAGGAACCCCACAAAATTTTGTAGCTGCTATCCATTTGGGTTTACGTTCAAGAAAGTATTTAGATTTAATCTAAAAATTATATTATATTATTTTTTATATTTTTGCTCTTCTTGTTGTTTAGATTATTGTCCATTTTCCCCAGTTACTCTTTCAAAATCTTTCATCACGATCCGTATCATGTTTACCACATGAATGCGATTGTTTACTTTCATTTTGGTATGTAAAGTATGGAAAAAGTCATTCTCCATAGGATTTATAACCATGGAATCTTCTTCCCATAAGCAAGCAATAGGCATTCTTTGCATTTGAAATGGTACCAAATGTTGTAATCGAGGGAACTATGGGAGAATTTTTTTTTTTTTTTTTGGCTACAAATTGCTCAGTCAAGACTCAAAGAGTATGATTAAGCATCTTGTGAGGAGTTCAAATATGACCCAAAGGCGGCGTTCTTCAGCAATGGTGAAAATTATGCAAGCCCAACATGGCTCAAAGTCTTGCTTGTAGTTTATACAGAAAAACAGAGGGAGAGGGATTTAAAGCATTTGAGAATTGAGGGAGAGAACACATCCCAACATGGCTCAAAGTCTTGCTTGTGAGCATCACTTTTTTAGTTGCAGTTGTCACCTGCTATGATTGAATGAATACATGAACTTTTAATTCAATTAAATTCACAAACCAACCTTCTGAAGTATTGACAAATAGCAGAGTAATACTGTAACTTGGTTTTGTCCCAAGGGCCTTCAATGGTCATTACTATGAACTCCATGTACAAATTTGAATCCTGAGAGCAACAAACTAGAATTTATATCCATACCTGTTGCATATCACCTTCGAACGTGAGTAACCAGGTTCCTGATGCTAAAAGATGCAACAAATATAATCACTCCAGCTAAACTATAGGGGAAACATGGAAAGTTGACATTCACACAATCATGTCCCATGTTTAATAACAGATCATGTAAAAAGACACTCCGTTGGCACTACATTCCCAATTGTAACTTTGGGGATAGGTGGTACCTTCAGGTTTATGAATTACATAACTGGCATTGACAAAATTAACCAAAAAAAAGCCCCTCCAACCTCCTGCCATATCATTTTACATTGTAAAGATCAGAGAAGCCTGCTTTCCCATGGCTATATGAACAAGGGAAATTTCAACTGATTCTGTGGCTTTACCTATCTACAGTCTGCGAACCAGTCATGTTAAATGTGAAAATCGTTAATGTGGTGAATAAAAGCATAAGATGAGCAGTCCCCACCAACCTATGAGGGACTGGTGCAACCCAATTCTTTAGCTGCAGCATCAAGAAATGATAGGGTCAAACCAGTGGCCCTCCGGCTGTTAGCTTCCCATGTCAAGCATTTCTCTATGTCTGCACGCCAGTCTATGATGCCTATAGTTAAATATTGGAAAGTGAGGGCATGAAGATCTTTTACATCCTGTGGTGTTAAGTTGGATTTAACTGATCCAATATGTATAATATCTCGCAGCACCGATGTACTGAGTGCCCGCACATGTGCACTTGGATTGGAGAGACAACGGATCGTGGCAGGTAGTCGGCACTGCATGTGTTAGGCAGAGAAAACCGTATTAAGAGAAATGCATAATTGAAGGAATAAGTCATTGAGTAACCTTACCTTCAACAAGTTGCCAAGGCCATCAACAACTGCCGAGGTAGAATCTCCCCAACTGAGCATGAGCTCAACCGCTCTTGCTGTTGCTTCCAAGAGCTGTATATTTATGTTGAGAAGAAAAGAATTATCTCACAAGCAGCGATGTTGCAGGTACAATTTTAAAATGTTAAATATACACATACATAGAGAAATGCAACAACCAATACACAGTTCTCATCAATCACATGCAAACTAATCAGAAAATGAAGCATCCCATACAACACCGAGCTACCTAGGATGAAAGATGTTCCATTAAACACAAAGGAACTGCAGCAACAAGACTTGTTTAAAAGTTATATTGATGGGATATTAGACAATAAAACATCACTCGAAACGAATAAAACAAATCACCTATATGAAACATGAACTTGATGAATTACTCAACTTCATTAATTTATTTAAGATTTGAAGATATATACCTCTAGCTGTGGCAGAGTGCATGCTTCTCCATCAACGAGCATTCCATCTGTTGCACGGAGAAGAAGATCTGAAGCACTTGCCAAAACTATCAGAGCTTCTGGGCTATCATGATTTCTCATCAGCTCGGACAGTAACTTCACAATCCGTAGATTGATTCTCCACATTTTCTGACCTTGCTCACCATCTTTGGCTATCCAAGGCTGCAAATCCTTCTCAGCCTGCCAATACGCACATGGCACAGGGTGAATAAAATGTCAACAATCTTATAAAATGATCATAAAAGAAATACAGATTTCATGACATTTCTATAATCTTGACAAAGGAAATTATTTATGAGACCTGCAGGACCACTGCTGTTGACGCTTTTGTTGGTGATGCCAATACAACATTGCACACAGCATCGACTACCTATAAAATATTGATTGAAGAAATTAATGGGTAAGTGCATTTCTGATGAAAGTATCTTCATTTCACTAATCTAGGCTGCACTGTCATCCAGCCAGGTGTATTGCCATCCGTAGCCGTGTGACCATTTGGAGAATCAACCAAAGCTAAAAACGGATTTGTAATAGGATGGTACAGTGTCATTCTGTTGAAAAGGGAAGTTGATAAATCAAAACCATGAAGCATTGTTTTTTTTTTTGAAAAGTTAAAGATATTTTAAACATAGCTCCAACAACAATTTCAGGAATCAAGGGAGGAATGATTCTTGCACAACCAGACATTGTAGATATTAGAACTTCTTACATACAATAGATATAGATTTCATTTGCTATGCAACATGTTTATTGTGCATGATCAGGTTTTGGTGACTTAAAAAGGGACATCTTACATCTTAGCCAGTTTCAATCATCATCTGGTTTATCAAGTTCATCCTGAAAAAGATGCATATTCAGTTTCCAAAATGGTCTCACAGACCCTGTCAAAGAGAGGTAAGGCTTGTGAACTTGAGCATAGCTCAGTGGTCACATGGGGCGGTTTGTAATGGGAGGTCTTGCTTTCAAGTCTCCTTAGGAGCATGGGAATTGGATTTAAAAAAGTGTTTTCCTCAAAAAAAAAAAAAGAGGTAGGCTTTTATCAAGATAATCAAGATAAAACAGTGGCAGACCTCAATTCATTCATTTCCCAAATTCTTCTTGCATCTCTTATTACTTCCTGTTCTTCCTGAATTCTTTTGAATGATTTAAATGTTTACATGTCTTCAAAATTTGAGGCCTGCCATATCTGGTATCTGCTTTAACTTTGTCAAAATATAACAGTACCCACAAAAATTGACGGACATACTTTTAAGAGGACTATACAAGTCCAATAGGCACTAAAGACGGAAGAAATCCATGCCCCGTGCATTACATTGCAAAAAATATTCACATTGCAGCCAGACTTCCACCTTCTACATGAACGGAGAAAGTACTATTTGGAATTGAAAATACAGTTTGCATGAATCTGTCCGTGATATGAAAAGACAGCTGAAACCTAGGGAACCCTATGATAGCAGATGAAAAGTCACACACCGACTTATGAATATTAAAAACCTTCTCACACTCTCCGCTTACATAGCCATAAGAACATTAACACTCAAGCCTCATAGTTGAGGAATAGCATAAAGCACAGATATAGGTTTGATGCAGTGAACTAATTCCTAAAGATTGAACATATTTTCCAACATGCAATATATCAATTATATTGTAAAATTATATTATCAAAATGGAAATTCTGTCAGTAAACAATCTTGTACTTCCTGTGAACTACAGAGTTGACAATCAAATGTGAAGACAATGAGAGAGTGAAGAATTTATAGCTACTGTTCAAAGAGAGAAAAGATATACATATGCGCTTAGAACAATGGTTTCCAGATATATGTATGTTATCCAAAACAGTAAGAACTGAAGTTTAAAACTATAATTCAAAAAATTGAATATAAAATGAAAAAAAGGACAGAAGAATTCAAGAAACCAGACAGTTGGAGACATAATACCTGCCTCCATCCTTGTTGAGCTGACGTACTTTCTGCTATCATTTCTGTTTCTGGAGATGCAATCAACTTGTGCCACAACAGCGAAACAACAGAAAAACATAGTTTTTGTTTTTCTGCTAGTACAATTCTAAGAAGTGCTTGAGCACTACAGTTGAATCCAATATGCCTGTCTGCTGTCAGAAAATTGGCCAAATCTGATGCATCCACTGGCAAATTGGCAATGTCTTTTCTTGAGTTATTTAGCATAGCATCCGTTAAAAGTAATGCTTTATCACATTTAGGGAGCATTTCTGAATTGGATAAATCATCTTTGTCAGAACTCCCATTCTGTTTTTCTTGATTCTGTAATTCAAAGCTACTGCTACTATAAGAACTTGTTCGCTTTCTGCTGTTGGTGCCCTTTAGAGCATCCCTCCACACTGGGGCCTGAACTATGTGTGCCTCTAGGGGCTCAGCCTTGTTGACTATAGATGCCACAACTTTTCCATGAATGTCAATGAGATTGTATAGAGAAGAAGCTCGAGAATATATTTCATTGTCCCACTTACATCTGATCAAGACAGAAAGGGCATGCATACATGCCTTAGATCTTCTAAACAGTTCAGAGACGTGAGCAGCAACCATAGCAGCAGCAACTATCTCATTTGAACTGTAACTCCAAGAAGTCCCTACAGTGGATGGTTTCAGTGAAAATAGTGCTTCCAAAATTGCTAGAATACGACGAGTATGACGAATGGCCGAGCCAAGTCCATTTGGAAGTTCATTCAAAGATCTATTAACTTCTGTAACATTGATTACGGAGGGAGGTGGTGTCTCCTTAGGATCCAAGCATTTGCCATTTCTTGACACCAAAGGAAATAACTGGAGTTCACAAGCCAAAGCACAAACTGCAGCAAAAACAAAGGAATCAAATGTTGCAACGGGCCCTTGCTTTTTCTAGTTCTACTCCCTGTTCCTGGTTGGTTTCTGCTCAGACCCTGTGAGTCCTCGTCAGGAGGCTGGACATCTGCACCAGTTGGCTTCTTGCTCCCATTTGGCAACGCTTCATGGCTGACACATACAGTAAGCACGACAAATAAAAGACGGGAAGCAAGTTCTGTTGATGCACATGACTCTAGAAACAGTGAATGGATCATTGTACGAAGTTCTGCCATAGCTAAATTCTTGGAGGTGGGCCCAAACCCGACAGGGTATCTTGATCTTTTGGTCTGCTCTTTTGATGAATGCAGAGGAAATGTTCTCCGAAGGATAGCTTCAACTGTTGCTACAAAGATTCGCATAAGGCATGCTTCTGATGGGCTTCCTCGAGGGAGGTATTCTAATACTTTAAGTAACGGGATATAAAGGTTCCAAGACAAAGCAGGCGGTTGTAGTGGACTTGCAACTATTATTTCTGGCAAATCAACTGCTGATGAACTTAAAGGAAGAAGGCCATAAGCTGCTTCCCAGATTGTACAAATTCGCCACTCAACTTCTGGGCCATGGGCACATAACATTGAAGCAATCCCTTGGGCTGTTGCTTCAATTGTTGCCTCATCATTTGATGCTTCCATCTGCAAAAGAGTTATTTGGACATAATGCGGTTAGTTATCCATAAATACATGCTCCAACGTGAAAAAGATAAAAACACCTTAAACGTAAGGCTGTGTAAAGGGCCAGGAAAGAACATGGAAGGTCAAACACAACTATGATAAAGCAGATACATATTTGCATCAGCATGTAGACGATCTTGAACACCATTTGTCTTATTCTGACAATTTAAAAGCACATACACCAGTTAAAGTGGCATGCAGGTAACTTTGAACCAACAGAAGGGCACTCAGTTGTCTGAATAATCACCACAATGCTCAAATAGACCATCAATTTAATGCCACATTTTTCTGAACAATTGAACATAGGAGTTTACATTGAAGCATAGGTCTGCTTTGTAGAGTCAGTAGACTGTTACCAAACCTCCAGTGACCTCTTGATGGAGCAGATCCAACCTTACGTAACAGCAGTTTAAATTGAAGCATAAGATTACCTGGTTCTTATAGGAGTTGTAGCCATTTAAGGGCTCATGTTGAACACCAACTCCTTCAACATGTCTTAGCGGAGGAAAAAGTAATGTCGGCTGTGATAGTATACGGAAAAGCAAAGCAGCTGCAGAATCAGCAGCAATACCAGCTCTCACGGACATTGCAGTCCCAATTGCACGCAAGAAATGCAGATGCATCCAGTTTCGAGGAAGCTACATAAGAAAACAAAGTTACTAAAGTCAATGAGCAGTCTAAACTATTCCTCCCTGATAAGTTCTTCAACAGTTACAGTATAAGTTGGCATCATTTGTGAAAGCCTAAACCCAATAACATGGGGTATGGGGAGTTAGGTAAAATTAGTAACACACTTTATAATAATTTTTTCGAATGTTGATTACACACCCACACATTCTTGCCCCTAGTGAAACATGAACTGCTCACACTGAAAATCCACCCACGTGACCACTATGCAAAAGGCCCGAGTCACTGTTTTTTATAGTGATGTAATGCTACACAAGTGGTGCTCATTGACTACAAGTAGGAGTAAAAAAACAAATAACACCCGGAAAAGGATTATTTTCAGGTTGTTCTTAATTGGTGACTCCCCCCCCCGATTTCACTCACCCTCATGCCAGTGGCATAATCTTCGGCTGCCCTAAGGAGTTCCACAAGTTGCACGGCGGCATCTAGTGCATCTGGTGCCCATGATGGTGGTGCTTCCAACAATCCAAATAGAAGCCTTTGAGTAGCACTCGGTGTGGCAATGGCATAGTACCTAACCACACCAACAAACCTTTAAAAATGCTTCAAAAAATGTCCTGCCTTAAATAATTAAGTTACACAGTATTTACCGATGAAACAAACGAGCATAGGGCTCAAGAGCTGGCAACCCAGCAACCAGATGCTCATCTAAAGCAGACGTTGGTGGAGGAAGTAGAAGAGCGGGAACAGCTGCTGCTGTTAAATTTGCAGTCTCATAACGAGCAACTTCTTCATCACAAACACTTAATATAACACCAGCTCCATTTGCAACTGCCCACCTAGGGGTTGATGGCATAAGTTGAGGATGCTTGCCAGATCCACGACCACAAGCTGCACATATACAGTTAAGTAAATATAAAAATATTTTAATAATGTCCTTATAAAAACCGGGTTCAGGTCTACCAATAAATAACCTATTAAAGATTGGAAGCCTTTTTCCCAACTAATAATTATAAAAATGGAAGTTAAAAATAATTAGATACTACCTATTAAAATAGGGTTTAGAGTCAATCACAGATGAGCCATTGGAAGTTTGGAAGTCTAATTTCCCAAGTAATAAGTATCAGATCTATTTTAAACCTAAGCAAAGTTAAATTACTATTCCCCCCATATAAGTCAACTCTCATTATCAAACAGCCCACATTGAGGTGAAGAGCATGTCCAAGCCTAAACTAACAAATTAGTGAAGCTTCCTACCCCACCCATACTCTCCCTCAACTTCATGACTAAACCAAAATCCTTGCTCAAGACATGGAAAACATACATATAAGTAATGAAGAAAAAGAATACAGATTAAATACACAAAGATTAGCTTTGGTTTAAATCCAGCTTGGTACCATCTTAAGATTGCATCTGATCCATCCAAAATAATTAAGCAAACTTATTAAACTTTTTATTAATGAAAACACAATTTCTCAAAAAAGGAACAAGTCTCATTAAATTTCCCTTTACTCTATTCACCTACACTTTCATGCAGAGATCCAAAGCGTTTACACTCTTATATTCTGCGTGAACTCTATTAAGCAGCTCATCCTTGATCCCCCCTTTTGAAATTAAGGCTAGACAACGGAAAGAACTTTGTTGTCCAGCTAGATGCACTCTCTCCCTATACTGCCATTCACCTGAGCTCGTCCATTAATGTGGTCGGCCAACTTAAAACATTTTAATTGTCACAGAAGCTATATAAAAGCCAAATACGTGCAAAAGATAAGACTGGAAGTTGAGATGCATCATGAAAAGAACATGTTTGGGTCTCCACCTTGCCCGAAGATTTTAAATAATCTACATAAGCGTTAACATGATGGTTGATGCATGAAAAGATCCCCTGAACTTGAATCTTGAGAATTCAAACGAAGTAATGAAGAATAACCATTGTATTCAAACATGCTGACTTAAAAGTAATTAAATTTTCTTTCTAGATACTGAAAAATGTTTTATTACTCTCTTTATCTCCAGATAACATAAGGTGGAGATTTTACTCACCAGTTGTTGGTGGCTTCAGCTCCCCACCAGCTGCATACTTTCCCATAACTCCACCACACCTAATAGAAGATGCTCTTTAGCAACTTATTAAACAAAATAAGCATTTATATTTTCCTTCAAACTTAAAAGAATTCAGAAGCCATGGTATGTTTTTCCAATGCTACATCTACCATCAAAACATTATAACAAGCTTTTATCCAAGGAAATTAATAGTGTTGAAGCAAATAAAATGTGTGAGTTTTACGTCTGAATTACACAGAAAAATACCTAGGCTTCAGATGAAACCATTCCCTATTCATGCACAATTCCATTCTCAACTATTTTCCTGGAAATGCTTAACAGTTACCCCACATCAGTATAAATATTTTGTTTTTTATGTGAAATCTGATAATGATGGATGTCATTAGGAGTTTTACCCACCCTTAAAAAGCCATAAACAATACCGCATATGAAATGACACAAGTCAGTTTAGCATAAGATTTTTTACCCAAAGAAGTGTACCCGAGGGTGAGCTTTTTTGTCAAATATACCCACCCTTAAAAAGCCGTAAACAATACCGCATATGAAATGACACAAGTCAGTTTAGCATAAAATATTTTACCCAAAGAAGTGTACCGGAGGGTGAGCTTTTTTGTCTAATATACCCACCATTAAAAAGCCGTAAACAATACCGCATATGAAATGACACAAGTCAGTTTAGCATAAAATTTTTCACCCAAAGAAGTGTACCCAAGGGTGAGCTTTTTTGTCTAAGTACACAAGAAAGCATGTTTTATAATCTATGACAACACTTGAAGAAATAATTTGAAAGTTGAAGAATACTGGAAATATTTAAGGCAGTGGATCATTTGAAGTACCAACTACTATCAGGAGAGTACATATTTGTCAGTGAAAAGAACAAACTTTTAATGCATCCCAGCACCCTTAATAAGAACTGAGTTCCTGGATAGTCCTACAGTCCTAGATGTTTTATGCATATTACCAAGTGGCAGAAGCTGCTCTACTTATTCCTTTCATACCACTAACTTGTCAGTTCTGTCTCAAAAGTCAAACCTAAAATGAAGTACCAATCCACAATCACCCAACAACAAATTATAATGAACCCAATGCCAAAGAGAAACATCAATGACAAATGATGTTAGCAGCTGCCCCGAGAGGGGGAAGACTCCTTATATTCAAGATGAGCACTTGACATGTACCTAAACATCTCTGTGGAATAATTCTAGAGGAAACTTAACTGTGGAATAATTCTAGAGGAAACTTAACTGTGGAATAATTTTTTAACTCTATTACATTTATCCCATTTGAGGCAGAAGGCTTGTGTTTTAGGCTACTAATTTCCCTGATCAAAACTCTAAACGACCTTCCTGTACATAAATAGAACTGTAATATTTTGTAGGAATATTCATTAAAAGGAAAATCACTAACGAGAATACCACTTATCCTGGAAGTTTATATCCAAATCCTGCAACTACTCTTTATATACGCCAATCCATGTACAGAAAGTATTTCCAATTCATATATCTCCGTATTGGACACAAACTAAACAAAAGACAACAACAATCACAAGAAAATGGACTTTGACCTAGAGCGATACAACTGCAGCAGGTGAAACATAAAATGTCACTTACCAACGAAAATAATCACTTCTAATACCCAGTGGTGCAGCTAGTAATATGTCGGTGATCCATGGAGTTAAGGGTCTTAAAGGCTTTCTTTCATGTTCTTGGACAGCTGAATGGTGAGCTTCTACCTTCAAAGAAGCACTTTTTGCAGCCTCACGGCCACTGTTACTCTTTTCATTCTCAGCGTTCTGATTCTCAGTCTTATAAATTGGGCGATTGTAGTGAGTTAACACACGCAAAATTTCTCCACATGCCAAAGCCCATTGTTCAGAATACTCTTTCTGTAAATAAAGAATCAGGAAAATGAAGATCATCTCTACATCAAGCATTTGTAAAAGACGTAATTATTCTAGTACACAATAAAACACCCAAACTACATTATTGAGATGGCAAATGTGTTATAGCATCAGCTATCAATTAAAAGAGAGTAATTCAAGAAAACTAAAGTTGAGAGTAATATTATACTGTAATTCACATGCTAATGAGAAAATTACACAAAATTATTCATACCTCGCTGCTCGGGCATACTAAAGAAATGAAAGAACTAAATGGTGACTCATTCTTATCGTACACCAATGTCCCATCTATGATACATGAAAGAATTGGATGAACAACAGCATGTCCATGCTCCGGATGATGAAGAACAAAGATTGCTGAAAATTACATAATTTGATAACCTTTAATCAGATAAGGAAGACAAATAACTCAAGAGATATTTTTTACCTAAGAACTGGATCCAATAAGAAGAAGATTTACGTACCTAAAACTTCATCCAAAAGGCGTTTTTCTCTTGAAGGGTAACAATTCTGTATTAGCTGTAAGAGAAAAGCAAAATGCCATACTTGGATATCAGTGATGACTTAAGAAAGAAAAATTTTGCATATCATATTATTTTTGCTTGAAATTTGAGTAATAGGAAATTGAGTAAAATAAACAATTACCTCTGCAATATTTTCAGGGAAACGCTCTGAAGTGAACTGACTGAAATATTCAACATAAGCCATGATTTGTGCCTAAAAGAGTGAAAAGAAGGTGAATTATAACGTTGAAGAAAACTGAAACCATATTCAGGATCAACAAAATACAATAGAAATCCTTGAACTCACGGCCAAAAACTTTAGTAATCAAAATAATAACATGGAAAAGATGCATTTTTATACAGAATTTCCTCCTCAATGTTAACAATCAAGACGTAAAGGCACCATTGAACCAGAAAAATCTAATTCACATGATACCTAAAAGTCAAAGACTAAATGGAACAGAAAGATCATAAGGTTTCCTCTATGACAAATGCAATGCATGAGTCAGCATCTGTAAGACCTCAATTACGAAAGTCCATCAGTGAATTAGGCAGCTCGAGAAAAAGTCACTGGTTGTGTGTTTGAATATTTACGCCCAAAGTGGAATGACATGTGTACAGATGGTAGCATGAGTGCAGTATTGGGACCCTCATTGCTGAAGTTAAGTAAAAAGACTGATGATCCTTTTTTTTAAGAATTGAATAAATTTTGTCAACCAAAGAGGAATGATTATATCCTTAATACAGCTAGCACTATTTTCAGCAAAACCTGGTCCTGTGATGCAGACCCAAGTAAATGGAGGACAGAGTAACAGGTCTTAAACTAAAATAGCAGTATAAAAACTTAAAATCTACTGAATTTCATAATTTCCAGAATTTGATCAATAGTTATGTCATCATAGGAAGTAGAAGACACTATCTGAAGACTAGATCCATTGTCCACTTTATTCAGTCTTTCCCGACACTTGCATATTATGCATAACTGTGATCCCAGAGGATTATCAGCCAGTTGATTTATAAAGAAACAATGTCTTAAGCAGGATTGAAAGAGTCTACGCATGTCATGTTAATAAATTTCAATTTTTTCATGCATGTTTTTCAGATCTCAACCTTAAGTTTGAAAGAGTCTACGTATGTCATGTTGATAGATTTCAATTTTTTCATGCATGTTTTTCAGATCTCAACCTTAAGTTTAGCGACCTCTCTCCTTAGGGGATTTAAAGCTCCATCACTGTCAGGAGCTTTTTAGCCTTAAAAGAAGCCAGAAAAAAACTAGCAAGCCTCCCTATAATTATAAAAGTAAAACTCGTTCAGCATTGCAAGCTTATGGTGGGTTCATCCTCTGACTCAGACTGTATTAGTGGTTACTAATTTACCTTGATTTTTTAACGTAATAGGCAGCAATTTCTAGAAAAGACATCCGTTTTTTGTGTGTTAATGGCAGTGTGTCTAGAGAAGATGCTGTTCACCAAGTGCAGCATATAGAAAGTAAAGGTATGTAATTGCATGTATATTTATAAATCCTAGTACTTGGGCAAACCTTGTTAGCATAAATTATAGTACTTCATGAAGCCTTAAAATGTGTTGCCTCCTGAGCAAGACTTAAATATAGATGCTCACTTTCATTGCAAGAATGTTATTTGACTTATTCTCCCATTCTGGAGGGAATATCAATAGGAAAGCCATAGTCAATGACATATATCAAAGAAATTTCTGTGTTAAGCTATAACTAAAATGTGTGGCCACTTGAGTAAGGCTTTACATATGAATGCTTACTTTCATTTCAAGAATGTTATTTCACTTATCACCTCCGTTTTGAAGGAAAGTATTAATAGCAGAGTATTTAAGTCAATGACATGGATTAACTTTCAAAAAAAAGTCAATGACATGGATTAACTTTCAAAAAAAGTCAATTACATGGGTTAACTTTCAAAAAAAAATCAATGACATGGATTAACTTTCAAAAAAAAAAAGCCAATGACATGGATCAAAGGATTTCTATAGCTAAACCGTAGTGGAAAAGGAAAATAACACAAATAAGTGACGGTACATTGAGTTAA
Organism: Aristolochia contorta; assembly: GCA_022405105.1. Lineage (NCBI taxonomy): Eukaryota > Viridiplantae > Streptophyta > Magnoliopsida > Piperales > Aristolochiaceae > Aristolochia > Aristolochia contorta. The sequence goes on along the minus strand of CM039666.1, from coordinate 7,787,216 downwards.
TTTTGGTTACCTGCCGTTGCTGGATATCCTGTGGAGCAGGCCAACATAGTGACGAAAATTGTAAGCCATCGATCCACTTTTCAGATGAAGACGACATGAGAAACTTCTCTCTCGAGCTTCTCTCTATAAATGTGATAGCAACTAAATTATAACCAGACAGGGTGAGGTTTCAACTTCGGCAGCTCAAGAGAAGAAGTAGATACAAATTTCTGTAAACTCATATCCTAATTTGACTTTATATATTGTAATTATAACTCTTACCTTCATGGACATGAAACAAAATTATTCACTTCAGTAATCCCCGCGAAAAAGCACTTTTTTCAGCTCATGATCACTCTATGCATCATTGCAAATAAAATTCAACCATCAATAAGAATGAAAAAAAGATAATTAGAGTTTTCTCTGAGCAAAAGTGCATTATTATATAAAGACCGTTTTAGCATTCATAATAAATAATTACAAAACAGGCAGTCCAAGTTTTCCACACCAAGCTAATCACTGCCAACCACCGTGAGTTTAATTCGAAATGAAGTCTACCAAAAAAAATTGTGAAAAAGTAGAACCTCACAATATTGTACCAATATCAGCATAAAATAATAATTCAGATGCAAGAAGCATAAGAACTCCAGAAAAAACGGAAAATCCAATAAACAGAAAAGCAGATATTCAGAAAGAAAACTAAAATCTACCTACCAGTAGCTTATTTGCTCCACGTAGTCTTCAAGCTTGCTTCGGCTTTGAGGCACGGTTATTGATAAATGAACCAGATAATATGAGAGGACACTGCGGAAAATACATGAAAAAAAAAATGTTAGTTATATAATCATATAGACAAGAACTGCAACAACAAGTTACAAAGGAAACGTCTCTACCTAGCTGTTACGAGTAGAAACTCATGATATTGTACCAATATCAGCATGAAATAATAATTCAGACGCAACAAGTATAAGAACTCCAGAAAAAAAAGAACGGAAAATCCAATAAAAGAAAAGCAGATACTCAGAAAGAAAACTAAAAACTACCTACCAGAAGCTTATTTGCTCCCTTAGTCTTCAATCTTGCTTCGGCTTTGAGGCACAGTTAATGATAAATGAACCAGATAACCAGAAAGGCCACTTCGGAAAATACATGAAAACAAAAAAAACAAATGTTAATACTGTAATCATATATATAGACAAAAACTGCAACAACGAGTTACAAAGGAAACGTCTCTACCTAGCTGTTACGAGTAACATCGACGACGTGAAATGATTACCCTAACCATCTAACTACAACAATGAAAATACACGGCAGGAAAAGTCTGAAAAACGAAATTAAAATAGACACGTTACGGATAGGAGATTTTTGAAGTAAAAAAAAAAAAAAAAAAGAGTAAAATAGAAGGCAAATGTAAGAGTACGAAACATGAAAAATAAGCTAAGGAAAAAAAATAAATTCTGCAAAGGCAGCAGAGGTCACGCAGACATCGACAGCAACGCAACTACGAGCAGAATCCGAAATCTACTAATTTGGTTACATAAAACACGAAAAAAAATGTAGTGGTTGCGAGCTGAGTACCTATGAAACTTGTGGAGAGACGGAGCTTCGCCTTGTGCTTCTCGTAGTTTGGAGATGTAGAGGCTTCATGTGCGGATTTTCTGATACGGGGGTGGTGTTGGGTTGAGGAAAGATACTTGGCGATCCTTTGCCTCGAACTGGCAGGGTCGCTTGGTGCCTACGTGGCGATGATATTTTCGAGCGCACAAGGATGGCCATTATAAGCGAGAATCGATCCATTGGTCTTGCAAGGCTTCCATGATATGCATCATGCATGAAAACATACGAGGCATACGTGTCGAGAACAAACAAAGGATATACCTTTTTTTTTTCCCTTTTAACCCCACGAAGGCTATTCCACCGCGGGGTGAAGTTTAAACTTTGACGTGCCACGTAAGAGTGCACTTCCGTCGTGTCAAGGTAGGATATGGTCGAATCGAATCAGACGAATCAGGTTTCCGAGACTGATTTTGGAAAACAAAAGGGTTATTTTAAGGTTTATCCTTGTAATAAATACTACTAACAGTATGTTATTTCCATAGTTAGTTGTCAGTAAGATTCAAAAAATTCCAAAGATTTCATTAGATGCGAGGGAACCACGTTAGGTTTAGATCTCAAATAGTTTGAATCTTAATTTAGACAATAACATCTGTAATTTTAAGATGAAATAATAATAAGAAAAACATCGAAATTATATGCCAACACAAGATGCGAATGTCCACAGTATTTATATATCTTATGCATGATTTTGTTATTTCTTGGTATTAGTTATATGTAAAGTGGTTAAAATTTTTATAAGATTTGAATAAAGTCATACCACCCGGATGATATTATCCGATGGGCAACTATAGAAAATTCTTCTATGGGTGAGCAAGTTGCTAGATAAAGTTCCCTCTTCGACCAATCCGTGCCGAGTTATACCTAGTTACACATGCTAAAGCACCCATAAACTTAACTTCATTTTTCATCTTTTCTCGAAGTGAGAGCTCCACCTTTTCATGAAAAGAGGAGCACAAAGGAGGAGGGGGAAGTGGAGACAGCAGCTCTCCCACTTGCTACTTGCCACTTGTCCCCCCTCCCCCCCTTTTTTTTTGGGTTAGAAAGAGGATAGATGGTTGACGAGGTAGTGGTTTAGGGGAGTAGACTGGAAAATTTCTCTCTATAAAGATCGAGGTAAAGAAGTTGAGCTTGAGTTACTGTAAATCACAATATTAGTATTTATTGAAGTTTTGATAAAGTCAAACTTGTGAATCCAATGATTTCGTGGGTTGAGACAAATAAAATGATATGGGTTATTATTAAAAAAAATTTCTTATATATAGATTCAATAAGCTAATTAGTACTAAGTTTCAAGAATATTAATTAATCAAAATTATATGTAGGAGAAGTTTCGCATAACGCTGTACTCGGCTGTCTTCAAACATGCATCCAACTGTCACAAGTCCACCAAGGGGCCAATCGCAAAAGGAAACGGAGCAGATCAAACTCGGTTTTTTTCTCTCGGCAGCGGTATTTTTTTAATTTCTAAAATATTCGGGAGGTCATGCCCGTGCTTGCCCGGGAACACGTGACGGTCCAACAGGAGGACGAACGGCACGTGGGGGGCATGTCGGGCAACGAAAAAATATCTCGGGGCAGGATGCACGCGTGCGAGGCGAAGATATTTTTTCTCGAGGAAACAGTCCCGCAGACGCGACGTTTCGACCAATCAGGTTTCTGCTCCGGATCTGTGCGGCTGGATCTCGCGCATGCCCGACGTGGCGCGCTCTCCTGCGAGGAATATATCTCCTTCCGATCTCCTCACATGGCTCCCGAATCTCCATCCCCGAACCGAATGACCCATCCCATCCCATCGCCCCTGCCATGTCCATGCCATGCCATGGCCGGGCTAAAGTCCAAAAGCCCAAGTAGTGGGGGTGGGCCCCGGCAGGAAGCCGTCACACTCTCGGGCATCATGGGCGGTTCTGGTTGGCGGCACCTTATTATGCTCTCACCCCACGTCAACGCTCAACTACCGGTTCCCGGTTCGGGTTTCCGGATATAAAGCGCCCAATGACGAATTTACCCTCCGAAATTTCACTGGGAGAAGGAAATCTTAAAGGCCCGTGGAAACTTCTAGCTAGTTCGGAGTCTACGAGAGGAACCGGAATGTGGGGCCACGACTAAACTCGACCGTTTATTAAAAAGAACGCAATCAATCTGGGCGTTTTGTAAATATATAGCTCCCACCGTGACTCAGCCGGTCTAATCGAGACTCGGTGTTATGGGGCACTAAAAAAATCGGGGATTAGACTGTAGTGGGGAACGAATGTCGGTTACATAATGAGTCAGCCGGACAGATATTTGGAGTGGTCGGTGCACTAAGATTAAATTAATGGGGTTCAAATGCTTGATTAAAGTCGTTTAAACCTTCAATTGAAAGCAACTGGTGTGGATTTATGCCGGAGTCCATCGTGCTAATGGAGATGAAGACGATAAGTACATGGAGTATAGTATTTCGATTGTCAAAAGGGGGTTTGCAATTATCAGAGACGTGTGTAAACTGTAAACCGTGAGCGTGACCGTAACGCGGACAGTGGTAAAGTCTGCAATTTAAATAAAAAACTGGGTCCATAAACTCAGTGTGCGGGCCCCCCAGGGAAAGATGTCCACCTTACGTCATGGGACCCGTGCTGCCTATTAAGCGTTGGCATGTGTTGTGTCTCGTCTTTTTGGGGTCGTACGTTGCGTCAGAGTTAGGAGATTTTTGGATTTTGGAGCACATAGGGTGGGAACGCATTTGGTTTTCCTTCACGAACGGTCAAAACCCTTGTTTGATACGAGGGATGTTTCGATTTATGGGGCTACACGAGGTCGAGTCGGACTTCAATAATTCCGTCGTTGTTGTAAATCATAAACGATAACGAACGGGCCTTCGCGTTTCGTTCGGAAACAGTACACGACAGACCCAAATCTGTACACTGACCTAAACCTAACGAAAAAATCAATGACATTTTTTTTCCACATGGAGGGCCGGCCTTGTGTCCGTTTACGAATTACCGAACACAAACAATAGGCCGAATCTAATTAAGCCCAATTCATTTTGCCAATTTGGTCAAAGATTTATAACATTTGTCATATTCTTCAAACCACTTTCATTCTATTAAGATTCTAGCACAAAATATCCTACAAACCAAGTAGCAACGGCTTTTATCTTTTCTAAAAATTATGAGTCTGAATCAGCCAAACCTTTTATTTATTATACTTAAAGTCATAGGCTATCATATCTAACAAGATATTTCTTATATCTATTATGAATTATCAAACAAATATTTTAATTCCAAATCTTATCTTTTTTTTGTCTTTGATTTTCTTTTTTTTAATTTTGTTATATTTTAGAAAGTCCAATTTAATGTATAGATTATGTCGGGCAGGCTTAGGAGGCTTACAACATCTCTGTAAGTGAGAGATAGCCGATAGAGTGGCTTGTGAACATAGAATTATAACCATCGGCCTCATAAAAATGTATCAATATTTCGTGTTATTAGTATGTGATTTTGGTGGTTTTGATCTTCATGAACACAAGGAGAATTGATACAACCATATTTTAATAAAGAAGAAGATAAATGAGGTTGGGTATTAGGGGGTGCAACGAACTAAGGAGCAATAGGCGTACCTTACCGCACCAACCACATGTAAGGCAAAGGTAGTACCATCCATATCTAAAGGCGGACCGTTTAGTTTGGGTTTCCAATTGACCCGAACCAACCTCGAATCGTTGAACCGATGACGGATCAAAAGATAAACCAAAAGTGGTGAACCAGACAAAGGATGAACAACTAATTGAATTTAAATAGAGTTTTGATTTCAAATGTGAGATATGAGGTCCAGATAAAATATCTTTATATATGAGATTTGAAAGGATGTATTTCATCTCTCTTTATGCACTAGTTGGAAAACTATAGATGGGCGGTGTATTTTATGATTTAAATCATTTGTAACTTGTAGTTTAGAGGAGTCTATTTTTGTTGGAAAACCTTTCCCTAATGTTAAGGTCTTGGGTAATTTTTTGATCCCTTTGATATAAGGGCAAGGAAATATAAGGAACTCTTAAGTTTTTCCAAACTCTTTTGCCTTTGAAACGATATAGAAAATCTTTGAGCGAACATAATGGACCATGTTCAAGAAATTATGGAGGTGAGACAAAAGAGCTCCGAGGGAGAGGACTCTATTGAAACCACAACGAAGTGCAATGTAGAGGCCACATGTATGGTTCAGATCAGATAAAAACCCAAACTAAATGGCTCACCTTTGAATAAATATGTATATGGTGCGTAAATGACCTCTGTGTTGCGTGTGTTTGGTGAAGTTATGTGCTCTCATTGCCCTTTGGCTTGTAACACCCCCTAATACTTGGTCGAGAGAAAAACAGAGTAAAAAACATTTGAGCAGTTTTGTCTTAAGTAGATAGGTGAGAGTAAGAAACATCATGTGTCTCGTCTCCGGCGCTCAAAAGTATAAGTGATTCTAGATTTTCTTCAACCAATTTCTTATTGAGATTCTAGAAAGACAAAATATACTTCAACCCAAGTGGCACCCTTCATAGTTTTTTGTTTTCTTCAGGAAAAAAATCACAATCAATCAAGCCTTTTATCAATTTAAACGTTAGGTCTATCAAATCCAATAACACGTGCATGGCTTATATTTGTCATATATCAAATAATAACCCCCATAATACCCGAATTTGTCCAGAATTTCAAGTTAGGCCTATCAAATCCAACAAGTCTATGTAGTTATATCTGTCATCAATTAAATAATCACCACCTTAGTACCCGAATTTTAAGAGAATTTCTCAGAAATTTCTATGTTAACTTATTCCGGTAGATGTCATATATATAGCAACGTCTTATTGTTATTTCAACATCTTAATTTGTTAGTAATTAGTGGCTTGTGTATAGGGAATATACAACCAACCGCTTATTCTAAGTTAAGATATATGTTGTTATTTAATTCACGTAGGAACTAGGATTCGGACCTTGTTCTCAAATAAACAGAGATCACTGCGAGAGTTAACAATAAAATTGAGTTTCTAAAACTGGAGAAGATCTAAAGAAGTAACTCGACGTCAAAACATTAGCAGTTACAAGTTTCATTAATATCTCATACAAGAAAACCCTTTTTTTTTTTTTTTTTTCAGTTTTCAACATCTCAGCAGGTTACAGGCTGACAGCAGATCTTGAAAAGAACCTCATGAACGCGTGCTGCAAACACGACACCGTCTCCGAGAAAGCGGAAGAAGAAGAAGCTGCGTTAGCATTTGTTCGTTATGGATCCCATATAATATTTCCAGGTTCCAAGTTCCAATGCCAGCAGCCCCATCAAATCAGGCATTAGAGAGTGATAGCTAGATATGTACAAACTCAGAGAATAAAACTCCCAAGTTTCGAATCGACCCGACCATTTCATGGCCGCCGCACGCACTTCTTTCATAATTTATTAGTTCCGGAGGCGGACAGGTGAAGCAGAAAAGGAGAAAGAGAAGGAGAAGATAACAAGTAATAACTAGCTAGCTCATGAAGTGATGCTGCTGTGCATGAGACTACCAGAAGAAGTTGATATGGAAGGCGGCTTGAGGATTATCATCGTCGTCGCGGGAGGGGGAGTGGATGTGCCTCCCTTCGTAGGTCGTGATCACCATGCGAGGGTCTTCCGCCAGCCGCTCCACCCTCTTCTTCACCCTGCAGTTATCTTGTGTGCAACGATAATAGCTCCTACAATATTAACATGCATGCATGTTAGAGAATATTGGTCTTCGTGAATTAAAATGGTTCTAATTGTAGATGAATGAGGCAGCGGCCACATGCATGACAGATGGTTGCTTTTCAAGCAAGCCCAATTACTTGGGCCTTCCGAGGCCCATCAAGATTTTCACTGTTTGCGTTTCATATATGTTGAGATGAGAGTGAAGAGGGAGAGGGGCCGGCAAAGGCCGGATTTGATGTTAGCTATGATGTACATTACGACAGGAATTTAAGATCAACAGTAGACCACTTATTTCGGCATCATTTGCTTTTTTGCATGTTACTGTGATCTCCATAGTGTACCCTGTGCATGAATTATTTTCAAGAGTTTTCACAGGATTTCTTTTTAGATTATCTCAATTAAGAAGCATGCTTTATTTCACGGCTTATAATTGCAGAAAGTGGATAGGCTTTTAGAGGTCTGGGAATCTCAATCATGGTGGTTTTCTTTTTTTCTTTTTATCAAACAGGGAAACCGAAAAACAAATTAAAAGGGGCATATGAAACTATGAATAGTACTATTTAACTTTCCTTAAATTGGCATAGATGAGAAAATTAAGATTAATCATATCATGCAAATTCTTGGGAAACAGAAAGCCTAGAAAATTAATCCTCCCAGGCTGCCATTGCCGAAAGATATATGGAACAATGGCAGCTTGAGTACTAAAGCATGGTAGCTAAAGCAACACATGAGTAGGTACTGATCTACAATATGGGTTGGTTACTGATAACTACTTAAAGTAGCGAAAGCATAACTATGTATTTTTCTAATTAGTTTCATGAAATAATGAACAAATTAACGATTCCCAGACTTCAGCCGGCTTAGATTGTTAATCCCTGAAGCTTATAAGGCAGAGTGCAAATGGCATCAGAAAGATTCTAATACCAATATTAATGTAGACAGGCAGACTAGATCTATTGAAGAATGTCTTGGTAACCGATAGCAAAGAGGCTGGGAAGAGTTATTACACCTTGAAACTCGACTGGGTTTTGAATATGATCAGGTTGGATAACTTCCTTGTAGGTTTTAGTTTTTTATTAGGGTTTAAATTTGCTTATAACCTACCCGTACGTAACTTGCTGTTTCGTGTGCAAAAACTAATTAACCAGGTTAGATATTGCTACCAGTACTGAACTATTAACCTTCCCTAACATTAGAAGCATCGGTTGGCGGTATATATGAACTATGAAGATCTCATATTTTCTGGTCGATTATATATATAAAGAGTTTGCAGATTATAATGGTCTTACATATGAACAGCTAGCTAGCTAGATTAATTAGCAAACTGTGATTTGGTTTCTGAGTATCGTAGTTTCCAGGAATAAATAAAACAAGAAAAGTTGCAGCAGAGGTGAAAAGCATAAAGAAACAAAATGGAAGCAGCAGAATTGTTGTTCAGAAGTACTGGGAATTATTATAAGGATACCTTGGATGCTGTGTGTTCTTCACCACCTTCTGACCGTACTTCCTCCACTTGTAGCCATCATCGAGAACATCCACATCGCTCATGGTCTTGAAACAGAACCTTGGCTCCCGCACCTTCCTCCTCCCCTTCACCTTCTTCATCTTCACCGCAGCGATCGACAGGTGGTCCTCCCCGTTGCTTCTCTTACTCCCCACTTCTGCCCACGGCCTGATCATGAGCAAATATCCAATTATCAGAGAAGAAAATTAACATGCAAATTACCCGGTAAGAAAAAAATCTAGGAACTATATAAATATTTCGTACCAAAGGCTATTAATATTGCTGGATCTTTGCACCGAATTAGAGGCACCAAACTCGGCCATCCCACCAGCAGCAACAGCGTCCGATCTGATCTGCTTCGGAACGAGAGAAGCAAGTGTACTAATCTCGGCCAACTGTGAAGTTGCATCTGCTGCTGTCACCGAAGAAAAGCTTTGCGGTGCTCTCAGCTGCTGAAACCCTAGCGAAGGGATATCGGTCCAGGTGGGAGCTGGAGAGCTTTGGAAACCACCCATGCTGTCGCTGCAGCCATGTTCATCCACCATATTCAAACCCTGGTTAAGCATTTCCGCAGAAGCTTGCATACTAATGTTCCCCTTGCTCAGTAGTAGTAGTACCCTCTCTGGCCTCCTCTCTCATAAATAAAGATGGTAGCACCGGTGTAGCTCCCCTCTCCCTTAAGAGCACGAAAAAGAAAGACTATTATATTCCTGATCTCTCTCCTTTTCGTTCATATATCGATTTATATCTGAAAAGAACTAAACCAATTACCTCTTCATATCTCCAACTACTTCCCTTATTGGCTCTAGGGTTACTTGTCCGAGGGCGAGAGGGATGTATGGCAAAACGAGCTCCTAAAGGCAGTTCATGCCACCGCGTGACACATATATACACTTGCCCATATTCACCCACTCCTCTCTGAACCTTACAGTAGAAGGCTCCAGCAGGTATATATATAGATATATACATGGAAGTAGCTTCCAGCAATACTTTATTGCCTGTTAATTTCATATATAGATGTTCTGATCTGTCAAAAGAAGAAAAGCTAGTCTACGCACCCCACTCCTGCAGCAGAGACTGAAAACATGTTTTGGTTTATTCATTAGCAAAATCTTTCTGTTCTGGGTATATATCGTTTGAAGAGACAGAGTATAGTCTCTGTAGCGGTTGTCATCTATATATGCTATAGCAAAAAGAATATAGTACTACACCGTGGAGGGAGGAGAAAAGTTGCGTCTTTCTGTGTAAAATCTGTAGAGTCCCGGTGAAGCCATCCAGAGATATTGCATAGGAGATAGGAAAAGAGAAGGGGTGGAGTTCAGATGAGTACATAATAATGGACGAGACATGTAAGGTGGTGTAGGGTTTCTTTCGCACAGCCTAAAAATCACGGCAATGATGATGAATCTTGGGGGCAATCTCGCCCTCCGCTTCGGCGGTGAAGATATTATGATTCGATGAAGAGCGTCCTGTTGACTTTGCTAAAGCCCACCACCCCCCAAAAGACCATAGCCTTTTATTGCTTGCCTTTCCATCAACTTTTCTTTTCCGGCCTTTCTCTTTCTCTCTCTCTCTCTCTCTCTTTTCTCTTTTTCATTTTTGTTTATCGATTTACTAGTCCCTAATCAGTGATCAGTCCCTCACGCCCCGGATTGTAGTTTGTCTCTTACTAAGCTTAGATTTTCACGCAGACCCACTCTTTTCGTCCATATCCGACCTCTGCTCATCATTCTAATTTCAGACATTTATCACTCCCTCCTTCAGTACTCCTGCCAATATTCTTACCATCAGTAGTCATCTCTTCCTTGATTTATGGCCCTGTGAGGCTCTCAGCAGAAAAAACGATTTGCTTCTACTTTTTATTTCGTCTGTCTCTAGGCTCTGATCCCTCCAATGACATATATATTTATATGTTTTCACTCTAGCTTGAAAACCAATTATCTGTCATTTATAGATATATATATCCGTCAACGTGGAGCTCAAAAGTAGTAGTACAGACAGCTAAAAGACTAATTTCGCAACAACATCGAGGGACATCATGTCCAATAACAGAGAAACAAGCAAACGGAACAGTTAAAAAACTGGTAACAGTTCTGAAATTTCTGCGGGAGACCGCTGAGCTTAAATGCAGGCGTACCCACATGTACTCATATTCCTCCTTTTTTGAGCTCGCTCGCTAGGCTCATAATTTTTTCAGTCCCATCTCTGTAGAGCGAGCTTGTACGAGATGCTGCAACAAGAAGAATTAACAACGAAAATGTTCCTAGCTACTTCTTAGAGTACTAACAGAATCTAAGCTCGATCCCATTATGTGGTGGGGTTCAGATGAATGCCGACCATGAGTATAATATCACGGGGTCCCAGTTCGCAAAGTCACCGGCAAAGAGCCAAAGAGAAGAAAAAATGGGATTGCCGAGTGCAGCAGCTGAGGACACGACATGCATAGATTTCATCTTCTTTCCTCCTCAAAGCTATCTCTCATAAACCCAGAAAAACAGAAAAGCCAAATAGATCGAATATTTCAAACGGAAAGGCTCACATATTATAAAAGAAAAGGAGTAACCGGAAAAAAAAAAGAAAAAGAGCTCGTTCTGTCTCTTCCGGGTCCATCTCCTCTGCCATATTCTTGCTACAGTCCTCCCCACTATAACCATATTGCAGTAGAGAGAGACAGATGAGAAAAGAGAAGGAGAGAGGATATCGAAACGAGAAACCCCGTTTTTCTTTTCTTTCCAAAGTCTAGAATTGCGTAAGGATAGCGTGGCTGTGACATCATGGGGCCTACGTACGGCGAGGAATAACATTTTACATCACCTACAGTATAGCAAGGAGGAGGGGAGGGAGAGGAGTCGTTTTAGACGTTTTCTATTGTTTATTAGGGTTTTGTTTGTAAAGTGAAGGCTGATAAGAAGATTGGGCAAAGAAGGAAAGAGACGTGGCAAACTGCATCATTTCTTTTTGTCTCTGCTTATTGGTGGCATCTGGCCATTGTCAATGAGACTAAAACTTTCCTTTTGTGCTTTTTTGCTTTTAAATTCCCCCAAATTCCAGCTCCAATATTAATCTCCTCTTTTCTCACATATGTTGATCAAGTTCTTTGATTCTCTCTCTTGTTCCACCCGAAAGATTACCAAGTTGCCCCTCAGTGGTGCAAACATGAAAACTACAACCCCTAGCTTAAGCATGCCATAATTTTTGAGGGGGAAAAGTAGGAGTTATTAGTTAATTTGATAGATAGAAAACAATTTATGGACCCTTTACAAAGCAGGAAGAGTTGGGTTCTCCTTTTACGGGTAGATTCATGTTTTACAGCTAGCTCTAAACAGCTGGAAAATTAAAGAAGCCAGAAACTCTGATTATGGTTACTTTACTGGGATCTTTCTGCATGATTAAAGAGATTAAAACGCGAATTTCCCGCGCATGAACTAACTTTTTGTTTGGAAAAATTAGGCTATGATCAGAGCATGAAAAGATCCATGATCAAGTTTGTCGATCCCCTCCCCTTCACCTAGGTGGATATATTGTGTCCTTTTGAATGAATTTACCCAGTCACCTTATAATTAGGAGGGATCTTCCCTACAAAATTTTGTTGCCGATGAAAAGGGCAACATGGGATTTGATGAGTGATTATCACTTTATAATGTAATGTCCTGATGGAATGAAGGGCATGTGAGTACTTTCATGGTTATTATGGGTTGTTACTTGTTAAGTGATTATTATTGTTATATATAATCTTCTTTTCTTGGTTACTTTTGTAGGCGAGGATGGCAATTTAGAAGCAGAAAACATAGATTTGAAACTCTGAAAGACTTCCAGAGTATCAATCATCCCCAATTCCTTTGAATGATTACTCCACCCCACCTTGCTCTCTCTCTCTCTCTCTCTCTCTCTCTCTCTCTCTCTCTCTCTCTCTCTCTCTCTCTCTCTCTCTCTCTCTCTCTCTCTCTCTCTCTCTCTCTCTCTCTCTCTCTCTCTCTCTCTCTCTCTCTCTCTCTCTCTCTCTCTCTCTCTCTCTCTCTCTCTCATTTGCTCTCTCTCTCTCTCTCTCTCTCTCTCTCTCTCTCTCTCTCTCTCTCTCTCTCTCTCTCTCTCTCTCTCCATCTCTATCTCACTGTCAACAACCATCTGCTGCGCGCTCAGACGTGCCATTTCCTTCTGCTGTCTTGACAGGGTTCACTTCCTCTCTTATTTCTCTGTCAGCCACTCCATTATCTCTCTCTCTCTTGTTCACGAGGTAGTTGAATGTACATATAATGATAAAGAATTTCACCAAATCATTAGATCTCATATTCCATTTTTATTCTGACTGCACTGGCAGACGCCAACTCCTGATTATTTTACCCGTACCTTTTATCCTTCTTTTTGTTTCAATTTCAAATACTCATTCCTCCCCGACCCCAAACAAGAGAAAAGTAGATTACAAAAAAGAGAGGAGAGAGAAGAGAGCACTAGCAGTCTTAGGAAGTGGGAACTAAGATACACGAACAAGCTGGTTGCCGGGCCATGACTCTTGAGCCATGGCGGCTGCTATATAATCCTAACTACCCTCCTCCCACACAGCAAGGCAATGGTTAGACTATAATTGGAACGATCAAAACGGTTTATTCACACTTCGATGGAGTTTTGATTTGGATAGAAGGGATAACTGGGATCGTAAAACTTTTTTTGGAGTTCTTGGCATGATGAAAGTTCTGATATGTGGGGTCTTAATGACACTTACCAAAACCCCATTAGTGTCTGGGTTATTATTACCATGTTTCGCTATTTTAATTATTGCAAAATTTTCACTTTAGTGACAGAGTCATCAGTAGTTCCTTCTATACTCTGCACTTTTCTCTACAGCAGAGTTTGGCTAGAGAAAATTCTCCTTCACCTTCTTCCTCTCCTAGCATTCTGTTCTGGTATCTGCCCAGTAGTCTCTTTCTGTACATCAGCTAGCCTCCTTGAAACCCAAAAAGTGTAATTCTGAAATGGCAGCCCCAAGACGGCCAGTTTGTTGTTAGTGCAGCCAATTAAAGAAAAAAGAAAATCTTCTTCCAAGGAAAATGTGAGAGGGGAGAGACCGGGGGGCCAAGCCAACATATATTCTTGTTGCATTCTATGATTTGTGGTATGAAATCCAAAACAGAATGATGCCACCAACTCATTCTCATAATTATGATCCAAAACGTTGTAGGTGTACCATTGTTTTCGATGGGAATGGCAGCATAGTGTGAGAATTTTCCGTGCAAATTATCAATAATTTTGCTGCTGTTTTAGGGGTGATTGATAAAAGCCCGTACCGACTTTGCATATATATGCTGATAATGATGAATCCTTGCAATGGTTAAAGCCTAAAGGTGATAAATTCAGTGGGGAGCCCTGTAGCTTAATGCACAAGAATCAAAAACAGTGAGCTCTAGACACTGTTGCAGATCTCAGCGACCCAACAGCTACGGCAGGCATCCTGCATATTGAATAAAGAGGAATAAGGATTCTTCATTATATGGCTTTTAAGTTTTTCCAATGTACTCTTCTGATGCTGTTTTTAGCAGCTCCCGTACGTATTTGGATCAGGCTCGTGTCTGGGAGAACTCGCTTCTTTATTAACTTTATATATTGAAAATTTATGATAAGCTTGATCATCGTCTAAAATGAATGTAACTAACTGATCTGTATTTTCTATGTATGGACAATCTGGTGAAAATAATAATTAGTTGCATCATTTTATCTTGATTTACCCAAAAAAGGGAAAAGGTTTCATAATGGAGCGTGAATCAATTGTGTTATGTATTGTTTGATTAGTTTCAGTTTAAGAGATGATCTCTTTCTGCCAACCTACGTACTCCCATGTTGCAAACCAAAGGAAAGGTTCTTTCCCCTGCTGCACACTCATCAATCCACTAGAATGAATTAGAGAACCATCTTATTTCGAATTTCAAGAAACAATTAGAGAACTATTGTAAGGCTAATCAATGTACATTACTGATTAAACTTTGAAAATTATATATTTTTCTATCTGTGCTTACTCATGAACTACATATATCTGTGGTTCTAGCTTATTGAACACATAACTATAATTTAAAATATACCCAATGTTAAAATGTGTCTGAATTTGGATATGAGTAATGCTAGACGCACCTATTGGATGCACGGATAGTACTTGGTCATCTAAGCCCTTAAAAATTTTTTTTTTTTATAAAATCCTATTCTCTAGAGGATAAACCCCAGGCATCAATGGTCTAGATTAGCAAGTGTGTGGGATAGGTGCATGGGCTAAGTGCAACTAGCATTATTCTTTGGATAAGAATTTACTCATTCATTTGAAAAATTAATAAAAACCAAATGCCATTTACATATATATACCTCGGTTGATATGTATAGTTCGTGTGTTTGAGTCCAGTCAATTTAGGCTAAATAGAAGCTCTGGAATCATACAAGTATACATGTTGTGGCTTTCTAACAAGTTCGAAAAACCATCACGCGCGGCCGGACTTGTTTGAAACCGGGCTTTGTTCCCTTGCTCTTCCACAGTCCATAGTCCATCATCCCACGCGAGTCCACAGGCATCAAAATCCATAGTAATTAAGATAAAACTTGTCTCATAATCCTAATGGACGCCCACATTACCAGCAGTCTTAACATTTAAAAACCATATGTTACCAGTCTTAAATACCAAGGCAGCTTTTACATGTTGATGATGAACCAGGAAATCTATTCTGTTCTACTTGATCTGCCTACATTAGCGCGCGATTACGTGAGAGACATTCAGATGAATACATGCTATATTATTACAAATTGGGAAACACGAGTAGAGTGATCTTCCCCAGCATATGATCAGTACGTTGATCTGGAAGCCGGAGCAGCGAAGATGACCTTTCCATCGAAGCTTGACAAACTGGAAGTGCTCTTAGAAGAGGTCACTCTGTACGAGGAGGGATCAGAGGAGTCAACGTAAGTATCAGAAAATTCGGCCATCAGGTTGAAATTCTCCGGATGAATCTCCGATGGGAGAGGAGGAAGAGTAGCATCGCCGAACAGGAACTGCACCACCCTTCTCATACTCGGCCGATAACAGGGCAAAGGGTGCGAACAGAGCAACCCAAGATGCAGAGTTAGCTCCATTTCTTTTCGATCGTACCCATGAATGTCCAACCTGGGGTCCACCGATTTCATCACCTCGCCTCGTCTGTGCAGTTCCTTCACCCAATCAACCAACACCAGCTCGAACGCGTTACCCTGTGGCTCGATCGGTCTCCTCCCGCAGGCCACTTCAAGCGCCAGAGCCCCGTAGCTGAACACGTCCGTGCTCGTCGTGGCTTTCCCGGTTCTCGTGAGCTCCGGCGCGAGGTAACCCAGCGTGCCCACTATATGCGTCGTCTGAGGATGAATGTCGTGCTCGTAGATCCTGGCGAGGCCGAAATCGCCGAGCTTCGCGTTCAGGTCTGCGTCTATCAGGATGTTGCTCGATTTAATGTCTCTGTGGACCACTCTCTGGTCGCATTCTTCGTGGAGGTAGAGCAACGCCTGGGCGACCCCTTTCAGGATGTTGAATCTTTGGTCCCAGGTGAGGAGTTGCTTTTTGGGGTCGAACAGGACCTTGTCGAGGCTCCCGTTCGGGACATAGTCGTAGACGAGAAGCAATTCGTCTCCTCTTCTGCACCACCCCTGTAATTGGACCAGGTTGCGATGTTTTAGTCTTCCCACACTGGTGATCTCGGCCACGAATTCCTTTATCCCCTGTCTCGAGTCGTGAGAGATCCTCTTTATTGCGACTTCAATCCCCGTGCTGGGGATCGCTCCCTTGTAAACACTGCCGAACCCCCCTGAGCCAATCAGACTTTTATCCCCAAATCCTCGCGTTGCAGTAGAGAGCTCCGAGTAGTCGTATCTTCGGGCTCCATATTCGACTTCCCAGTCTTCTAACTCTTCGTCGCTGTTCTTCAGTCTTTGAAGTAGATGATAGGACACCAGAATCCCCAAGAAAACGAAGGCAGTACAGGCCAAAGCAATTCCTATGGCAAAGCCTTTGCTGTTCACCATGTTGCTCTGTGGTGACAGGGATGGTAGCTCTGAAGGATCAAAATCTTGGGCAGGTCCATCATTAATCCTGAAGCTCCAGCCCAGTACATCATGTTCAGCAGTGAGAAGACCGGTGGACGCAGAAAAACCCACATACATATACTCCTCAAAAATTGTTGCCAGGTTGACTGGGAATGATATCAAAGGCAAAGATGGCCTTGGCAGCTCATTGAATGGAGATATTGTGACATTCAGTAACTTCTCCTTGCTGCTATACTCAACCCACGCTTGAACAGGAACTCCAGATTTCATGTCTATTATGTGTTTGTCACTCTGTCTGCTGCCAGTGAGGTAAGCTGCTGGCTGAGATACGTTAGAGATCAAAGAATTTATATCAATCCCGACATGGTTATCATCTATGTCACCCAATTCGAGATTCTGGACTACATCAAATTCGACAGCCAAAATATGGTTAAGAAAGTTGGTATTACTCGTCATGTTTGGAAGGCCGAGATACTGATTTAGCAGGGCTCCTTTAAGATCTGTGGAGGAAGAGAAGAGAAAAGCAAGGCCATGACCTCCGAGATTTGGGTACTTGGGACGAACGGAGAAGACAAAGGCAGTACTGAATGAGAAAGCATCTGAACTTGTCGTGGAGTTATACTTGAATTGTAGAGGCGAAGGATAAAATGCATGACCCAGGACTCTGCTAGTTTCGTTTGTGACCGCTAAAATGCCGTCATCTTTGACGTAGGATCCACCGGAGAGGCTCAAGTTCGCATCGTGGAAACCATTAAAGACGAAGGTGCCGTCCTTGGCTGAAATAACAAAGTTGAAGAAGATAAAATGTAGGAAGATACGAAGTGGCGACATTCTGATCAACTTCAAAGGTGGGTTTCTGCTTGAAGAATTGTTTGTTGCAGTCCTTTTAGCAATCTGATCAAAGCAAAATTAAACCCAGTGAATTAATTCAACCATCTGCTAACTATAATTATACTTACTAGTTACTAGTGCATATGGCAAACAAGCTGTTGCAGCCATGAAAGTAAAATAACTTACAGGATATGTAGACCTCTCCACTGATGGAAACGGAGAACCTGCTAACAGTGGCTTCTGGTCTGTGAATTTGAGACACGAGAAACAATCTAACTCTCATCGGTGAAGACAAAAAGATGAAAAATTGAAGGGAAGGTCCCCATTCCCCAGGTTCCCCCGCGGCTTCCCTCTTCATGTCCATGAAAACGGGAGCAAAGAGCTGGACACGTCGAGATCTCTGCAGTCCAGTCACAGTTTCTGATGCAGATCCATGACATTTTCCAAATCCAGAAGTGGGTGACAAATGAGAATCAAGTGGAAGCCTTGATGTTTGTGGCTTGGTCACCTTTTCCGAGGATATTACCTCCTCTGGATGGCTGCAACAAAGGCAAGCATTCTTGATTGCTGAGATCTTCTATGCCACCTCTGATATGGTGAAAGCTTGGTACATGAATGATATTAGTCCCAAATATCAATTTACATGTGGTCGGCCCACTTGCCTAACACTTACCCCCCCCCCTAGGTATAATAGCTGAGATTGATTTGTAATATCTTGAATTAGAATGTGGATTAGGAAAAAGTAATACATCCGGCTCAATCTTTAAGAAAAAGTTGATGTATAAAGGCAAAAAAAAACATTCATGTTCTTTTAAAAAACTTGAAAGTGAAACTGTCAACATCTCTATGTTTAACACTATTATTAACTTAGCTATGCTCTATGTTTAGCAAGCAAGATTTTCCATTTGGAACTCTTCTAAAGCATTATTTATCTTCCTTAAAAGCGAGAATTATCTAAAAATGAAGCTCGACCAAACATGTTTGTATCTAAAAATTTGTTGTATTATCTGAAAAGGAGATTTCAGCCTCCAAAGAGCAAACACACCTAAACGTTACGTTACATAACTAAAAAATGAAAGAGAGTAATAATTAACTATAATTATTTTATTTAGTCATAGATTGGTTTTAGAGATTATTTTGATAAGAGAGATGACGCTTGTCTCGAATGTTTCATCATGAATTTTGATATTTAGTTTTAATAACATATAACTAACCAGTGGTCTTATATCTTTTATGAATAATCCACTCATCGAGATCTTTAATATTCAGTTTTACTTAAGACAAAGGCCCATTTTTTATGTGGTTTTCGAATCTAGCGGAGAAAATCTTAAGATCGTGGGTGCCAGTGCTCGGATTTAACGACTAAGTGCAAGATTGTCGTTCGTCTGATGGCTCTGGTGTCTAGACTCTAGAATTAGTGATACGGCGGTCACACAGCGTTCAATTTATTAAAGGCGCGAAGGGGAATCCAGATCTCTGTTTTTTTTATGAAAACTGGATCGAGATGGAGCTTTTCTTGATTCGATTTCTCCTTCTCTCGTTTATCCTTTTCCCGATATCTACGTATGGCAGAGGCGGAGAACAGCGTGTGGGACGAACAGGTTTATCTTGGTTTCCAACTTCATCTTAACGATCTTAGTTTTTTAGTTCCATGGCTGTATACTAATCCGCTATTTTCGACTTGAAGCTATTTGAATTTTTTTTTTTCAATTTCTTCCTGTTTGATAGTGTCGGGGCCTATTTGACGCCTCTATGAACAGTTATTGTTGTAAGAAATGAAGCTGTAACGGTGTATTTAGTCACTACTTGTTTGTGCCGACTTTCTCATTGTGTGTGTTTGCAATTACATTGGACTTGAACGTTCCAAACTCAACCTCCCAACTGAGAATGCTTTACATTCTACCTTTACTGCTCACTTTTAAGTCCTGTTCATCGAGCAGGTTTTGCAGGTTACTCCGGTACTGGATTTTTTTCTCGTCATCTACTTGATGAGAACCACAAGCATACAAAGTACGTGAGAAGCTCCTACTTCAGTTGTTTAGCATTATCATTAATATTCTTTTGTTGTTATCATATTAATTAAGACATCAGCAATAATTTTTATATGTGTGACTATGGCTACTATTGGATCAGTGGTAATAATATCCATCATTATCATCATCATCATCGTCTACTTTTACTTAAATGAGTGAGTTCCAAACCATTTGCTTTAAAAACTTTTGCTCCTTTGATGCAGAAAAATTCCAGTGGATGGGTACATGACAAATTCTGATTTGGAGAAGGCTATCATAGATTTTGGTCGAAGATGCCATAAAATTTCTAGAATATACAGGTGATTTTTTTAATTTAATTTTTTTTGAAAGTTTTTAATTTAAACTTTTAATGAATAGTTGGACTAAGTTGTAAATTTCAATTATATACTGGTAATATTGTGTCAAGATATGTTTCCTTTCATCATGTTCAAACATGCAAAGAGGAGACAAATTTTTCCAATTTTTGCGAGTCAAAAGAGGAGTAAAAATAGGTTCTCATAGATTTCTATTGCCGAAGGAGGAGCTTTTATGTTCTTCTGATTGACTATTGAACACCTTAGAATGTTCTGTCCTCTTCTAGTTGGAATATTAAATTGATGGAAATGTTTCTTACTTGATATTTCATAGGAAGGTGCAACTACATGTTCTTTTTTTTTTTAATAAAGTTACTGATGAAATGAAAACAGAGAATAGTACAAGAAAACAGATTGCCTGTGGGGTCATTTACATTGAGGGATTAAAGGGAGACCCTACCTTTATCTAGAGAATCAACTAAGCTATTAGCTATTCTAGGGATATGAGACCAATTACACACACAAAGGATTGCTAAACCCAATATTTCATCCACTTCAGAAAAAAACCAATTTTTCATGTGTGCCAATGCCTCCACAGGGGAGGTTGATGCTCAGAATCCCAACCAATTAGCAGAAAAAAACCAATTTTTCATGTGTGCCAATGCCTCCACAGGGGAGGTTGATGCTCAGAATCCCAACCAATTACCAACTGCGAGTTGCTTTCACGTGGAGCTTGCTAGTGAAGAATGATGCAAAGTTGTGTATCCATGGTAGAGACTCATTCGTTCAGTCATCATGATGACATAATTACCAAAAAGACAGCTTAGGTTACAAAAATCTAGCCTTGGGATTTCTAACCAATCCCCAGTAACCAGAAGGCTAGCTTGGTGAGGACTTCAACTGGAGGACTCTAGCAAATGGTGCATGCACAGAGTGCAGGGTCAGCATGGTCACTTTTGCTCTGGTTTTCCTTGGTAGACCACTGTCCACATCTCTGAAAGCTTGTGGAGTTTTCGACTGGTTGATAACCTGTCGAGTGATGAGTTTAGCAACACTCAACCACGGCTTGGCTGCATTAGTAAACACCCTTTGGCTTCTCTCCTTCCAAATGTACCAGGGACAAAACCGAGGCAACAACTAATTATTATTTATTCTTTTGTAACCCACGGACAAGCCTCCCAGCTGCTGAATAAGGCCCTCATAGGAGTGAGACTAACTCTTCCCCTGCCAAGGCTATCTCTGATCAAGATCATCCTCTGAAGAACTCCATGCCAAGAACTTCTGTTTGCAGAGGGACACAATGTGCCCCAAGCAGCAGCAGCTGTATGCTTGTCAGTGAAGGCCCCAGGAATGATGCTGCAACAAGATGCAACAGTAGTCTCCTTTACCTTCTGGCATCCATAAACGAGGTCCTTGTGAGAAGGTCTCAGGTGTGTTTTAAGCTCAATGGCATGGAAACTTTTAGGCTTCCACATCATTCAGGTGACACTTGAAGTGATCAACCTAGTAACTGTCAGCAGGCTTCCCCCTAGGTAATGTCAAAGATCAGGCGTACTGGTGGTTAGACAGCAGATAGAGTCTTAGAAATATGTCTTGGAGGGGGCCTGTCGGCAGCCAGAAAGCCTCCCAAAATCTGAACTTCCTCCTATTGCCAGCATGGGAACAGCAACATATGATGACCTTATGAAATCATTAGTCCAAAATTCATTCTCATGCAGACAGAATTGTGTTTCATGCCCGTTTGCACATTCCAATTCACAAGTCATTGTTTCTTTGCAAAGGTTTCAGATTCAGAAGCAGTTTGCTATTTCCAAATAACTGGCTACTCTCTGCTTATAGTGGACAGTGTTGTCCAGCGAATGTTTCCTTGTTAATATCTGCAATGAAAGTGTACATTCATTTGCTTGGTGATGGTTCCGATTTTTTCTTTGAATTTTTATTGGTTTTGGTAATAATGATTGTGCTGACTTATATTTTGTTCTCTCTTTGAGGGATTCTTGAAATTCATAACCAGTATTGGGAAGAGCGTGAACAAGATACCTTTGGTAATTAACCGTCCCTTTCTTAATCCTTTTTGCTGAACAACAAATTACTGCCTATACTAGGGTCCCTGTTGCTCTCCCCTCAGTAAATCTTGCATTTGTTAAAATTTTCCTTTTCTAAGAAAAAAAAACGTGGCCTACAGTTGGGAAGAACAATTTTTTTCTATCTGATTGAAAGATTTTACCATTTTTCCCTTGTAGTGGGTGATAGAGATTTCGGACAAGGCCGGTCAAGAGGAAGCCGAGCCTGCGTTCAAGGTGATACTTATATGAATCGCTAGTCTGGTTTTTATCCATTTATAATAGCTCATTTTTGTCATGAATCCAAACTGTTTGGAAAGCTCTCTCCCTCCCTCTCTCCCTCTCTCCCTCTCTCTCCCCTTTCTCTTTGGTTTTTTGGAATAGTTTATAGCAGAGTTTCGTCATACAGTTGTTGCTCAAAGTACTTGTTGGTATGCAGTTCATTGGTAATGTACATGGAGACGAACCTGTCGGTCGAGAACTACTCGTGCTTCTCGCAAATTGGCTATGTGATAGCTACAATAAGGATCCACTGGTATTTGTGCTTTTTAGTTTCACAAAAAGTTTTTCATTTATCCCTATCAATTTTGAGAAGTGATACGTTTTACACTGTTGTGTTATTTTGGTGATTGAGTTCCTGACGAGTGTTCTTTATGTTAGAGTTGTTCAGATTTCCTTATCTCCGTCTTCTTCTCATATGTATCTTAACGTCTTCTATCTTCTTATCCTCTGTATTCTAACCTCTTCTATCTTCTTCTGATCTGTATCTTAACGGGTCTACTCCAGATCCTCTTTTTTGAATATCATACCACATGTATAAATATATGTACACGAATCAATAGAAATCATCAATTTGTCAAAATCTCACACTTTAGAGTGCCTAGAGCTGTTTCTTTGAGTGCTTTCCTTTTTGAGTGGTGGATGTCTCCTTTCTTTATGGACCTTTATTTTCTAATTATGTAGGGGTTGGAACTGTGTTTAGATATTCACTTCTGCTTCAGGGCTGAAATATTTGAAATTGCTATCCATCTTTACAGGCTACACTGATAATAAAAGGTGTGCACCTTCACATACTTCCGTCAATGAATCCTGATGGTTTTTCTCTTAGACAACGTGGTAATGCTAACAATGTTGATCTCAATCGTGATTTTCCTGACCAAGTGAGTCTTTTTCATTTCTTTTTTTTTTTTCCTTTTTTTTTCCTTTGTTTTTCAATGCAACAATCCCTCTCTCATTTCAGCTGAGTCATTGGGAAAGTAATTTTCAACTCTATCCATTTTGTTTACCTTTAATTTGTTCTTATAAAATTGCATCACTGGTATATATTCACTAACCTAACATTTAACTTAGTTTTTCCCTGATAATGATGATGTGGACTTCCGACAACCTGAAACAAAAGCAATTATGACTTGGATTAAAGAACAGCATTTCACAGCATCTGCGAGCCTGCATGGGGTAATTTAACTAATTCCATTTCAGTGGAAATTGTATTCATATTTATATCGTTTAATTTGATTCTGATAATTTGAACCTGCAGGGTGCACTTGTTGCAAATTATCCATGGGATGGTTCTCCAGATAAAAGGTACCCCTTTATCTATCTGTCATATGCACAAATTTAAGCTGCTCTGTGGTTCTTATTTAAGTTTTAATCGGGTGAATGTAATAATGCCACTTTCAATAATAATGTTGGTATGCACTTAACCTTTTCTTTTCGTTGCATACTCGTTGTCCTATCATGGGCTTGTCCCAGCTGTAGTGGCGGGTTTGCATTTTCCAGTCAACAGAGAAACCTGTGCCTTTGTATAGTTTCTTTGTGTAGAGTTTGGGTTCACTCTGTATCAAATCAACAAAGTTGATGGGAGTTTTTTTTATATCTCTGAATCAGCTGAGTTTATTCCATTTGACCTGCAATGGAACTTGTTAACTTATATATTTTTTTGTCCAGTAGTGCTGCACATTTTTAGAAGTTCTATTTTTTATTTGTTATAATATTATAGCTTATTTAAATTTTCTATACTGTTATAGCTTTCTTTTCATGCTTGTGATCCTCATGTTTTTGCAGCTATTGTTAGTCTTCCTCCAAAACTGTGGTCCCTACTATGATAAAGTGGTTGTCAAGTAGCATACTACCTGAATAACTGTATAATGACTTCTTGATTGATGTGGAAGGAAGAGAAACTATGTAGTTTGATACTTTCTCGTTCAGGTTTGATGTATACATCTCCATATTATTTTAAATTTGCAGGAAAGAGTATTATGCATGTCCTGATGACAAAGCGTTTCAGTATATGGCTAGTGTATATAGCAGCTCACACTATAACATGTCTCAAAGTGAGGAGTTTGATGGAGGAATTACAAACGGTGCCCTTTGGTATGATATAAGTGTCCAAAGTTACTCAATTCTTGAATGTAAAGAAAGCATATCTATGCGTTTTATAACACAATGGCCTAAGTTAAATAAATGAATATCTTATTTATATTTATTGATGTAGCAATCCTGCTATGCTAGCTTATTGTTTGCTGAGGTCAACCTTTCTATATGTACTGATCTCATGCTTAAGTCAGTCATGTGCCATATGGAAATAGAAAGAAAATATCTGAGTTTTAGTAGTTGTTTCGCTATTTTGAAGTTTGTGTTTTGCAATTGTAATCCTGTCATATAACATACTTAGGTGTCTCTCTCTCATTTTTATAGGTCCGAGAATCAGTCCATCCCATTTAACTTCCTAAGAGGTGCTTCATCATGATTCACAACTGCTTTCTTTGCTAAATGCTCTTTGCCATTTCATAAAGCTGTCATTCTGCAAATCCTAGTTGTTAATTGAAGGTGCAGGGCCTAGCTGTGTTTTCTCACAATTTACAATTGGTGGGAACTGCTTGAAAGCAATCTCTGTAAAATATGAAGAAACCTAGAAGTGAATTAAGTCATTTCTACTCAAATAGTGCACATCCACACTCATAATTCTAACATTTGGCATCTGCCAACAGAAAGAACTGAATTGACTTTCATGTGGTTGAGACTTTCTCAAATGCTGTTCGATGTTCTGCAACATATTGAAGCAAGTGCTGCTGGTTAGGTACCCCATATATGGTGGCATGCAAGATTGGAACTATATCCATGGAGGTTGTTTTGAATTGACTCTGGAAATTAGTGACAATAAGTGGCCAAGTGCAGATGAGGTTTGATTTTGAGTTGTTGTCTTAAGTTTCCATTGTAGGCTGGTTTCATGAGTTTGTTGATAAATAGCGACTTTATAAGATTTTCAAATCTTTTTTAAATATGCAGCTTCCTGTCATTTGGGAGTACAACAAAATGAGTATGTTGAATCTTGTAGCAAGCCTTGTGAGGGTACGTTTCCATCTGTTAATCACAATGTGTTGTTAGTCCTTGAGACATTTAAGAGTCTTGTTGTTGCTTCAGAAGATCTACGCGGACACTTCAATTTACTGAGCATGGTGTCATCCAGAAAAGGAAATTACTGAGCATGTTGGACCATGTCTTATTTCTATGAATTTGCCTCATGACTTATTATCTTTTTAGCTTCTTTCTTCTTAGCAATCTCGCTTCCTCTTTTATGTAATCCTCATAATTCTAAGAAAAGGAAAAGAAAAATTAATGACTTTTGTATTGCTCTCTTTAATATTTTATTAAATTGGTTCTTTAATTATGTCTTCTTTATTTTTTTTTTCTCATTGGCATTGTTGTCATTTGCAAATTTGCTTGTATACATTTACATATAAGGAGAAATTCTCTAGCACTTGTTGAGAAAATGAGTAGCAATTAGGACATCTAAAGCACTTAATATGTAAAGTGACATGAGTCATATGTTTGGCAGTCTAAAGTATACTGATGGTCAATGGAGAATAACAATTGTTTTTGTGTCATTGGAAATCTTCATGATGAGCCCGGGGCAACAAGGCACTGATGGTCGAAGGCTGCTATCACTTTGAAAGTTGTTTCATATGCTTTTGCTGCCATCACTCTCTTATGCTTTTGCTGCCATCACTCTCTTTTGCTTTTGCTGTCATCACTCTCTTATGCTTTGGCTGCAAACATTCTCAAAATTTTTTCATATGCTTTATAGGGAAAATATATTTTACTTGTTTGTGTGTTCGTATCAACATAAATCTATATTTCTTTCATTTTTTAACTTTCATTTCAATGCTGCTTAACTTTTTAGTCAGGAGTTCATGGAAGAATTTTGTCGTCCCACAGTGGTCAATCTCTGCCTGCTTCTGTCATGATCAAGGGAATCAATTATACAGTATGCTATCACTCTAATTTTGAGTGAAAATTTTGGTTTGTGTCCGAGTGTTTTATTTGCTTTCTACTGAACATAATATCTTGCCATTACTATGGTGTAATACAGGTAAGAACGGGCAGTTCATTTGGTGACTACCATCGCATGCTCTCTCCTGGCCAAAGTTATGAAGGTTATATATCATCTTCTATCCTATACTTCTATTTCCTATCGAAAGCTTTTCTCCACTTTTTTTAATGTTGCAGCAGTCCCACATAGATCCATGATTTGAAAGATCTTGTGCTTATTGGAAGAGGCCTCCTAGTGTCGGTCAATCAATCTTGAGATTGAACTTGATCCAGCTATACCCAATGTATGAGAGCGTGTACCTGTACAGGTGTATGAACGATGTGTTTGAGCCATAAAGAAGGCTTTCGTATGTAGGGAGTGCAAGAATAGTCCCACATAAATGCTGGGATTTCTATCACTTAAGGGTAAAGAAGGGGAGAGTGCTAGATAAGTTCCTATAGATCAACGATTAGATCGATCACATGCATTAATTTTAGAGGAGACCCTGTAACTTCTCATAATCATTTTTAGTGATGTACCTGAACCCGACTTCAACATTAAGTCAAATGAGTATGTTGGTTGTTGAATTGTTCTCCCTAGCCACACAAGAACCTTTTCCTCTGTTTTGTTCCTTCCTTTATCTTCCTTTTTCTCTGTTTTGTTCTCCTCCCTTTTTCTTCATTCTCTTGTTCTTTTTCACTCCTTGGAGTTCTAATCCTCTTCCTATTAGTGCACGTATAAACAATGATGTTGTTCCCTATTGCTATGATTGGAAAGTTAAACCAAGTAGGAATAATTAAATTGCTGCACCATGTGCTTTTGCGTATAATTTCAATTTGTTTTGTGGCATGAGATGGGCCACGGATTGGATAGGAAAGTGTCTGTAAAGGCCCACCCAGATGACTTCGAGATAATGCTGTCCTATCTATTAAGGATCCTCGCTGGCGAAGGATGTCTCTGCTCTCTTCGTCATATTAACTGTTACTAACTAGTACTATTTCTGACTTTTGAGGGGAGCTTCATCCTTTTTCTGATAGCCACTAATGTGGATTCAATTATTTCTTGCAGTTGTGGCTACCATGCCTGGATATCGATCAAAGTCTACAAGGATTTTGTTGGGAGATGATGCTATGACAGTCGACTTTGTTTTGGATCCCGAAGAGGATCAGCTCCAACAACTCAGTGGCGTCTCTAAATGCAAGTGTGAAGGTAAAGAGAAGCTAGAAATGATGGAATATGTATTGGGTAGTCACTTAGAGTTCTCTTTCCTTGGTTTATCCATGCTTGCAGTCATATTATTACTTGTGTTCTTCCTATGGAAAAGGAAAATGACGTCAAGACAGACCATTAGGGTTAGGGTATAAAGGGAAAACGTGGGGCATGGATTTGTGTAATTACCTAATGCAGTGTAATTTCGTATTGGGAAACTCCTGTCAAAGGTACTACTAATTTTTATTCTGTCTTAGGCTTCTGAGTATAAAGGGCAAACGAAGGGCATGGCTTGTACCATTTTTAAGAGATGGTATGGTTTTTTCATATCTTTTACTCATGCATTTCTGAAATTGTAACAATACCATTAGGGACTCCATCGTACCCCGATTTGTGTATCTGATCCTTCTTGTACTAAAATATGAAATAGCCAAATCAATAAAAAGTACAGTAATCCTAGGCGTAGTACATTACTGTTTGCATACACGGGTACATCCCCTCACTGTAGAATGAGACCACAACAGTAATATTTTAATACCAAATTTCTACAGTGAGGGTGATGCACCCGTGTACACAAACAGTAATGTAAACATAACATTATTCAATCGAGAGTAATGCTAAAATGTGAGAGCTTCAAAGGGTCATTACAGTATAGTATAGTACCGTGATTGCAGCTAACTTCCGCATCGAAGCCTTTCAAGTTCCTTTTCTCTAGGCTTCAAGACTCTCTTGTGCTCTCTTGCATTGCCCCTTGTATCTACTATCTTCTTCTCTCTTCTTCTTTTTTGTTGTTCTGTTATTGTTTGTTTTTTATTTTCTTAAACTTTGAGCCACACTTTGTTTGTTGCGCATGTACACCCTTCTGATCTTTTAAAAAAATGTTTCGCCATTCAAACAGAAAAAAAAAAAAGTTTCGGCGATGGATTTCCAATGTTTCGTTCTCATTTCATCAGTACTGAGTGGAAAGAACATTATGATTGAATAGTAAAACTGTTTCTTACCTTATCCCACTTCGCATCGACCTAGGCTGCTCCAGTGGTACAATACCGGCAAAATATCTATTCCCGTAAAATAAGATTCCCTTGGCTCGTATTAATTCGACATTTTTATTTAAATTTGTATGACAGTCTTCAGCATAGAGTTCCCTTACAGATCAGTTCTTTTCATTAGTTAGTGAGAGAGGATCTGTCACTATTTGATACGTTCACCAGTGCTCCATCTGTTGATAACCATGCAAGCAGACATTATATAGATGAATATCACAACGTTAGTTATTTATTAATTCTTTTGAAAAAGATATGAGGTCATAAGATGGACGACTAATTCTTTATTCACAGCCCAAAGTCCTAAGTCAGAAAACGAGTTTCATAATGGATAATATACACGAGGTTCTCTTGAAAAAAAAAAAAAAATCAAAGCAAGATCCGCAAATCTTGCCTCGTTGATTTCAGTTTATTAGAAAGCTCACAAGTTCACATAATTTAAAACTGGACTCTGTTTTTTGTTTTTTTTTTTTCGGAAACCTCTGTTTCACTGCTACCCATTTTATGGGTTTGTACATGTAATCGTACAGGGACAAGGTAGACCACAGAGAAACCATACATTCCTCATACACTAATTCTACTACTAGAAGAACTTGTCAAGGTTCAATCAATAGAGGAACTGATCCGCTACTGAAATGGACTTGAGATTCGCAGTTCTGGTGCTAAACTCTCGCATAAAATTGATAAAAAAACAAACATTACATGCTCTGGGCTCCCTCTTCTTCTGCAACCAGTCCTTTAATCCTCTCCAGCATCAGTTCAAAGTCTTCTTGACTCTTGGTGAGGCTCAGGCGGGTATACCTCCTGTCTGCACCGAAGAAGCTACCCTTGTTGCCGAAAACTCCAGCTGCTTCTAGGACCTCTTGGCAGTCCGTCTCGTCTTCCCTCTCGCATTTGATCCAGGCATACCCTGTCAGGGGATGAACGGGTCATGAGTTCAGAGTATATTCGAACAAAAACGAAGATCAGATTTTCTAATGGGAGGAAGTATATTACCTGGAGATGGTGCTCTCATGGTGCGGAAGTAAGTGCAGTACTGCGGAGAGATACTCTGAAGCGAGAAGCGTTTAGATTGTGAAACTATATGGTTCAACCTCTGCCACTTGTGACGCAAAGTGGTGTGTCCGAACTCGAATAAGTCTCTGCCGCCTTTACCCAAGATCGATTTGACAATCATCAGAGCTCGCAGCTGGGTATCGTGCGAAATTCCGATCACATTCATCTCCACCTGGTCCTTGAGTCTCTGGGCCACAGCTTCGTCTTTCACAAGCGCCCAGCTGGAGAAAATTTCACAGAGAACCCAGAAAGTCGTCCCCACTTCTGATCCCAGGCAAATTAAAGGATGATGGAAGAAGAGATAAAGATGCAGCTAGCTTACCCAAATCTGCTGCCGGCATGGCCGGAGACTTTTCCGAGGGAGAAGATCATCACATCATCGTCTGCAGGAGCTGGGATTGCTGTAAAATGAGGCCAGTAGTAGACGCGGTCATAAATCACCTTGTTATTGAAGCCCTTGAGTTGGGGCTCCCTCAGGTGTCCATCTGGGTTGTTCGGAGATGTCACGAATTCGACGAAAGTGGTTGAGTTATCGCTGTTGCTTTCCCACAGAGCTGTGTCTCCGCCCCACTCGAAGTCCCTCCCATTGAAACTTGTGCTTTGGAGTCTGTAAGCCTGTCAATTTTTTCCTTCCCCGTTTCAGCACAGATTAACACAAACTTCAAACTTACCTCAAGGAAACAAACCGAAGAGAGTACTAACCGGGTAATAGGGAACATTGGAGACGACTTTGGCCGGAGCTCCGGCAGCACTGGAACCCGCGGAAAGGGCATAAACAGAGGAGATGAGTAGCTGCATCGCCCCGACGCCGAAGACTATATGTTTCCCGGTGGCGTTCGCATTTCCGACGGTGGCGTGCAGTAGCCGGAGGTGCCTTTCCAGCTCTGCCGAGAACATGTCTTCCCCGATCATATAATACCCCATACGGTGCCACCCGGACATCATCACGCCGCCCATTCTCCTGTTCTGCATCCAAAATCTCTCCAAGAACAGGGGATCTCCACTGCACACGACCCAAAAAAAAAATAATTGGGAAGGATCGAAACGTCAGGAACTCGCAATCCGTGTATAAAACTTAACCAGTTATGTATATAGATGCTCAAGTTACCTATCGACATGTACTGTGCAACCATCGGGCTTAAAATCGGAGCAATCTGCTCCCTTGTAGCATCCATAGCACTCACAGACGGGTTTCCCGTCGTTGCGGAAACCATCTAAGAAGGCACGGCCGTGGCCGGAGCACCCAACGGAGGCAATTTCTTCGGCCTCCAAAGCGGGCCTTCTCGTCCATGTCAAATCATCGCCGGCTGGCCTATCCAAGAACAAGTGGGAACAGAAGAAGTAGAGGAGGAAGAGGTTGAGAAGAACCGAAAACGTGTAAAAGAGAAACTTGAAACAACCCCAAGCCTTGGCCATGGCTTCTTCTTCTTCTCAGAGCTCACTGAGGCGCTGCTGCTGCTGCTGCTGCTTTGTCTAACTCGTCTACCATTAGAATTATTTATAGATACGTCTGATCCAGCATCAATAGGGAAGTCAAACTCATGGAAAGGATCGTGATAGATAATTTTTTTCAGCAGCAGGTGGTCGGTAAGTAGCATCTTTTGCTATCCACAAAACTTTTATATATTATCTGTCCTTGGGAGTAGAAGTTGCCGTAACGTCGGTTAAAATTTGCACTTTACTCACGGTAGCGGGATTCACATAAGGAATATTTTAATGTCCCTCCGCTAAGATGAAAGAGAAGTGCAGAAAGTGCATGTACAGTAAAGTCCACATAGCATTACTCGTCGGTTAAAATGCTATATATATGTGTATGAACTTCTCACCGTAGCGGTGGAATATTAAAAAATTCTTAGTACGAGCCCCAACAAGGGAAAGTGGACAAAGTGTATGTACTGTATGTTGCTAACTCGTCTACATTATCCTGTACCTGATTTTGTTTGCTCCTCGCCGCATTAATTTCTTCGAACATGGAGAGAACGGTCCACCTTTTCAGACCAAGCCTTTATGCCGCTAGCTTTGCTCGTGATTCAGTATGTTCACTTCGCGTGGGAAAATCGCAATATCATAAGTTCCTATGAAAACTTGAACCTTCTGATACCACTTCGCGTGGGAAAATCGCAATATCATAAGTTCCTATGAAAACTTGAACCTTTGATACCACTTCGCGTGGGCAGATGGCAATATCATAAGTTACTATAAAAACTCGAACCTTTTGATACCGCTTAGCGTGGGCTGATTTCTTATGAAAATTTGAACCTTCTGATATGGCTTCTCAGAGGCAATTCGGTCGTAGAATTGCCTTCTAAAAACTGCATTTGATCTACATGGAATAAATTGGGTTTTGATCATATTGTTATTATTTTGAATGGAGTAATGCTAGACGCACATATTAATCTAAGTCTTTAAAAAACAAAAAAATATTTTTTTTATAAAATTTTATTTTCTAGAGAATAAACCCTAACATATACGATGGGATAGGTGCTGCCTTAGGGGCCACTAGTATTTTTCCAACGAATATATGACCCAATCCAGATGAGTCCTCCACTGATATTCTTCTTTTATTAATGCGACTACTGGCTACCGGTCCTTGTCTTTTCTTTGGTAATTTAGTCGGCAAAGATCACTTAAGAGTCGTGGGACATTAATGCATTTTATTCCATGGAAAAAGGCAAGACTATGTTTCTCCTACCTGGAGAATTTAAAACCTACAGTCTACTTGGAACTTTTTTATTGTAATGTTCAACGTGCATGTGGTATCCACGTCAAATATCGGAGTTTGGTAAAGCCGGAGTGGCCTGATTCAATTCCGGGACAACTGAGTTGAGTGCTGCAAGTTCCTTTTTACAAAAGAATCATTCACTTTGGAAAAGATCTTATACTCTCTTTCCTTTTTATCTCTTTATTCCGCTCTACGATGATATTGGAGAGAAGGAAAGAGACATACGCCCTTTTCTTTAAGTTTTTTCTGTGTTGTCCATTGGCCACCGCCACTGACAAATTTGACCGAAATTCTTAGAACGCCACTGAGCGACGAGCAGCTCGTGATCTTCATAGAATTCATTCCTCAAATTCACGTGGGCTGATTGCAAAATCACAAATCCTTATGAAGAAGCTTCCATTTGTTCTCTACTCTGAATTAATCCCATAATAGGAGACCAATATATACATATATCTGACCGAAGATATATTACCCCGGATTGATCTGAAACCGCTTCAAATGTCCATTAAGACGTGAGACGAATTGCAATTAATTCATTCGTAGGTGCAACTGTCTCATGCCTTTGTATCTTGTTTTGATCTATTACGTACTAACCCATGCGTGACGACAATATATATAGACCATTTGTGCTAATATATATAAATGAAAGCAAAAAGAAAGTTACAATTAATTCTTAATTCATGGAACATAAGAAACCAGCTTAATTTCCAAATCAAGTTTATGTGAGATTGAGGAAGGATACAACTGTGGAAGTAAAGTGCAAGATGGGTTTAGGTTTCCCATAGAATACTTTTATCTCTTAACTGGACTGGAATGTGGACGCCACGTGAGGATGCAAACAGGAACAGTGATTTTTGACAGTATACTGTATCACCATTCTTTAAGAAAAGGATCACGATTGTGTATCCGAAAACCTTCACTTTTTCAAGTTACATGGCTTTAAAACCAAAGCGATCTCTTTTGATAATTCATTTACCAAATTATGAGAAATATCATACTGAAATAGTTTATTACGAATTAACTCTGCAGATCAATTAACAGCTAGTGTTTCAATTAATAGATACAATTGACACGATATATCATGGTACATATATATACGTCCTAAATTCCAGCTGCTTTCCCATCTTTTCGCGGATCACTAACGGCGGTAAGTACTCCACGGAAGGGCACTCCTGCCAGCGCGAGCCCATGATTTTGGGTTGTCGACTTCCTCGCTGCCAGCTTGTGCAGGTCGTGAACGACGAGCTGGCAGCTCGCCCCCGGCGTTAGGGGCATCAGCTGATGACCCTTCTCTTCCAAGAAGAGCCGCGACTCCCGCTCCAGCTCTATATGGTACTGCCCGTCAATGGTGCTCGTGTTCTCATAAAACGCAAGGTTTGGTGTCAGCTGCAGCACCATGCGATTACGTTATATATATATGACATGTAAAAATTTCAGTCAGCTATACTTACTGTACATGTATTGATCCAAATTCAGTACATATATATTCATAATAATGGATGAGAATATTGTTGGAAATTAATTAGGACTTTCTGTCCCTTGAAATATTTAAAGCTTAATCGTGAATTAATTGATCGATTACGTACGTACCAGATGATAAACTCTTGGTCGAAGAATTGCATCCAGGGGTTTCATCCCCAGCACAAAATGGTTGATAAAGACTTGAATCACCGCAG
Source organism: Aristolochia contorta (assembly GCA_022405105.1). Lineage (NCBI taxonomy): Eukaryota > Viridiplantae > Streptophyta > Magnoliopsida > Piperales > Aristolochiaceae > Aristolochia > Aristolochia contorta. The sequence continues at coordinate 7,753,153 of CM039666.1, read as the reverse complement.
GAGTAATGAAAAGGCCACCACTTCCGCCCAGAACTCCTGCCAGTTGATCTCCCTGAAATTGATTACCCATGAATTTACAGAACAAATCTATCTGCTCAAAAACCATGTACGATATTAATGTAGGCTGATCGAGCTAGTGTGCATGGATCGAATTCTGCAGTACTAACTAATTAAACCTTGAGAATGATTATGGGAGTCATGGACGAGAGGGGCCTCTTGCTGGGTTGAATGAAGTTGGAAGGAGACGGAGGCAGTCCATCCTCTTCTGTTCCTGAAGTAGTATTAGTACTGGGAACGGAGAAATCATTCATTTCGTTGTTGAGAATAATCCCCGTGGAAGGCGAAAGCATCTCCGCCCCGAAATAAGTATTTATCGTACAAGTGAGCGACACCGCATTCCGATCCGCGTCCACGATACTGACATGGCTCGTCCCGTGGTCACGTACCTGACTCCATCTGCACGCACCAGTTGCCAGTACTTAAGAGAAGATCAGCACCGTGAATAATATTGAACAATATCATACATGCATACTGAAATGTATTGGTTTATTAATAATCGCGTTAATTTACTTGGGTTTATAGTACGCGGACGGGAAAGTGGCGTTGTCGACGATCCGTCGCCGGATTTGTCGTGCGAAAGAGGGAGAGAGCATGGCGAGAACGGTGTCGGTGACGTTGACGAAGTTGGGGTCGCCGAGGTCCATGCGAACGGCGAGCATGTGCTTCAGCGACTCGATGAAACGGTGAAGACCGAGTGGACCCAGCTCGAGTACGGCGCCGCCGTAGCTCTCTAAGACGTTGAGGATCAGGGACAACCCCACGGTCCCCGTGGACGGAGGGGGCATGCCCAGAACTGCGTAGGGCCCCCCCCTGGCCGCTTCCACTCTCATGGCCTCCGTGACTTGGACCCTGTACCGCCTCAAGTCCTCCACGGTCAAGATCCCCCCCGCAGCTCGGAGGTCGCTCACGAGTTTTCCCCCCACGGCGCCGCCGTAGAGAGCGCCGGGGCCTCGAGCCGCCACTTTTTCCAGGGTGTCCGCCAGCTCCGGGTTGTGACAGACGTCGCCGGCTCGCAGCAGCTCGCCGCCGGGAGCAAACACGCGGCGCAAGCCGGGGTCGGCGGCGATGGCCTCGTGGCTGGACTCGAGGATTCCGGCGAGAAACGGCGCGACGACGAAGCCCTCCCTGGCGAGCTCTATGGAGGGTTCGAAGAGGGTACGCCACGGGATTCGACCGTGTCGGACCCAGGCGGAATGAAGCCCCGCGATCTCGCCGGGGACTCCGACGGAGAGTGGGCCTAGGTGTTTCGCTCCGGGGTTCCGGGCGTAGAACTCCGGCTTGACTGCCGACGGCGCCGTCTCTCGGAAGTTATAAGCCTCCGATGTACCCGTCCGGCCGTCGCGGACCACCATGAACCCGCCGCCGCCGATCCCGCTCGACATCGGGTTCACCACCCCAAGACAGAGCGCCGTCGCCACCGCCGCGTCCACGGCGTGACCGCCCTGTTTGAGCACCGACACCCCGATGGCGGAGCACCGGCCGTCGTCCGCCGCCACCACACCCACCTCCGACTCGACCACCACGTCGCTCTTCTTGCCAGCTTTAACATCTCCGGCGAAGTCGCCATACGGGTAGTAAGCGTAGCAGAGTGATAATATTGCTACAGCCGCAGAGAATATCACTAGTGCGGTCAAAACCACGACCGATCTCGTCTTCCAGCTCTCTGCTCTCCGAGTGCCCAAAAGAGGATTTTGCAGATCAATTTGAGCCATGGAATGGGGAGAACGGAACTGCAGAAAGGGAAAGTGAGTTTGGATTAATCGTGCCACTCCCGCGCGCCCTTCTTTTATGTACAGAACACGATAGGCCAATCGTCTTCCCCACAACGTCACGGACTGGAGAGGACCACTTGATCAGTAACTGCTATTCGACGAAATTTATTCAATTTTCTAACGGAATGAAATCCTCCTTCGCAGCACCAAAATCTTCTTTTCCCTCCACAAAAGATATTGAGGAACCCGGAATTTTTTTTTTAAAAAAAAAACCCTGTGTAAGCTTTACAATATACTTTAAAATATGGTAGTATAGAACACTAACTTTATAATACTACAATACTTAATAAAATTATACCAGTAATAAAAAAAAAGTATTGCTGAAATACCATAACAGGTAGATACTAAGATTGTCTCTACATGACACAAAGTTCGCACAAAGCAGTAGAAGTGTAAACCTATACCAAAGGAATAAGTCCGGTTATTTTAAGTTGTTCTAATTTCTACCGCTTATTCTTTTTTTTTTATCAGACCGTAGAACGGGTGGTTGGGTAATAAATGAAATAATAAGAAATAACTTGTAAATTTATAAATAAAAAAGTCTAAATTGTTACATATATGTATGCACATGCACACACATATATACGGACATTCCTGGAAGTAAAAAATAATCATATTCAAGTATAGATGATTATTAGAAAGAAAATGGATGAATATTTTATCTTAAGGAAGATAAATAAAGGAGTAAAACGGATGCAGAAAACGTTATTCTCCATTCTGTGTGTTTACTAAATGAATAAATGGGTAAAAGTTATCAGCAAAGGCGGCAGAGATCTGTTTGAATCTGGATATATTCCTATCTTCAATGAAGGTGGCAGACACTGCTGAAGTGAGCGCACCGATCACTAAAATTGTAAAAGAGCGATGATTCGGAGTGCACTCAAAAAGTGCGCGAGTCGTGCACTCAACAAGACTCAACAAGTGGGCGAGTCGTGCACTCAACAAGACTCAACAAGCGCTCGAGTCGTGCACTCAACAAGACTCAACAAGCGCGCGAGTCGTGCACTCAACAAGACTCAACAAGCGCGCGAGTCGTGCACTCAACAAGACTCAACAAGCGCGCGAGTCGTGCACTCAACAAGACTCAACAAGCGTACGAGTCGTGCACTCAACAAGTGCGCGAGTCGTGCACTCAACAAAGACTCAATTTTCACATAAAATTAAAATATTATATTTTACGGTACCCATAAAATATAATATTTTAATATTAGGTGAGACAAAAAGTTATGCAAGAATCATTGTAAAAGGTTTAACAATTTTTACTACTTTAAAGTAACGCATCTTTTCCTGTGCTTCATATTACAGATGTTACTGGCATTACTTTATAGAAGTTATTACTTTATAGAAGTTTTTGATACACGAGGAAAAAATTTCTCTTAGATAAGTCCGATCGAATTTTGTAATATTATATATCGTGAAGGTAAACTAATACATTGTAGTACTTCTAGCTGTGAAGTGCGAAAAATAGTCATTTTGCCGGTTTACAAGGAGGCATCACTTTTCAGTTTTGAGTCGACACCATGTTCCTTTTCCACTAATTCTTGAATCCGGCGAAGCATCAAATCGAAAGTATCTTCACTTTTGAGAAGGCTTAGCCGCACGTAGCGCGATTCTGCTTCAAACATTGTCCCGGCACGGCCAATTATGCCTGCGTCTCTCAGTACCGCGTAACAGTCTTCATCCTCATTCTCGCACCTCACCCACGCGTAACCTGTAATGGCAGAAACCCAGTAGTTGTAAGCACACGAGACAATATCACAGGATAGATTAATTAAGATATCAGGAGGCAAGTCGCAAAACTACCTGGGGAAGGATCCCTAAGTTCTCTGAAATACGAGCAGTTTCGAGGAGCTATTTTCTGAAGGGAGAAACGCTCCGACTGTGCCAATGCAGCACTGAGTTTTTCCCATCGTTTCCTCAATGTCGTGTATCCGAACTCAAATAATTCTCTACCTTGATCTCCCTCATCTAACGCTGCTCTGATCAGCCTCAGAGCTCTCAGCTGTGTGTCGCGAGATACCCCAATCGTGGCTACATTCACGTAATTCGCCATTCTCAGGTATAAATCCTTGTCTTTTATTAGAGCCCACCTAAGGGAGAACACGAATGATCGACATTGTTAATGCCCGATGATCACCAGACGACGAGTACTCTGCAATATTGTCAGCGAAAGAAGTTACCCAAATCTGCTGCCTGCGTGACCCGTGACTTTGGAGAGGGAGAAGAGCATGAGATCTTCGTCTGCTGGAGTTTGAATTGCAGTGTAGTGAGGCCAGTAGTAAGCGTGATCGTGAATTGTCTTGACAGAGAGATGTTTAAGGACTGGTACTTTAAGCTGCGCGTCTGGATTGTTGGGTGATGTGACGAATTCGATGAAGTTCACAGACTGATCAGTCGAGTTTTTCCATCTGGACGTATCTCCGCTCCACTCGTAATTCCGTCCCCCAAAGGTCATCGTTTGGACTTTATAGGCCTGCCATCGGCTATATATATATATATGATCACACTCAAGAACATTTGAAAAGAAGAAAGGCAGAGGACGAAGAAACATATGAATTTCAAGAGAGAAAGGAGCAAGGGCAAAATAATTCCCTTTTATCAGACTTTGAGCGCATGAATTTAATTGGACTGACCGTGTAATATGGAACAGATGCTACAACTCTTGAAGGTGGCGACGAACTTTTTGCAGAGAGAGCAGAGACTGAAGCTCCAAGTAGTTGCATCGATCCCACTCCGAAGACAATGTATCTTCCAGTAGTGTTTGCATTCCCCACAAGCGAGTGAAGACGTCTGATTTGCCTCTCGAGTTCCACAGAAGTCAAAGATCCTTCATTCATCACATAACTCATCCGATGATAAGCAGCCTCTGTCACGGCACCAGAGGCCTCATTTTGCCTCCAAAATGGCTCCAGGAACAGGGGATCCCCGCTGCCAAAGTATCAGAAAATGGGTGGGCTTCCATATGCCTCAGAGAAAAAAACTCGTTAAACATGTTTCAGGAAAACTAAATTCCTAACTCCCTGGTTCTAACTACTTCCTTTCAAATGGGTGAATTATGCTCCCTTTTGTAGAAAACACACAACAAAGTTTGAGTTTCATCCAGTTACGGGATGCCCTTTAACTGTTGTTCTTGGATTGAATTACCTAAATAAGGGCAATCTATATCTTCTTCTTCCCTTGTCGATGTTTTTTCGGAATCTTGTCGCCAGTCTAAAGATGATCTAAAAGCTTTTGGAATTGATGGAAGAGTGAAAGCCTTTACCTGTCAACGTTGACCTGACAGTGGGACTGGAATTCCGAGCAATCGGGGCCTTCATAGCATGAATGGCATTCACAGACGTGTCTCCCTTGCGCATCCAAGCGCCCGTCTACGAAGGCCTCGCCATGGCCGGAGCAATAAACGGACGCTGCTGCTTCCGCATCCGTGGAGGCGTCCTTGCTCCAAGTGAGCTCGGATCCTCCGGAGAGGAAAAGGTACGAGAGGAAGAGATTCAGAAGAACGGAGAAAGCAACGAAGACCGGATAAATGAGGCCTCCTTTGTTGATTTTCTCCATTAAGAAGGAGAGGATCAGGATTCGGGAAGAGAAAACGGAGGACAGACAGCTGATCTGAGAAAATTATATATTCCGGCGTCGGATAAGACAATGGCGATCCACTTAATAAATTCCGCCCCGACTTTACTTTTTCTTTTCTTTAATCGCATCGATTCGTCGTCGACGACTTCTTTAAGATGGATAGCGACTCGAGGAAGTAACACCGTTTTACGACTCGGACTCGGTAATCGATTCGGCTTCTTTAAAAATCGAGTCTTTTTCTGAATCAAGTTCGGTCGACTCTTTGATTGGATATATGGCTCGGACTGAAACAAAAGGAATTATGAGTGTAACCCTCATGCGTTCTGGCAATCAAAATTATTCTAACTGGGACGAGTCATTTATAACTCGACCAAGACTCGTGCAACTCGACTTAGTCGTTAAACAATGGGAACCCCACGTGAATCACTCTGTCGTAATATTATAGATTGCGGCCGGTGTTGACGTTGGCTGTTTTGGAAAATGTTTTTTCGTGAAAGAAGAAAAAAGCTTTTTCTGTAGAAAATCAGTATTTTTCATGAGATGCTTTGGGGGGAAAAGCAGTTTCTTTTCTACCCTGAAAAATGAAAAATAGTCTCGATGAGCCATTTTCTGGAGGGAGAAACGCTCGGACCGTGCCAATGCAGCACTGAGTTTATTCCATCGTTCCTCAATGTCTTGTATCCAAACTCAAACAATCCCTTAACCTTGATCTCCCTGATCTAATCTGATCAACCTCAGAGCTCTCAGTTGGGTGTAGCGAGATACCCCAATTGTGGCTACCTCCACAGTGTTCGCTCTCCTCTGGTATACATCCTTGTCTTTTATTAGAGCCCACCTGTAATGATCGAAATTATTGTTCGATCGAGAGGATCACGATATTAGTGATGGTTAGAGGAAGATGACGAGTACTGCTCATTTTGTCCGTATCGGAGAAGTTGCCCAAATCTGCTGCCGGCGTGAGTAGTACCGGTGAGTTTGGAGAGAGTGAACACCATCAGATCTTCGTCTGCCGGAGCTTGAATTGCGGTGTAGTGATCCCAGTAGTAAGCGCGATCGTGAATTGTCTCGAGTGAGAGATGTTTCAGCACTGGTTCTTTGAGCTGCCCGTCTGGATTGTTGGGTGATGTGACAAATTCGATGAAGTTCACAGACTGATCAGTCGAGTTTTCCCATCTGGACGTATCTCCGCTCCACTCGTAATCCCTTTTCTTCAAGACCATCAATTGGTCTTTACAATCCTGTCATCGGCGGTACAAGAAATGAGCAAAAACTACTTTCATTTTTTTTTTTTTTGGACTTTGAACTCAGTAGATTTAGTTGGACCTACACCGTAATATGGAACAGAAGCTACGACTCTTGCAGGTGGCGGCGAAGTTTATGCAGAGAGAGCAGAGACTCAAGCTCCAAGTAGTTGTATTGATCCTACACCGAAGACGATGTACCTTCCAGTGGTATTCGCGTTCCTCACAAGCGAGTGAAGCCGTCTGGTTTGCCTCTCGAGCTCCTCGAAGGTAAAATATCCTTCATTACATAACTCATCCGATGCCAAAGCTGGCTCTGTTATAGCATCCGGAGGCTTCATGTTGCCTCCAAAATGGCTCCAGGAACAGGGGATCCCCGCTGCCAAAGCATCAAACAGGGTTTGGGCTTCCAAATTCAAGTGCCATTGAAAGAGAACTCGTGAACACCTTTCAGTACTCCCTGATTCTAAACCTTTTATGCTTTTGTAAATTGACCGAATAGTGAGGAACTTACCTTTCAACATCGACCCGACAATCGGACTGGAATTCCAACCAAAATGGCCCTCGGTAGCATGAATTGCATTCGCAGACGTACCTCCCTTGCTCATCCAAATGCCCGTCCAAGAAGGCCTCACCATGGCCGGAGCAATAAACTGACGCCACTGCTTCGGCATCTCTGGAGGCGTCCTTGCTCCAGCTGAGTTCGGACTCTCCGTAAAGGAAAGGGTACAAGAGGAAGAGATTCATAAGAAGAGAGAAAGAAACTGTGACCGGATCAACGATTTTTCTCCATTGGAGGAGAGGCATCGGGATTCAGTGAGGTGAGAACAGAGGACAGGCAGCTTATCGGAGAAATTAAGGTATGCTCCGGCGTCGGATAAGAAGACAGTGACAGTGAGAAGAGACATGGGAGTGAGAAAGTGTGCGATTCGAGAAAACAAGCAAGTTGTTTCTTCAAATGTGGATTTGCAGAAAATTAACAAACGCACGGCGCAGAAATGATGCATGCAACTTTAACACTGATACGACCCGGTGCTAAAAAGTTCTTATCTTTGATTCTGGGTGTCTCGTTTAAGTCATTTTGACTCGACCATGAGACATGCGATCCGACCGAGTCATAAATCCTAGGAAGAGGATGCAACATATCTCCTCAAGTTGTAACCACATTTCGCTTGGTCAGGAAAAAAAAAGCCTTAAATTTCAAGGGAAGGAAAAATTACTACTTTTTCCTGCTCTAAGTGTAACCCATATCAAGGTGAAAAACATTGTGCTTCATGTGCTCAAGGACCAAAATCAAATTGAAATCGTAAATTGCAGTCTTTAATTTACTACTTGTTGCCACTTGCCAATTCGAAATTCTAAATTATGGGAAAATAAAAAAGGAAAAACTAAGAAGATAGGTGCACTTTATTTCAATACTTAATTTACCCTCGCTCTAATTTATGCCTTGGCTTAATAAACCAAACTATAACGTCCATTTATAGCATTGCGCTAAGTGTTTTGCATAACGCAGTACTAAACCGGTACATCAGATTTTATTGATTAGCAAATTAATATTGTGCTAAAAATTTTATCCCATTAACTTTCAAAAAATACAATTTTATCCCTTTACAATAATAACATCGCTGTGGCATTGCACAATGTTAGTTCAAAATACATCACCAATGTTCCTTATAAGTACGTATTATATTAGATTATAACCTTTCACTATTTAAAACATAATAGTGTTATTTTTTCGTGTGTAGTAACATTCTATTACGTGAGTTCATAAAATAATACAATATTATATATAACCTTGTATCATGTTCCTTCATAACATTATCATTTTTCTGGTATGGTAATATAGTATTACTCGAGTTATACCCAGTTCTAAAACCTACTAGCGTCAGGGGTTTTTTCATTATCAAAACTGATAAGGGTAATAAAGTGACCAGGTCATTATATAAATATCGGATGTATAATCGGCTAATCTCCCTATCATTTTATCACCCGTCCATGTCTTGCGATCGCGATCATTACATGTGGCCCACGTGATCTCGCGGTAGTTTTTTGTTGCACGGTGCGGTCGGACAGCTCGCCAGGACGAACATTTGTGCTACGGGAACGCGCTGCAGTTGCTCCACGTACCATAGGATCTGCAACGAGCCGAGGGCGATTCGTATAGAAGGGCTGCGAGTCCTTAAATGTTGGCTGGTGAAAGACGAAACGGAAGAGGTACTTCGCTGGCGATGTTTTGGTAAGATCAGAATTCATTTTGTTTTTCTTGCGGGTGTTTCAATTTGCGAGTCCCTAATTTCACTCGTCTTCTTCTTGTTCTTCTACTTCTGTTACTAATAAAATTTTCGCAGGAATTTATTTTTAATCTGTTACTATTGTGTCGATTTCAGGTTTCAATATGTTCTAAGTTCGGTTTTCTCTCGAAGTTCCGTCGGCGGTCGATCGAGCTTCTCTTTCTACTCTTGAGGCAACGGTACTTTCTTCCTATTATGCTTTTTCTGTGTGTGTTTTTTTTTCCCTGTTAATTGGTCTCACAAAGACTATGCGTCACTTCCGCAGAAATATTTGACAGTTTTTTGAAGGCACTACTGGTCTGGCTACTCTCTAAATGGACACATTACTCTGCCATTTTCATTTGGAATTTTACAGAATTGTTCAGTTGTTTATTCGCTTGTTTCTGTTCCGCTACTATCTATTTCTAGCTATTCGCTCTCTTCGCTCGATCGATAACCCACTGTGCTACCGGGGATTGAAATTAACTTTAACATCGACGGAAATAATTCATTATATAAAGTTCATATTCACATCAGGAACCTTCCAATACTCCACATCTTTTACATTTTTCCAACTTTTCGTGTCTCCGTAATCATCAGGTACATGTCCGAGCAATGGTTCTAGCCACCGAAGCTGATTCTGGAGTTGGTCCTGCTGTGTTACAGCTCCGAAAGTGGGGACCATCATTTCTGCATTCTGACATTTCAGAATATCGCGAGGCGTTGCTCTCTCCTACCAGAGAGATCTTGCTGTTGCTTTCTCATCAATCTGAAGCTCTGCTGCTACCTCTAAATGCTGGTGACTCCTTCGATTTCCTCATATTTCTTTCCTCGAGCAGTTATTAATTTTCTGTTCCTTCCATTGAGTCGTATCTTGTTTTGAACCTTTGTGACTCCTCTCTTTTATATCTTTAGGAGAGGTATTGACTTCTGCCAAGGTAGAAAAAGATTACTCTGATAAATATCAGTTAGAAGAGTCCCGAAGATTGAGTTCGTTATATAGCAGCACATCCACTTCGGCACCCAGTAGTAATTTTTCACATGGACCTACTTTCATTGCTGGTGTAAAATCCTTAGCATGGGGCTATTCTGGAGATACATATAATCTGTACAAAAATTCCTCCGTTAAAGAACTTCTCATTTTATCTACTGATCATGGTGTTACAATTCATTGTTTCCGATCATTGGACAACGATCAAGTAACCAACTCTGCACAAGAGGAAAATGCGTCATGGCAAGGTAGGTGGGTGGACTGGGGTCCTGTCGATCCTTCCACATGTAGACAGGCTGAGGAGCAGACTAGTGGAAGAAAAAATACTTGTGGGCTTTCTTCTAGCAGCAGTTTCACTTCAAAGAAATGGTTGTGTACTTTTGTTACTGAAGTTGAAATACTTGAAACCAGTGGGGAATTTGTCACCAAGTTCCCCCCAAAATCTTCTTTCCCTGGTGATGCAGAGGTTGTTTCGTTCTTCATCCCATTTACTGATACAGTATTTCTGGACTTCCTTTCTCAAGCTAATCTCGATGAGAAGGAAAATCAGAATCAGCAGACTAGAATGGATCCACTAAAGATAAACTCCATGCCTGAGGAAATAACCCCGCCAGTAACATGCTCCAGAGTATTCTCTAGCTTGTCCCACCATATGATTGGATTTGTCCTCACATTTTCTGGAAAGATTATAGTTGCTATTGCTATTTTATACTGGTGGGGTTTTCAGTGGGTTTGCTCTGTGCAAGTTGGGAATTTGAGCCCTAAAATTGAATGGATGGACTTTAATTTCTCAGACAAATTGCTTGTTTGTCTTGGCAGTACAGGCTTAGTCTCTTTCTGGGATGCAACAAACGGGCAGTTTATTGCTCAACTTAGTGTTTTACACTGTTGTGGACTAAGTATGAAACAACAGTTAGTAGTAGAGCAGTCAAACTTGGGTGTGGTTGCTGATTTAACTCCTACGAATGAAAACTATGACCAGAACAGAATATTCAAGAGAATAGTGGTCGCTTTTAATTCTTCCATGCTGGGTATAGTTGATGAATATGGAATTGTTTATGTGATTTGTGCAGATGACTATGTTTCAGAAAAGCATTATTCATTCAATAAGCTTGTTCCACATTTTCTTCACCGTGGGTTTGGAGTAATGAGTGGCTGGGAAGCTGCAGGTTCTGAAATAGGTGATCAGAGGGTATTGTCTGATTTATCAAATTACAAAGGGCTGGCTGAAAATGGCAGCACATGTACAGTTCACAGAGATGATCTTAACCTCTGGAAAAAACAGAAGTGGCTTGTCTGGGGAAAAGTCAGTCCCAGTCCACAGAGTTCCAAATTATCTAGTTTTTCCAATTCTTCACAGGGTAAAGTTTGCAATGTTTCCAAGTCAGTAAGATCATCAACACCCATCCGTAGAATATTTCTTCCCTCCAGTGCATGTGAAGATGAAAGGTCCATATGTTTTTCTCCATTAGGGGTCACTCGACTTTTCAGTGGGTGCAAGGAAAAGGATGAGAAGGGATTAAGAATTGTTCATACGCCTTTACGTATTGAGACTGTAATTTATGATGACAGGGACTTAGATGCTTGCTTGCAGTCAAGAAGCTATAGGCTGTTAGACTATGAGCATGCTTATGCTGGCAAAGTTGTTGGTTGCTCATTCCAGGGTTGTCTATATTTGGTGGCCCAAGATGGGCTTTTTGTTGTCCTCCCTTCTGTTTCAGTCACATCAGATGGAATGCCAGTAGATTCAATTGGTGGTTGGCTACCTGGTGTCAGCATGTCCGCGGGATATCTTAGGAAAAAGGCGTCAAGCCTAGAAGAGTCAAAAACGTCTTCTCAACCATGGAAGATAGAGGTATTGGACAAAGTATTACTGCATGAAGGCCCTGTGGAAGCAGATCGTTTGTGCTTAATCAATGGTGAGGTTATGTAAAACTCTCCAGCATTGTATATGTTGTTATGGATTGGATGTTTGCTTCTTTCCTGTATATAATGATTTTTTTTCACTCCTATATTCTTATTCTTTTGTTTTTCCTTTTCATGGATATGCATTTAAATATGCTTCGACCTTTGATGAGCAGTTAAATGGGAAAATCTCCATTGTAAGAGAGAACCCCCTTAGAGCATCTATAATTGGTTTTGAAGTCATAATGCAATAATAAAATCGCTCTCTTCGAAAAAAAAAGGAGAAAATCTCCTTTCTTGGAGAAGTTGCGGATTTGGAGAGCAGGAAAAAATTCCCAGAACCTTGTAACCATGTAAATTGAGAAGAAGAGTAATTGAAGAGAGGAAGAGCTGGAGAAGCGCCTGTGCCAAGTTCTCAGGGTTTCTGTTCAATCCCTAACTCTTTTTTTGAGAAGTCTAAAGTAAATTGAAAGAAAAGGATTATATGCTCTTTTGGCACCTAAGCCACTTACAACCAAAAATAGTAATGAGAACCAAATAAATTACATATTTAGATGTTCCAACTCAACCTCTTACACAACCATAATTACCAAAATATCCCATAACTCTTATAGTTATTTGCCTAAACGTCATACGTTGGTGCAACAAAGACTCTCAGCCCCCATGGAGGTTATTGGTTTACTTTAGGGAAATCTGGTCCATAGGGCAAATCACATCTTGTACCTGGGTGCATATTCCCAGATCTGAAAACTCAGTTGCACACTCTCTAGCTAGAGAAAGAGTCATGCTTCCCCAGCTGGAAGTGAAAGACCCACCGCAGGATTGTGAAATAACAAAATTGTAATAAAGAATTCTACATGAATGAAATTCAAGTCAATTTTTTCAAAAAAAAAAATGTTAAGCTCCCACCTTCTCACTGGAGGGGGCCCTAAGCTTCCACCTTCTTACCGTAGGGAAGGCCACTTAATGGGACTTCCAGTAAAATGCAAATTAGTTTGTGATCACAATCTTCAGTTCATCTTTATAATCATTCCAAGTGACGGGCACATTCTATAACTTTCTTCCTCTCTCTTGAGAGTCTGGGAAATGGGTATCCTCTGGTGTGGATCCTAAGATGTGACTCTTCATTATTTAGTTGGGAAGTTATAAAGAGAGAAAAAAAGAGAAATGGATATGGGAATCTGAATGGAGGTAGTTCATTTTCAAATTGGCATTTCAGCTCCAGTCTTGTACCATTAATGAAGTCCATATATATATATATATGTCTTTCTTTTGCTTCTAAACCTTTGAAAATGAGATACTTTGTTGGCAAATCCATTAAATTCCAACTATTAAATGGATTATTATGTTTTTAACTCAAATCACTTCTCTGTTGGTCTTTGCTCTCACGCTCATATCTCTCCAATGATTTGCAAAAAAATGTGCTTTTTGTTTTTTCATTAAAACCTCCATGTTCCTTAGCAAGGATCCTTCATCCTCTAAATTAAGCCGGTGGCTAATTCCTAGCCTTAAGGATCGCTTTTCATTTTCGTCATCATTACTGTATGCTGATGGAGAGAGAAAAGATACTTAGGTTAAACCAGGCAGCGTACGCTTTTAGGATATTATGTCCACTTAATGAAAGAAGATTTTTACCCTTCCAATTGGCCTGCCTTTACTCAAATATCTGTAGATTAGGGGCTAAATCAGGCTAAGGCTAGATATGAGGTGGGATGGGAGGTTTGATGGCATCAAACATCTGACATTCAAAGAACAGGCTATAGGAGAGAAAAAATCGATAAAAAGAAAAGAGATTGTGAAGAAACCATAAGTCTAAGAAGCTACATGAGTTTTGACTCAATGACATTGGAATTGGAGGACATCTTACTTGAAAAGTTAACTAGGCTATAGGAGAGAAAAAATCAATAAAAAAAAAGAGATTGTGAAGAAACCATAAGTCTAACAAGCTACATGAGCCATGACTCAATGACATTGGAATTGGAGGACATCTTACTTGAAATGTTAACTCCAAGAAAGCAAACTTATCCCAATTGACTTTGTGACATGAAATGTTTTCATCTCTGTTTTGAAACTTTGCTTGGTTTGGTCTGTCAGATTGGGTTGGCTCAGGCTTGGAGCTTTTTCCGGGTCAGGTTAAGTTAAAACACGGAAATGATAAAAACCTGTTGACGAGTTCAGGTTTCTCAGCTGACTGGGTGACCCAACCCGGCATGACAGGTCCAGGATTCATAGGAGAGGGAGAGGGAGAATGAGAGGGAGAGGGAGAGGGAGAGGGAGAGGGAGAGATGAAGGAGAGGAGAGGGAGATGAAGGAGAGGAGAGGGAGAGAGGAAGGAGAGGAGAAGGTGGGGAGGAGAGGAAGAGGGAGAGGGGGAGGAGTTCGAGAGGTGATGGCGAGGGGGGAGGGGGGGAGACGGCTGAGAGTTCCACCATAAAATTCCACCATTCTTCCTGCTGCTTTAGATGGCTGGGATGGCCGTGGAATCCTTCCTTCCCGTCATCTATGGAAACAGAGAAAAACAAGGGGTGGAGTCCTGCGCTCCCTTTGTATCAGGCTGGCAGACTCTCCACCAGCCTTAGGCAGGGGAGTTCCACTCCCTCCCTCTTTGCGACAGGGAAAGTTTTTCTTGTTGTAAAAAGGTTTTTAATTTATGAAAACAGTCATTATGATGTCAGCACGGTTCAACATTGACCTTTTTAGCTTGATCCGATCACTTTTCTGGGTTGATGACTAGGTTGGATTTGATTATATTGGCTTTGACATAAGTGAAGAAAAGATTTGGCTTTGAAATTAACTTCATTATGTAATAATCTCTTAAAGTAGCAAATTGTGTCATTAGTTGATGGAAAGGGATCTGTTGAATAGGAGGCAGAGGTAGATCCTCTTCTTCAACCTTCCATTACTGCTGAAGTTGTCTGTTCAACAATATCCATCTTGTAATTGACTCATGTGGGACTCTCCTGCTGACTTTCTTGAATGTCTTTGCTTTGTGTTGGGTTTTTTTGTTGCTCACAAGCATAAAAAAGTTCATGAGCTACTGCCTAAATCCTGCGTATAATAGAGAATTATCTTTTTTTTTTGTAATTATGAACCAGATATATATTATTTTACAGCTGTTATTAACCTTTACTAATTTGATATCATTCAATGCAAACTTGTAGAAGAAAGTTCACATCTTATGCTCAATGCTTGATTTCACTTTATTTTTTCATATTAAAGTCAATCTTTTTCAATGGCTGGCTGATATACTGCAGAATGATGGCAGATTGGGACTTGAAAATTGTGCGGATGCGTCGTCTACAGTTGGCAATGCACTACATGAGATTGAATGAGATAGAAGAGTGAGATTACATGCCAAACTTGTTATTGTTATTTAGTTTTCAAAATGTGATAGAAAACTCACATTTTCAGATACTAAATAGGCCGGGCAGTTCATTGGGTTCCTTCTTACAGACTTTGCATGTGACATCTTGGTTAGACTGTTTTCCTTGAGCATGTTTCCATGTCAAACTAACTAGCTACTTAGGAGGCTTGTTACTCAACCTTATAACCCCTTTCAATATTATCATATACTTTTTCATTGTAGGACTGTTCCTCACTCAAATGTTTTCGCTCATGCCCATGTTTACAATGGCCTAAGTTGTGGGCAAAGAACCTTTCAGAGCTTAGTTGGGCCTTGGCTTGCGCAACTGTTCTGATATCATGTACAGTTTTAAGTCCAGTTCCATCCAGAAATAATTACCCATAATAAAATTCTAATATGACTTTTTTCGATTTTGTTTTTTATTTTAAAACTGAACTACTGGCATATTTTTCTTAAGCATGTAATTCTGCTGTCTTTTTCTAATGAGCAGATCCCTAGAGTCGCTTGTGGATGTGAATTTAGCTGAAGAAGGTGTCTTCAGGTTATTATTTGTTGCTATTTATCAGATATTCTCCAAAGTTGGTAGTGATAATGAAGTTGCACTTGCTTCCAGGTATCGATGTTCTATTGTCTCCCCTATCAGTCTTTTCATATTTCAAATATTAATTGTTTATGATATTTAAGCATCTAGAAGTCATGATAAAGAGTAAAGAGGCAAAAGATTTCTGTGGCTGGAAAAAAAATACATCAATGGAAGTCCTCATTACTACTACAAACTGATCCTTGAGCCAAAACATGCTTAAAAGGACAATATCTTATGGATGGTCAAAGTATGCTAAAGTTTTTCTTTTCTTTTCCTGAGAATCAAAGATTCCATGAAGGCTGGAAGAGTACGTATGGTGCCCAAAGGGGGTTGATGTAGAAAGTTGAACCAAAGGAGCAAAATATATAAAAAGGATATATGAAAGATGGAAACATCATTGAGAGAAGGAAAAATACCAAACCAAAAATAAGTAAAATAAGATATTGTAATAGAGCTTTACTTTTTTCAAGAATCATAATATAGCTTTATCATTACTTGAGTTTCTTCTCCAGGGCTTAAGATTGCTTTTCTACATCAGATCATCTTGATGATATTTCACCTTTCCATTTCTCACTCTCTCTCAATGAAACACTCTCTAATCTAGAAAAAAAATGTTTTCCCTACTATTTCTTTGTTTTTACATGCTTAATTGTCTCAACAGACTCCTGGCTTTAACCACTTGCTTTGCAACGAAAATGATTCGGAAGTATGGGATGCTACAGCAGAAACATAATAACATGCTTCAGGCTGTTGGAGGTTCAGAGATTCTTTACCTAGAAGCTCTGCCATCTAAAGGAATGGATGGAACAGATAATTCTAGAAGGCTTCAAGAGATGGCTCACTTCTTGGAAATCATCAGGAATCTGCAGCGCAGTCTGAGCACCAAGTGCAGAAGACCTCAAGTGGTGGTATGACATTTGGTTTTCTTAGACCGATAAATTTGATAATTTTTTTGATAATGGTGAAAGGTTTTTATTGATCAACAGGATAAGCTTACATAGAGTACATAATTTACATAAGTTACAAAACTTTTTAAATTACAGAAGTGGTAGAGTTATCCCTGTTGCTATGTGTGTTCTTGCTGCTCGTTGTTTGGCCAGGTGATCAGCTGTGGAATTTGCTTATATTAATATTTTGGACCACCTAATCTGCCACCCTTGAGTTAAGTCATGAATTTCATCATAAAGAGCCTTTAGGTGCCATGAGGGTGGGTATGCTTTTTGAGCCCATCTCAACGCTAATTTAGAATCCCCTTCCA
Organism: Aristolochia contorta; assembly: GCA_022405105.1. Lineage (NCBI taxonomy): Eukaryota > Viridiplantae > Streptophyta > Magnoliopsida > Piperales > Aristolochiaceae > Aristolochia > Aristolochia contorta. The sequence continues at coordinate 7,736,133 of CM039666.1, read as the reverse complement.
CAATAAGTGGCTTCCTCTCGCCACCATTATACAATCTGATTCCCTCAAGAAGTGCCCTTGTTTCTGCCTCATTCGAGGTGCACCACCCTGCTGGCCCAGAGAAGACTAACAGGATATGTCCTTTGGCTGAAAGATACACCAGTAGTCGCCGGAAAACTAACCATGGGAAGAAACAGAGCTATGCTGGATAAATTTGATAATGATTCTGTTCAATAAAATAACCTTTTAGTTGTCTCTTTTTCTGCAGGTAGTTGATAACACAAATGAATTGGGATTGCTAGATACAAATTCACTGCAAGACGGCTTTTCTCTTCCTACACCTAGTGTGGAGAGTTATCAAGATTCTTCGGAAGCACAAAGCGAGAGAAATATGGTCTTTTCTTCATCTGAATTGGAATCTAGCAATGAAAAGCTTGCTTTGCCAACTATGGATGCTTTGGTGGCCCCCAGTCCGTCTGACTTGGGAAGTCGCAATATTATTGCTGCTCACGAGTGTGGGGTTGATAGAATCCAATTTAGAAGAGTACTTCCCTTGGAAAATCCAAAGGATATGTTTTCACGTTGGAAGGTTGGTAATTTGGATCTTAAAACTGTGGTGAAAGATGCCTTGCAGTCAGATCGGCTCCCTCTGGCCGTTCTTCAGCTACACCTTCAACGATCAATTGATTTGGCCTCTGAGAAAGATTATCACGATTCGTTCGATGAAGTCCGTGATGTTGGAAGAGCAATTGCTTATGATCTGTTTTTGAAGGTATGACATGTAGGAGTTTGATATTTTGTCAATGAAATTAAATACTAATATTGTGTCTGATAGGGCGAAACTGCGCTAGCTGTTACCACACTGCAAAGACTTGGAGAAGATATTGAGGTTGGCCTCCTCGAATTGGTATTTGGTACTGTAAGGAGATCTCTTCGAGTTGAAATTGCTGAAAAGATGAAAACATGGGGTTACCTCGGGCCCAACGAGTGGAATGCACTGGAAAGAGTCTCCCTAATAGAGGTAGGAATTGTTCTGTTGATTGTTACACTGTTTTGGTTGTGGATGATGATGAGTGACTATTTTGCGAAGGCTACAAAAGGAAGGGTTTATCTTGCTCTTCCTTTCATATATGCAATAAGACATCGACTTAGGTCGAGAAAAAATGTCAGGCTGCTGTAAACCTGTTGCTAAATTTTCATCCTTTACTCTTTATTGACTCTTTTTTTCTACTTTTTTTTTTTTAATGAAAGAGGGTATATCCTAGCAGTACCTTCTGGGGCACATATCGCAGCAGGCAAAAGCAAAGAAGTAAAGAGTCATCTTGTGCTCCAATGCAAGAAAATGAGAAAGTGCACTTTACATGCTCATGGGAATGTGATGCTGTAATCAAATGTGGTGAGATTGATGGAGTTGTGTTGGGTTCTTGGCCAAATCCTGATGAGAGCCTTTCATTTCCAGCATTAGAGGGGGATCACGTTGATGGTGGATATTGGGCTGCTGCTGCTATCTGGTCTGATGTATGGGAACAGAACACTGTTGATCGTGTAAATTCTCTCTCTCTCTCTCTCTCTCTCTCTCTCTTCTGTCACTGTCTCTGTCTCTTGTCCCTCTCCCTCTCCCTCTCCCTCCCCACCCCTTCCCCTTCCCGTGCTCCTAGTTTGACCATCTATAATGTGAAGAAAATGTTTCTTATGGACTCGGGCGGTCTCACTCCAATCCTGTTTTTTTGTAAGGGACCCCCTTCATATTATATCTGGTTTCATGGTTCTGCCCATTAAAATCTTGCACTTTCCTCCAAAAAAAGAAAATGTTTGTCCTTTCTTCTTATACTCACCTCCTGATGTGCAGATCATACTGGATCAACCTTTTCTTATGGGAGTGCATGTACGATGGGAATCCCAATTTGAATACTATGTATGTCATAATGATTGGGATCAAGTTCTGAGACTCCTGAACACGGTTCCTGCTACTGTATTATCTGATCGAACCCTCCAAATTAGACTGGGTGGATTGGACTCTGCTGTGGGTGGAGCCCATGAAAGATTTTCTGGTCATGTTGATTATTTCTACCACAACGAAGAATTGGATTTTGCTTATATAATTGTTCCCAATGTGAAGATTTTCACTTTGTCTATTGATAGATTGTGCTCTTTGTGGTTAAAAACGCTTATAGAGCAGGAGCTTGCTAAGAACTTTATTTTCATTAAAGACCACTGGGAAGGAACTGAAGAGATCGTAGCACTTTTGGCCCGTGCAGGCTTCATCACTGGTTCATATCATGTAACAGACGACTCTGAATCTGGTAGGAGCAAAACAGATCCACATTTCTCAAGATTGAGTTCATCATTGTGCAAAGACACCATGCAAGCTTTGCATAGGCTTGTTATACATCACTGTTCGCGATATAATTTGCCCAACTTTCTTGATCTATACCTAGAGCATCATGAAATGGTCCTTGATAATGATTCCCTTGACTTATTGCTGGAGGCTGCTGTAAGTGTCTGAATTCATTTATTGCATTTGGTCTCTATATTAGAAAAAATGTCTGCTCTCTTCGTTTCTTTTTAATTCTTTCAGAACTATTCCATCATCCCTTGCACTAACATGAGGTTCACAGGACGTGCATGCTCTCTCTTTCTCTCTCTTCTATTTAGCTGAAGTTTTTGAATTTTTCGACTATGCTAATAATGACACACTAAAGACTCTTTCTGTTCTTAACAATTCATTTTGAATATTAATGGCACTTTGGTGGCCAGGGAGACTGTGAGTGGGCATGGTGGTTGCTCTTGTCACGAATAAAAGGGCGAGAGTATGATGCTTCCTTTGCTAATGCTCGCTCAATTATATCTCATAACATGGTTCCTGGCCGCAAACTCAGTGTTCTTGAGCTTGAGGACATAATTTGTACTGTTGATGACATTGCTGAAGGAGGAGGAGAACTGGCTGCATTGGCAACCCTAATTTATGCCCCAGATCCTATACATAAATGCCTTTGTAGTGGAAGTGTCAATAGGCATTGCAGCTCTTCAGCACAATGTACCTTTGAGAATTTAAGGCCCTGTCTCCAGCATTTTCCAACTCTATGGCGTGCTTTGGTTGCTGCATGTTTTGGGCAAGACCCTTCTGAGAGTTCTTTGGGTTTTACTGCTAAAAATGGTTATTTTCTAACCTTATTGAACATTTCAAGTTCCAAAATGGGATTCACCGACTAAATGTGGTGGGTCCCTCTTCCTGCTCTTTAATATTTGTTTACAAAACGATGGTCTTTTATACTTTTGTAACCATAACTTTTCTTTTTATTTTTGTTTCTTCTACAGCACTAGGTAAGTCTATGTTTTCAGGCTATTTGCATTGGCGGGAGAGTGTATTTTCTTCTGGCAATGATACTTCATTGGTCCAAATGCTTCCCTGTTGGTTTCCAAAGTCAGTGCGGAGATTAGTTCAAATATTTGTTCAGGTAATTCTTCTTTTCTAAGCCATCTCTGTGAAATTATGTATTAATTTGCTTATTTTTTCTAAGCCATCACGGTCTTTGCTTTATAATGATGAAAATGTAAAGGTAAATGAGCAAAAGAATATTTTTTTCGACTTAATAATAAAGATATTTTAGTACCAGAAAGCTTTACCTGAGACTTTGATGCCCCTATGGTGACTTGACCCAAGACCTCCCAATACCACTAAGCTACTGTTCAATAACTACTCAAGCTTTGAGGGCAGTACCTTGGGGTAAGACTACTACTCTCTTTGAGAGAGCACTTGAAAATATGTTATATAGGTTACAAGCACATCGACATCCCTTACAACAAGGGATTGGTGGGAGACACCCTCCTTGGCTAATGAATCTGCTACTGAGTTGGCAGATCTCAGGATACAAATCCAGTCACTTACATACCCCTCAGCAATCTCAAAAATCTCCCTGAAAATGTAGAGGAAACACCGTAGGGGAGCTGCCTTCTGGCAACCCCACCTAATGAGGTTACTAAACTATCCCTCGACATGGACCCTCCCTGAGAACTTTGCTTTAAAACACCTGATTCTGTGTAGAATGCCATGCACCTCGGCTGAAGTAGAATCATCCTGCTGAGGGGTCCAACATTTTTTTTTTTTTTTGAGGAAAGTGCTTTTTTTTTTTATTTAATACAATTCACATACTCCAGGAAACTCAAACCCAAGACCTCCCATTACACAACCCTCGTGTGATCACTGAACTATGCTCAAGTTCACTAGGGGTCCAGCATATGAAAAACATTACCAGCACCATCTCTGAATACTCCAAATCCTGGTATTGTTCGAAGAATTTCATTATATTTGGGCAGAACTGCTACCGGCTTATGTATACCACTTTGTTTGTTGCCTGTCAACTGAAAATTTAGTTCATAGCCCAAAAGATGCCAGATGTCGACTAACTGAAGGCTTGCATCAATTTTAAGTGCTTTTGTCAGCTTCTGCTTTCTGAAATTCTTGGACGGGTTAATGTCTCATCTTGTGGACAGTGATGTTTTACTACTCCTATGGCGGTATAAATATGGTTTATGTAACTTAGGACAGGTTCTGATCACTATAAGTGCCACTCCTATATTTTTTGTTTGGTTAATTCTCTCAATTTTTTCTGTACATCCTTTGCTATTTTTGCCCAGTCAATGAATGGATTTTATTTTTAATTTTACTTTGAGGGAGAGAAGTTGCTATTCACTAAAAAAAGTGAAAGGCAGAAAAATCATAAAAAAGGCAGAGGAGGGGCCATAAGTTTTTGTCACATACTATGAAGTTTTTTTTTGAGGATCCATGCCGAGGAAATTGTAGGTCTAGTCTTTCTTTAATTTACTTTTTTTTTTGAAAAGTCTTTCTTTAATTTACTTAGCCTCAAGATCTTTCTGCATTCATGTGCAATAATGTTCTAGATTCTCTATGGTCCATTTAACTTCTAGGGAATCTTTTCTTTTATAACATTGGGACTGATTATCTCTGACCCCAGGGCCCACTTGGATGGCAATCACTAGCAGGTGGTGGAGAATCTTTTTCCTGCAGTGACATCTATTTTGATTTTGCTGGTGATGAAAATACTGATTTCAGTGCCATATCTTGGGAAGCAACTATTCAGAAGAACCTCGAGAAGGAACTCTATGCTTCTTCCTTAGAGGTAAAATGTTATTTGCGCTTTGTATATTTGAATTCCATATGAATTGGCTTGGTGGAAGCTCTTTTAGTTTCTTTTGTGGAGTAAAGCTGTCTATTCCAATCTTTATAACGAGTTTTTTCATGACTTCATATACTCTTAGGCTAATGGGTTTGGGATTGAACACCACTTGCATCGTGGCCGGCCGTTGGCAGCATTCAGCAATATCCTTGCAGCGAGGACTCAAAAACTGAAGACAACAGATTCACTTCAGACTCCACAGGGACCTACCATTCAGGGACAGGCTAGTGTTCAATCTGATGTCCAAAGATTGCTTGCGCCTTTGACTGAAGATGAGGAAACTCTCCTGTCATCTGTAAGATATCTCATTTCGTTTGATTTTTTCTGATTTAAATTGTTGTTTACAGCTTTTATTTATTTATTTTTTTGTGAAAACTTTTATTAATAGAAATCTGATGATTCAAGTAGTGTTACAGTAATAGTACAGTCGCGGGCATGGCCCCTTTTCATAGCTATGGTAATGGGTACTATTACAGGAGCTCTATAAGAGCTCCGCCATTGAGTTTGCCGTTTAAATTATGCTCTTTTCTGTTCCAGCTTTTGCCAATTTGTCAGCCACTGAGTTGGCTGATCTCGGCACAGCTGTCCAAGCAATTCTCTGCCATTGAGTTTACAGCTTTTATATGTTGTTATTTAATATGTAGAGATAGTTACATCACTTTCTCTGATAAGCAGTGGGGCATGATAATGTCTATAGATTGGAGATCAACAATTGATGAATAATGCCTTTAACAACTTCTGTTAGAAAAATATTACGACATAAGTCTGTCATGGTCTCTCTTGGTTTAGACTTTTTTTTTGAGAATTGTTTTTTGAACCAGTGAAATTGTTCTTTATTGCTATTCAAGAATCATGCAAATGGTGGTTTTTTTTTTGTTGAGAATGAATATTGGTTTGGACATAATTGTATGGATATTTGATTCAGTGAGTATTTAAAAGAAGGCATATCAAAAAATATATATTGATGTCACTAGGAGAAAGGCTCTTTTGCTTCACTCATTGCTGCATTCAGGCTGTGCTTCCTCCCATCAAGACATTCTAGGCTTGGCAACGCTAGTCCATGAAGCAGTTGATTTATTCTCTAGACCAAGGGAACCAAATTTCTCTTCAAATTTGACTTAGAAAAGCTTTTGACCGTGTCAATTGAGATATTAGGACCTAATTATGAAAGAAATGGATTTCTGCATGCATTGGTGCAGGTGGATGTATTCTTGTGCTTCATCAGCCAGGTTCTCATTTTCTATCAACGGTGGTCTATTCGGTTCTTTTTCTGGATCAATGGGAATCGGACAAATCTTGTGCCTTATGTCATCTATTATTTATTGAAAACTAACTTAAAACAATAATCAGTGGGATGTCATATTGTTGTCTGCTATATTCCTGGTTCATATTATTATCTGCTTTTAATTAATCTAAGTTTTGCTTTTCCTTTGCTGATATCAGGTCATGCCATTTGCTGTCTTGCATTTTGAGGATCCCTTGTTGGTTTCTTCTTGTGCTTTTCTTTTGGAGCTTTGTGGCTTATCTGCCATGAAGCTTTGTGTTGATGTTGCTGCATTGAGCCGAATTTCAGCTTATTACAAGTCTATCGAGAGTGTGAAGCAGTACAATCATGTTACTGGGAGGAGTTCAGCTTTTCATCCCATCTCCCATGAAGGTGATATTGCCGCTTCTCTTGCTCGGGCATTGGCAGACGACTATCTCCATCCTGTTAGTCTTCAAACTACAGGGGAAAAAGATGCATCTGTTAGAGATAAAGTTGGTGAACGACCCTCACAGGCCTTCTATTCAATCCTACAACATTTGGAGAAAGCTAGTCTGACATCCTTGCCTGAAGGAAAAACCTGTGGATCCTGGCTTTTAAATGGTGATGGGGATGGAACTGATTTACGCTCTCAACAAAAGGCTGCTAGCCAACATTGGAGCCTTGTTACATCCTTCTGTCAGATCCACCAGTTATCACTTAGCACAAAATACCTCTCAGTCCTTGCAAAGGATAATGACTGGGTACCTACTTTTATTCTTCCTTTTCTTCCACTTGCAATTTGTGCTTGTAACATTTATGTTTGAAAATAATGTTATTTTCTTTGTTAGGTTGGGTTTCTAACGGAAGCTCAATGTGCTGGATTTCCATTTGATGTTGTTGTGCAAGTAGTGAGTATTGTTTACATCTCACTTTTGTTGTTTGTTATGGTTCATACTACACAAACTGGCACTTGCTTGGTATTTAATTCCGTTTGCATAAAAATTTTTCAGGCATCAGAAGAATTTAGTGATCCACGTCTTAAAATGCACATATTAAATGTTCTGAGAAACATGCAGTCAGCAAGGAGAAAAGCTGGTAGTGCATCAAGTTCGCTATCTATGGGAAGTCATGACATTTCTTTGGCAGGAGAAAATTACGTTATGTCTCCTACGGAACTATTTGGACTTCTTGCTGAATGTGAAAAGCAGAAAAATCCTGGCGAGACCCTTCTGATAAGAGCTAGAGATCTGCGATGGTCTCTTTTGGCAATGGTTGCATCTTGCTTTGCTGATGCATCCCCCCTAGCATGTCTCACAGTTTGGCTGGAGATAACTGCAGCTAGGTATTTACTGTAGCTTTTGGCCTTCTACAACTTGGCGTTTTACTATTTTTGGTTATGGTACTAGTTATCTTCTGAATCTCTTTACTATAGTGAGCAATTGTGTTTTGCTCGCTATATAACCTGTAATATGTGGTATTAGAGGTCACTGGTTTGAGCAACCTGTTTATATATGATATTCCTCATATTTTTCAAGAAAAAAAGAGGGCTACTAGAGCCTGCACAATTTAGTATTTTTTAACTTACATATCTGAGACTTGGTAAGAAACCAACGTCACCCTTGAAGGTTTCTTCTAGAGGATTCAAGATTGACTCATGCCCAGTTGGGCAGACCCAGGTAATCATACTTGTTCTTGGTTTGCTGCTGAAAATATGCTTTGTCATTATGCTTGATAATGCAATTTTGTTTTTATTCTTGCAATTATGGTTCTATCTCGTGGCATTCCACATTGTTAGTCTCAATTGGTTTTGGGTGTGAGCTTGATAAAATTTGCAACCATGAATGAAATTACTAGAGGCATGGTGGTTTGCAACAAAATAACTATTTTCAGAAATGGACACCAAATCCTCCATGAGGAATGGGTAATGCTTGAGAATGTGGCCAATAGACTCCTTCACCTTACAAAGCGAACAGGTCAATCATAGTAGTGGCGTCCTGTGCCGCCTTAAATTGTCCCTTGTCAGGATGTTCTTTTGGAGGGTACCCCAAACAAAAAACTTCACCCTTTGCGAAGTGTGCATCTTCCAAGACCTACCGTCCTGCTAGTGATGAGTGGGCCTCGGCATGAGACAGTCATAACCTGAGGCTACAAAGTAGGCCTGTGGGTTTGGCACCTGAATGATGTTGTCCTTGATGGTAGTCCCTCTATAGAATTTTCTCATAGCTTCATTATTGCTAAATTCTTTTGCTTTATCATCAGCCATTTCTCCTCTAAAGACATCACTTCAATCCATTGCTGTCAAAGAGCCAATAATCGTGATGTGGCTCACACGAGCATCCGAGTCCTTCGACTATCACCCTACCCGGGGAAACATAGTTTTCAAGGGGTTCTCAAGCAGCCATCTTTCCCGTGAAAAGAGGGAGCCCAAGGTATATGTGTGATGACCCTACAGCTAATCCTATCCACCATTGAGGTGAGTTCTTCCTTCTCATGTTGAAGCCATAAATAACTGATTTTCCCCCAATTTACTCTCCATCTTGAGATCTCATAGATAGCCGGCACTTATTTCCACGCCCAACTTGCTCTAGGGAGCCCTCACTAAGCACAATCGTATCATCACAAACTGATTCGAATCTGGCTTAATGTTCTCCAGCCAACCTGAGGACAATGCATGCTGGAAAACACTTATCAGATCCTCCCCCACAACATTGAAGAGCAATGGTTGGGTCCCCTTGCCTAAGACCACAAGCATCCCTAAAGTACCCAAAGACGCTCCATTTATTGAAACTTAGGAGGCCGAGAATACACGAGTGAATCCAAATCCTCCAACAATAACTAAAGCACAAGGCTCCTATCATGCTATCCAATTTCAGCACTATCCTCCGCCAGTTAGGTTCCGAAAGAGATCCATGGACAAGCATGGCAGCAGTCTACTCCAAACTTATTGGCTGGTTAGATTCTCAAAGTGATCTCATTGCTTAGACTGTATGAGAGCGTTCTACCTTAACTTATGATGCTAGAGATCACCTCATTAAGTCTCTCACCCAGAAGTCTAGATATGATCTTTAAGGTGCTTGAAACAAGACTGTTGGGTCCTTTTTTTTTCTCTTTTGACAGATGTGTTTCCATTTCATTCTCAGAAAATTACAGCCCTTAAGACAGAGTTACATAGAACTTAAGGAGTCCAAACAGCAAGTTGTTGTTCTTGGATTCATTGTTTAGCCAACTCATGAGCTCTATAATTAGCATTTTTGATTAAATAATTCCAACTAACAATAATAGATACTAAATCATTTATCTCCTTGAAAGTGGACCAATACTTCCATGGAGGTTTGCAGTCCCCTTTACACACCACGAAATGACAATTTTAGTCTCTTCTTCTACAAGAAGAGGCTCTGAGAGCTGAAAATTTTGAAAACATTTCAGTCCTTGTAAAAGACTAAGTGCCTCTGTTGTGGTTGAGTCAGAAATGCCGATAGGGCAAGCATAAGTAAGGACCACATCACCCCTGGAATTTTTTATAAGCCCTTCAATACCAGCAGGTCTGGGTTGCCGTTTGAAGAGCCATCAAAATTTAATTTATAGGAAGAATCCAGTGGAGGAAGGCAAGCTTGGACAGGTGTCATGTTAATTTTTGAGTTCTCTTGCATGTTCATCCCAAGATCTCCATAAATCCCAGCTTCAACACTATGAAACACATTCTGAATTTCCAGGTTTTGCAGCATTATGGAAAACTTTGTTATTCCTCTCTTCCATATCATCCATGTTATGTACCCCTAGCAACAACCATACACGTGTCCCTTTGGACCAGGTCCGAAATAACTGGCCATAAGGATAAACCCAATTAAATCACGAGGAGTTACAAAATCCACACCAAACATTCCAAGGAAGAAAAACTAGATATTCCAATTGTAAGTACAACGGATCAAGAGGTGATTAGTTGTTTCTGGTACAACACCATATAAAGGGCAAAGGTTTGTGGGGATTTGGATTCCCCTCCTTTCAAGCAAGTCTCGGGTGGGTATTCTTCCCCTTAAGCATCACCGTACAAAAAAAGTCTGTTTTTGGGGCATGAGAGGGACCAAGCAGCAACAGCAATGTGCTTACTCACCACACAATTTGTGAGGCAAAGATAACCTGAACTAGTTGAGTAGCTACCTTTTAGGATGGAGTCTCCAAATGATTTCATCTTCTTGGTTTCTTCTCAGATATATTTTACTCAAGGCATCAAGTAGTTCAAAGCTTTCTAGAGCTTTAGCATTTTTTAGTTATCTTCTAATTAAGGGGTCCTAGTTAATATTCCACAGTTCCTTAGTAGGAACCATATAAAAAATATAACAAACTTGATTTTTGGCTGCAAGATATAATCTTGGAAATCTGTCAGCTAAAGGAGTTTCACCAGGCCAAACATCTGTCTTGAAGTGAATACTATGCCCCTTCCCAGGATGGAGAGATATCCTCTGGCGAAAGAAGGGTAGGGACTTTATAGTCCTTCTCCATATTGGAGATAATCCTTGGTTCTCGTGTCATCAATCCACCTTCTCCTAGTTGTCTATAATAACCATCTCCTTGCAAGCCACATCTCAAACCACATTGGGCTTCCACACCACTTAATGAGCAGTGCTCTGTTTTATCCTCCTAATACCCAAGCCACCCTCCTCCTTGGCTTTATAGATTTCTTCCCAATTCTGCAGATGCATTTTTAATTTTTTTGATGTGCTGGACACAGGAAATCCCTCATAATCCTCTCAATCAATTAAGCCACAGAAGAAGGACAATGGAGCAAGGATTGGTAGTATGTTGGGATCCCAATCACACAGGCCTTGATTAATGTGAACCTCCCAACCTTGGATAAAATCTCCCCTTGCCAGGTGCTTAATCTGTTGTTTAGTTTTTCAATGTCTAGGTCCCAGAGTTGCTTCAAATACCCTACTTGTGAAGAGAGGGAGGCCCAAGTATGTGGAAGGTAGAGATCCAACCCCCCACACCATCTCCAGGATTAAGTTATCCCTTATACTAAAGCCAAGAATAGTTATTTTACCCAATTTATCTTCAGACCTGAGGCCATCTCAAGTAATAATAGGATGCATTTAATAGTTCTCAGCTGCTCCATTGTGCCCTTACAAATTATGAGTGTCATCTGCAAACTGGACTTCACACTGATGGGTCTGAAATCTCCAATGGACTCCATTCCCTCCTTCTTGGGACCAGGGCGATGAGAGAGGCTCCCAACCTTTCATTGTGATGCCATTGGGTGGAAGTCATTTACCATGGTGTCACGATGTCTGATTCCGTAAAGTTCCATGCTTCCCCTAAAAAAATTCTCTGTTGTATACATCAAAGTTGGGTGCTTCATCAAGTGGCATTTTCAGCATTGGCCATTCAACCTCCTACCTTGTGAAAGTTGCTCTGCCCTACGCTGATCTACATAGAAATTCACTAAGGTATTAGTAATGATTAAACTATTAGAAGTGATATCCCCTTAAAGGAGAGTGACTTTCGCCCTTTTAGATCGTCTTGAAGTCGAAGCAATCGATTGGAAGAAGCAGGTATTGGTGTCCCACTTCTTCAACTACTTGTATCGGGCCTTTTGTGCGTATCTGCTAACTTTTGTGGGGTGAGGAGTCTACCTCCCTCTAGAGTGCCTTGAGCGTCGACTTGCAAAGGAAAGAGATTACTTTGGGTGGTGGAGGCAACCTTCTCCCCCAACCAGGCCATTCACGTCAAACTCATTCCACTAAGTGTCAGAGATTAGTCCCACATTGATTCACAATTAGAAATGTTCGTTGTTTTGTTAATGGAAAAAGACTTACTAACTTTGGTTAGTCACTTTGGAATAGACGTTGGACCCAACTTTGCATGATATCAAAGTCAATACTTGTGAGTGGGCCTCCACCCATGTTGTCCACATGTTGGAGTCCAAGAAGGCCCACACATTGAGGGGCAGTGTTGGAGCCAGGTCAACGTGTGAGGGGGAGTGTTGGAGATTAGTCCCCAACGTTGATTCACGAGTTTAAATGTTCCTTGTTTATTATCGGAAAAGAAATTTTCTAACTTTGGCTAGTCATTTTTGGATAGACTCTGGACCCAACTTTACCCTAAGTCTTCACGTGTAAGCAAATCTTCACATGTAAGCAAATCTTCACATGTATGCAAATCTTTGCTTTCTAGCCACCAATTCTCCACCCCTAATGGCTCCTTCCCCCAAGTCCGAGTCTTTTAAGTCTAATCTGAAAGGCCAATGATCAGACACAACCCATTACTGCACCCAAAACTTCTGAGTACAGCTACAACCAACTTTTAATGGCCAAAAATCTGTCCAATCTGGATAGGTTGGTCTTTCTGTCCTTTATCCCAACCAAACTTCTTGCCAGAAATTTCAATCTCCTCCCAAATATTAGCCCCCAATGAAGTCATTAAATCTTATCATGATAACCACACGGCCCGATTACTCCTAAAAACAGACTGCTCCATACCTTGTTAGCACTCCAACAGAAAACAGCACAACCTCCGAGTCCTTGCAGGCTATCCTTGCAGCATCCCATAATATTGCAAACCCTCAGCTGAACTGGATGGTTCAAGATAATCCATTTTGGGTTGCAACACAGTGCAATGTCTGTCACTTCTATTTCCAAAAGAACTGCCTTATTGTTTTTCCCTTTTACTAAATCTTGATGTGTCAAAAGGTGGGAAAAGAGAATGTGCGTAGAGTACGATTGTCATACCTTATTCTTGTCATTAATCTTCTTTAGTATTTGAGACTGCTCCTCTTATGTGGTTGTATGATGACAAAATGATTTTATAGTTGATCATTTTCTATTAGTTAGCATATTTTTGTGTTTCATGTGGCAGGATTCCATTTAAAATCTCAACCATTAAAAATTTATTACAGGGAGACCTCATCCATCAAGGTCAACGATATTTTCTCCAAAATTGCACAAAATACTGGAGCTGCAGTAGAAGCAACAAATGAAGTGCCTGCCAGTGATAGAATTATTACATTTCGATACAACAGAAGGAACCCTAAGCGGAGGCGTCTCATTGAGCCAACATCTGCAGATTCTACTGATGCTGTCCCATTCAAACTTTCCGCCACTTCCAGTGTCATCGGTATTTCTGTGGCTCAAGAAATCACTGATGAGGAAAGCAGGACGAGGGATCCAGGGAAACTAAAAATAATAAAGAATCTTGATGAAACACTAGCTTATTTATCTAAAATGGTTGCAGTGCTCTGTGAGCAGCATCTGTTTCTTCCTTTGCTCAGAGCATTTGAAATGTTTCTTCCATCCTGTTCTCTGCTGCCTTTCATCCGGTTTCTTCAGGTACAAGCCAGTTTCACTTTTTTTTTTTTTTTTTTTTTTTTTTTTTTTTTTTTAAACTGTTTATGCATTGTAGCTCCAAGCAACAAGTTCTATTAAACTGTCAGTGATGTGTAAGTGGCTCTTGGGCTGTCAAGTATGAGCATTTCCCTTTTTAGTACTTACTGATCCATGCTCATTCCTCATCCTGATGTAGTTTACTGGCTTTCTTCTTCTCAATAAAGAAAAAGATCAAATTTTAGGTCTAATTTATTTCTTTTTTATTTTATTTAGGCATTTTCTCAAATGCGGCTGACAGATGCTGCAAATCATCTAAACCATTTCTCTGGAATATTCAGAGATGAGCGGCCTCATATGCATTCAAACCTACCCAGAGACTGCCAGATAAGTTCTCCATGGATAGGCTCCACTGCGGTGAAAGCTGCAGAAGCAGTTCTATCAACTTGTCCATCTCCATATGAAAAAAGATGTTTGCTACATCTCCTTTCTTCTGCTGATTTTGGGGATGGGGGTTCTGCTGCCTCCCGTTTTAGGCAATTCTATTGGAAGATTAATATAGCCGAACCTTCCCTTCGAAAAGATGATGGTTTGTATCTGGGCGAGGAAGTTCTAGATGATGATGCTTCACTTTTGGCAGCATTAGAAAAGAATGGAGACTGGGAGCAGGCACGCAGCTGGGCAAGACAGTTGGAAGCAAATGGTGGACAGTGGAAAAATGCTGTTCATCATGTTACTGAGACACAGGTACCTGTTTTACCTTAAAAATCTGTGTAAAAAGAAAGTTCTGAACTCAACTCTAATGGTTTTTACATATTTCAAACGAGTAGTGTATTTTTTTCCCGTAATTGCCAAAGATTGTACGAAAAAATGGCAAGGGCCCCAAAAGAGGACAAAAGCATTGTGTTAAGAAGCAGAGAACAATTTGCTTGTCAAGTTAGTATTGAAAGTTAGGTTGTAATGGATTAGGGCCTTTGGATCATAGATCACTTGGGTTTTCTAGTGTGAGGTCTTGGGTTCAATTTCACTACATGCAAAGGATGAGTGTATAATCAACATTCCATTTTTTTTTAACTTCCAATTTTTTTTTTGTAATTCTATGAAGTCATCACACCTGACTTAATCTCAGTTAATTCAACCAGTAAAAAGGACCCAACCCAACTTAGTTCAGATAGGTAAATTCAATCTTTGCAAACTATGATACCCATGCTAGATGTTTTACTGTTTTCATTTTTTTAAGAATAATATAAATAATAAAACTATAATTTTAGTAAAAAGGAATTTTACCAGCTTGAGTATGTCTCTTATGCATCTCTCACAATAATCATTTGTCTATGGTGAACTTTCTTTTAAGACGGTGGCTAGGCCACAGGAATATGCCTTTATAGTACTAAAGAGTTGCTTTGAAGTTATTGGAAGCCGAAATATTCTTTGAACATATCCATTTAGGTTGTCCAAAGATGCTTTTTTGTCAACTTTCTTGTCATCGTGAGATTCTTGATGATCTTAGGTCTGATAATGTAAAATTGTGCTTTCCATGGGTTGTTGAACTTTGCCTTAGACCCTCATTGAAGGGAATATTTATAATTAGCAAAGCAGGACAGTTAATGAAAATAGGTTAGGGATCGACCAGATCCTCCTACCCAACCACGGCAACTATGCAGTATTTCCCCTCTTGTGCTTCACTCACTCTCTCTCTGAATCTCACCATCCATCCCTCTCCCCCTCCCACACACACATCCTCACATAAATTCACTCATAATTAATTACATAAATGTTGGCTTTGCCCTGAAACAAATGGGACTAAATAAAACTCACAGAAATCAAATTGTAAAAACTGGAACTCGTAAATTAAAGGACAATACTCAAAAGGGAAATTGATTACACAAAAGGGAACTGTAAGTGCACAAAAATAAACTAAATACAATAAACAATAACCAGAAAATAATAGGCTTATCTCCTACAGTCCAAAATTCACAACAATCCGAAACTGTAGACAACCTTTGATTCGACCCTAAAAGATTTGGTGATTTATTTCAAGTCTTAGGCCTCCCTCTGGGATTGTGGAATTAGGGCAAACGTGGATAGAGAAAAAGCCCCTTGAAAAGTCCGAAGGAATGCTTTAAATAGATGAGAAGAATCATAACCCAAAAAGGGGAATTTGACACAATGCCACAGGCGTTGAAATAGACGCTACTGGCATTGTCTTCGTAACAACGTTATAGTCGCGAATCAGATGTCATAACATTCTTCTTCTTTGATAGCACTGGCGTAGTGCTACGGCGTCAGGAACAGTGTTTCTGAATTGTACTCCTCTTCTCTTCATTTTAGTTCCAGCTTGCACCGTTTTTCCTGCAATGGCTTCCAGACGTCCTTGGCTATGATCTGTGCTAAAGTTACTGCAGAACCGCTCAAAGACAAGCAATTAGTAGATAATTAAGTGGTTAAAATATACACTTTCATGCTACAACACTGAGCATACACGAAGGGATGCCAATTTTTTTATTCCGCTGCAAACAATCTACTGAAATTGCAATGCTAGAGCTTCATGTTACAATATTGTATCACTAGTTTTACTATCAATAAAAGGTTCACCATATAAAAAAAACAAATTTGCAATACCAGATTATATGCACACACTGCTGCCAAATGGAATTGTGGAACTGTCACTGATGCTGGTAGCCACCACGCCTGGCTGATAAGGGAGCTTACAGTTTGGGATTACTGGTTTTTTTTATAAAGCATAAAAGGAATTCACTTAGGACCCAGAAACACAAGGACTCCTGTTTACTCCTTTCTTTCAACTGCTATGAAGATAAATCTAGGAGCATGAGAGAAGAGGCATCAAGAGCTTCACTGTCATTTAGATTCCTTCTTAGATATAACTTCTAGGAGTAGCTCTGAGGGACTGTAGCTTCAGATGCTGTGATCCGATAATTCCTGGCTAATGCGAAAAGCCTTGAGGAGGATGATTAAAGTTATTTTTTATCCTATTCAACAGTCTTTCGGAACTTTGTCTGAGAACCTTAACTCTCTCACTGTTCCATCATCTTTCTCGAACCAGCACTGTTTACCATGGAAGAAAGCTTTTCGAGGCCAACTCAGATTCTCTCTTTTATCATTTGCATCAATTACTTTCCTCCAAAGTTTTTGGGCTTACTGCCATGATGTGAGATCTTTGTTTTCTGAGGCAATTTCTCTAGGGTCTAACTCAACCTATAAGAGTCCATATGACATGGATTTGTGGGTCAGCAATTTTTTTGTGATCTAATGATGGAGAAAGATGATTTTGAAAGAATAATTTCTTTAGCTATGGTCTATAAGCAGGGGTTAGTCTCTATTCCTCATTTTTTTTTGAAAGTTTCTCTATTCCTCATTTGCTTATCTATTTGATGTTTTTATTCTTGTTACTCCTGAAATGACTTTAATAAAAAGTGTGCGTATTAACTTAGAAAAAGAAATGAGCTTATGTATGACAAGTTCATGCACAGCTACATGTAACTCTTTGGAACAGAATTTTATGAGGTTGGGGGAGCTGGGTTTTAACTATATTTACTTTCTCAATGATCCATTTAGAAGTCAGGTAAACGTGGTTGAAAAGCAGATTTGCAAACTTTACCGTGGAACCAAGGAAACAGTTTATTATCTGATTTGGCATTTCTCTTACTGAGTTTCTTAATTTATATGGAAAGAAAATAAATAACTTTTGGATGAGCTACATCTCTTGGTGACAGGCATGGCAGAGAAATCTCTTCATGGCATTATCTTTTGGCCAGTAAGCTTACAGGTTTCATTGGAGTGTGTACTGATTTGGTGATTTATCATATTCTGACCCTGACTGAGTGTCACTCTCTCAGCTTTGATGGCTACCTCATGGAGAATTCTGGCCTGATGGGTTTAGTGTCTCAAGGGATTCTAGTGCACATCCGGCTTCTTTACTCTGCTTTCTTTGGTTTATAAAAATCCACAAAAATTGAAAAGATGAAGGAAAAGAAAAATGAGGGTTGAAATTATAGCATGACCTTATAGCAAATGCATCGAAGCATATCAATTTCTTGCTGATCCTCCTCATTACAAACCTTCCTTAGCATTTTTAACAATGTGACCACTGTGAAAGAGTTTGTTTGTTGCGAGAATCTTACAGTTAGAAGTCACAACAGAGTATTTTATGTCAGGTGGGGCTGAGTTATGCGTATCATCATTGTTGGTGTATGTGTAAATAGGAACCCTCATGTGCAGCTTCTAAGTTTGTTTATTTCTTTTGAAAATGTTGGTTATCATTTTGAGATCACATCTCAGACCCTTTATGTATAAACCTGGACGTGAGGGGGAGTAATGAATTGAGTAAAGTTCCACATTGAAAATTCTTCAGAAATGTTTTTGGTTATCAGGTTGAGCAGTAGCCTCCTAAGTGGATAATCATTTCTGGATGCAACTGGATTCAATCTTTAACATATTATATATTAATATTTTAGGGTTTAGGGTTTAGGAAAGCACTCCAATTTAGAAATTACTGATTGCTTATCTCTAGTTATTCCATTTTTCTCATTCTTTTCATCAGTTTACATTTGGTTAATAATACAGGCCGAAGCCATGGTAGCTGAATGGAAGGAATTTTTGTGGGATATGCCCGAGGAAAGAGCTGCTTTGTGGGGCCACTGTCAGGCACTGTTCATCAGACATCACTTCCCTGCACTGCAGGTCTCATTATACTACATTAATTAAATTTATCAAAACACTCTTACTAAAATATTAAGTAATTATGTACATTAATCTTCAATGTTCTTCTTTATATCTTTCCTACCAGGCTGGATTCTTTTTCCTGAGGCATGCAGAAACTGTTGAGAAGGATATTCCAGCAAGAGAGCTCCACGAAATGCTCCTACTTGCCCTTCAGTGGCTTAGTGGTACTATAAATCAAATCAACCCGTAAGTATCTCCGCCAAAATGTAAATAAGCATTACATAAAGACGGCTTTGATTAGATAGCATGCATGAAAAATGCCTAGACCAGCAGCTAGGAAGGATCTCTGGAAGCTCCAGTCAATAGTATGTTTAGAAGTTACCCGAACAACCCATAGTCGGAGGATGCAATCCCGGCAACCGTTATTCAAAGTCTTCTTTTTTGGATCCTGTGCCTAAATAATTTGCACCGTGGGTAGACAATTTTATTGTTCAAACTTATTCAAACTCTTTTTTGTGCCTATCTATTTGCCCTAGGAACCTTGAAATTGGACCTTTTTATTTGAGCAGCTCTACTTGCAAATACACTGTCAATGTCTTCACTGAATGGGTTTTCCTCATAAAGCGATTTGTTTTGGCTTTCTTTTGCAATTTTCAGAGTTTATCCCTTGCATCTGCTGAGAGAGATTGAGACCAGTGTATGGCTCTTAGCTGTAGAGTCGGAGGCTCAGGCAAAGACTGAAGGAGACTTTATGGTACCTGCACGCATGCGAAGTGTAACAGGTGGAAATAATGCCAACATTATTGAACAAACTGCAAGTGTTATTGGGAAAATGGATAATCATTTAAATCTCATGAGGGTGCAAGCTACAGAAAGAGGTGATTCAAGTAATGGAATCCTTATTCGTCCCTCCCCAAGCCATGATACTAATTCCTCCTCAACAACAGGGGGTAGCAGTACAAAGTCAAAACGAAGAGCCAAAGGTTATCCAACTTCAAGGAGGTCATTGCCAGAGGCAGAAAGAACAAGTGTACAAGATGGTATGTCTGAATCTACCCTTTGTTTCAGAAACAACAATGAGCTTTTGAGAAATCAAGAAGAAAATGTTCAAGTTGAAGCATCAGTTTCTAAATGGGAGGAAAGGGTGGGTCCTGCGGAAATGGAGAGGGCTGTTCTTTCTCTTCTGGAATTTGGACAAATAGCAGCTGCCAAGCAGCTTCTATATAAGCTCTCTCCAACTCATGTGCCATCAGAGTTTCTTCTTGTTGATGCTGCTTTAATGCTTGCTTGTACTCTATCTCCAAGTAAGACTGGAGGAGTATCTCTTTCAATGTTTGATCTGGAGGTCTGTTCAGTCCTCAAATCACACGGTATACTGGATGAACAACAGATGAGTGAGCCATTACAGGTATATAACTTTTGACTATTTGCTGGAGCACCTGGCAATTTTTGAAAATTGTTAATCGATTCAAAGAGTAGGAGTTATTCTTCAGACATGTTTTTCATATCCATCATCTCATGCTGTTGTCATGATGATTGATAGTCTTACTATTTGAAGAAAAATTACACCGAATAGTAGGTTTCTTATACTGCACATACCTTTTACAGGTTTTAGAGGATATAGCAGTTAAGTGTACTGAAGGTTGTGGGCGAGGACTGTGCAAGAGAATAATTGCTGTTGTGAAAGCAGCAAACATGCTGGGTCTTTCTTTTTCTGAGGCATTTGAGAAAAGTCCCATTGAACTTCTGCAGTTGCTCTCTTTGAAGGCCCAAGAGTCATTTGAGGAAGCGAAAAACCTTGTGGAGACGCATTTCATGACCACAGCCAGCATTGCACAAATTCTGGCCGAGTCATTTCTGAAGGCAAGCCAATGATCACCTATTACTTATTATGATTCTGTTAAAATTAATATTTGATCCAGATTCTGCAACAGGGTCTATTAGCTGCACATCGTGGAGGGTATATAGATTCACAAAAGGAGGAAGGCCCAGCTCCTCTGCTTTGGAGGTTTTCTGATTTCCTTAAGTGGGCAGAGCTATGCCCATCAGAACCAGAAATTGGGCATGCCCTGATGCGTTTAGTTATTACTGGGCAAGAAATACCGCATGCTTGTGAGGTGCTAATTTTTTTCCATTGATTTTTACTTTGAGTATATGGCTTTTTATTGGACAAAAGTTGAGTTGGCCTAGGGCCTTTTTGTGTTGCTTGATGAGTTGGATTTGGCCTTAAGGCTTTAAGAAAATGCAACTAAGACACATTTCAACTATGATTAAATCTGGATGTTAGCAGCCTGAGGGTTTGCTGTTCTGGGCATGTATTGTAGTCCAAGATAGATCAAGCAGAGCCCTGGCTTAGACAACTGAACCTATGCTTACACAACTAAACCTGCACTTTGAGATTTCAAGGACAGAGCAGATAGTAATTCTTCTTTATGACTGCTGTTTATTTACATTTTTTTGAAGCTGTTTTATAATTATTTTTTATCTGACACAAATGAAACTGATATTTCAGGTTGAACTTCTAATTCTGTCTCATCACTTCTACAAGTCCTCGGCTTGCCTTGATGGAGTTGATGTTCTTGTAGCCCTGGCAGCAACTAGGATAGAATCTTACGTTTCTGAAGGGGATTTTTCTTGTTTAGCTCGTCTGGTTACTGGAGTGAGCAATTTTCATGCCCTGAATTTCATTATAGGAATTCTTATAGAGAATGGGCAGTTAGAATTACTGCTTCATAAATATTCAGCAGCTGATAGGACCCCAGGTAGTGCTGGGGAGATCAGAGGGTTTCAAATGGCTGTGCTTGCGTCACTGAAGCATTTTAATCCTCATGATCATGATGCACTGGCCTTGGTAAGTAATTTAATTCGCACGTGCAATTTATGGTAATTATATCTTTAAATGTTTATTGGTCAAAACAGTGATTGGTAGTACTAATCTATTCGTATATGTGGCATAAGTGGTTAATCTGAGTGGAAGGATGCTTGTTTTGAACCTGATCCTATTGACAACTTCTATTTACCTACTAACGGTTCCTTACATGCTTTATTTTGTATGAACGTTTTTTTTTTTCGCGAAAGTGAAGCTTTTATTAATGGATACCTGATACTACAACTAGTATTACAGTAATAGTACATACATGGGCATGGCCCCTTTTTGTAACTATGTTAATCTATGCTACTACAAGAATTCTTCCACTCAGTTAGCTGCCTTAAAAGTTCCTTTTTTCACCCCAGCTTTTGCAAGCGTATTTTGTATGAACTAATCTATGCTACTACAAGAGTTCTTCCACTGAGTTAGCTGGCTTTAAAGTTCTTTTTCCACCCCAGCTTTTGGAGGCTTATTTTGTATGAACTGTACCTTCAGGTTTATGTTGTGCAGGAATAAAAGCTGAAGTAGGTGATTTTTTTTTTTCTATGATGCTATTAATTCCTTTGTTTTAGTGTATTTTTAATTCTTTGATGCACCGCATAAACTAGAAGATGATGCCTTTGGGATTTGGTTTGGCTTTTTTAAATAGAATATTATGAATTAGCTCATAGTTTGTAATGCTAACATTTCTTCCATTATATATGTATCTTTGATGCATTTGATTAAACGCTCAAGAAAAAAATAAGTGTATTACATTGTAGTGAATGATTACTAAATTTCTGTTTGCGTCTCACTGGATAGGTTTATAATCATTTTGTCATGAAGCATGAGATGGCTTCCCTGTTGGAAATGCGGGCCACCCAATCAACAAAACAGTGGTTCTTGCATTACTTCAGGGAGCAGAATGAGGAACTTTTGGATGCTATGCGATACTACATTGAGGCTGCAGAGGTTCACTCAACCATTGATGCAGGCAACAAGTCACACCGTGCATGTGCCCAAGCATCCCTTCTGTCTCTCCAGATCCGCATTCCTGATTTTGACTGGCTTAACCTCTCTGAAACAAATGCACGCCGTGTCCTTGTGGAGCAATCACGGTTCCAAGAAGCCCTGATTGTAGCTGAAGCCTATGGATTGAATCAGCCAAGTGAGTGGGCTCTCGTGTTATGGAATCAAATGCTTAAACCGGATTTGATTGAGCAGTTTATTGCAGAGTTTGTGCTTGTTCTTCCTCTACAGTCTTCAATGCTTGCCGAATTGGCAAGGTTTTATAGGGCTGAGGTGGCAGCTAGAGGAGACCAGTCCCACTTCTCTGTGTGGCTATCACCCGGGGGATTGCCAGCTGAGTGGGTAAGACATCTTGGAAAGTCATTTAGAAGCTTGTTGAAGAGAACAAGGGACCTGAGGTTGAAAGTGCAGTTGGCAACAATAGCAACAGGATTTGGCGATGTAATTGACGCGTGCATGAAGGATTTAGACAGAGTCCCTGAGGCAGCAGGTCCGCTTGTTCTACGGAGGGGGCATGGTGGGACCTATCTTCCTCTCATGTGAAAGAGGAAAATAGCTGCTTAATTTTTCCTGATATGACAATAGTTCCTACGCCATGTCAGAGATTATACACACTCGTAGGAGTTTGACGCAGTGAGGGCTGGCATGTAAATTCTTTCTTGCGAACAGTTTTCTGTCAGAAGAGGGTTTCCTTTTTTTCGTTCATTTTTTGGTCCTTTTCGTTTTGAAACCTGTACGTGTAAGGGCAGTTTTTAAAGCCTTCTTTGTTCAGGGTACATCCATTTTTCCTGTTATGATTGTATTATTCTTGTTGGGCATCCATCTCTTTATTCTTTGTCCATGTACTGTATAGTTTTGTATGTTTATGCATTGCAAATAGTATCTAACAAAAAGAAAGAAAGCATATGAGCAGCTTTAGTAAAGCTGCTTTGTCATTGTTTTTAGTTGTATGGAGTGAGTTTCTTTCTTTTTTTTTTTTTTTGTGGTGGTTGTTGTATGTAGAATTCTCTCAATATACCAATGGTATTGCATTTGTAAAGGAGGTTCTGCTTCAAAATAAAAGGTTGCTACCATTATCTTGTTGGTCAAAACATCATTTTTGCCTCTGGTACTAAGTCTAATTATACAAGTGAAGGAGCTTTTTGCTTGGTAATGGTATTGGTGGAGTCTTTATATACATGGGTCATGTTCCAACTAGAACAATATCTCTCTACTTATATGCCCTTCAACGTTTTTACTTGTTCTTTAACTAGGAGTTACGCCCCACGAGTAGCCGCTCAAAATTCTTAGCTTATCATCAAAACTTATAACTAGCACACATTAGACTTGAGTAACAATTTTATTCTAAAAAGCAATTAGGAGAGAGAATATCTGTAAACAATAATGGCAATCACCCATCCTTTCCACCTCATGACAAAAAACAAAAAGAAAAAAAAAAAAAAGGCGGGACCGCTGCCTTCTCCCGGATAAGATGCTCGTTGAAAGTTTCACAAGAAAATCTTAAATTTCCTGCTAGTCCCGAGAGGAGGTTTATAGGGACACTAGAGGGTTAGGGTTGTGAGGACGGTGGAGTGTGATTATATTATTTCTGACTGCCAGCGAAGCAATTTTGTTGGCTAAGCAAAAAATCCTGAGAGCGAATCAGATCGCTTCTTCCTATGCACGCGAATAAAAGCTCCCGCAATAAATTATGTTATCAATTTGAATTCGCTTCAATGCCGTGCACGAGACTGCAATTAATTCAAACCCCCATTGACACGATTCCACTCAACTAAAACACGAAGAGACTGAGAGGGTTCATAATTTTCTCAAATGAGCTTACCGGTGTTCCATTAAATAATAGAAATTGTTCACAAAAGAAAACGTTCTTCCGCGTTCGTTTTATGCGTTTAGTAGGAACCGGGAAGCAAGGTGGAAGGAGGACTAATTAGTGGAAAGAGATTTAGAATAAGAATAGGGACCAAGTTATTAAATAACAGGAACGGGACTTCAATTATTCTGTACTCTGTGGACCGATAGTGTGGTGGATTCTTATTTCAGTAAACTAATTGATGTCGTTTATGACAAATAATTTCAATAAATTTTGATTTGCCGATCACAGAAGATTGACCGATCGTGAGGATGGAGAATATGGCATGCGGTCAACAGATTCTTCAACATCTTATATATGCTGTCAAAGAATAACATGTATCACACGGAAAATATCTTAAGTAGTAGTACAATATGTTGTATGGAGTTGAGCAGTATTTTTTCGAATTCTTTTACTATAGCTTTTAGTTAAATGTTTTTCTTCAAATTCCCTCACTATAGCTTTCAGTTTGAGTTTCTGCGAATTTTCTAACTATAATTTTAAGTTTGAGTTTTTCTTCAAATTCCCTTATTATAGTCATTAGTTTGACTTTTTCTTGAAATCCTTTATAGCCTTGTATTTTAATTTTCGTTGAATTCCCTTAGTACTATTGCCTTCAATTTGAGTTTTTCGTCGAATTCATTACTATATCGTACAATTTGTGTTTTTCTTCGAATAACATTACCTATAACCTTTAGTTTGAGTTTTTCATCTAATTCCTTTACTATAGCCTTCTATTTGAGTTTCTCTTCCAATTCTATAAATATAACTGCCACTTTAAGTTTTTCTTCGAATACTTATACTATAGCCTTGAGTTTAAGTTTTTCTGCAAATTCCCTTACTATATCCTTCAGTTTGTGTTTTTTCGTTGAATTCTTTTATTACAGCCTTCCATTTGAGTTTCTTGACGAATTCCTTTATTAAACTTCAATTTCATTTTTTATTCGAATTCCTAATTCCCTTACTATGGCCTACACTTTGAGTTTCTCTTCAAATTCCCTTACTATATAGTTCTCAATTTGATTTTTTTCTTCGAATTCTCTTATTATAACCTCAATTTGAGTTTCTTTTTAAATTCCCACTCTGTAGCCTTGAGTTTGATTTTTTCTTACAAATCTCTTACTATAGCCTTCAGTTTGAGTTTCACTGTGAATACCCTTACTATAACCTTCAATTTGTTTTTTTTTCTTTTCAATTCCCTTACTATAGCATTTTGTTTGATTTTTTCCGTTATAGCCCTGCAATTTGAGATTTTCATCGAATTCCCTTACTATATCCTTCAGTTTGAGTTAATATTTTAATAACCTTACTATGGCCTTCAGTTCGAGTTTTTTGTCAAATTCCTTTATTATAGTCTACAACTTTAGTTTGACTTCGAAATCCCTTACTATGGCCTTTTGTTTGAATTTTTCTTTCCAATTTCCATAGTATAGCCTTTAGTTTGAGTTTTTCTTCGAATTCCCTTACTATAGCCTTTAGTTTGAGTTTTTCTTTGAATTCCCTTACTATATATAGCCTTCAGTTTGAGTTTTTCTTCCAATTCACTTATTATATATAGCCTTCTATTTGAGTTTCTCTTCCAATTCCCTTTACTATAGCCTTTAGTTTAAGTTCTTCACAGAATTCCCTTACTATAGCGGTTAGTTTGAGTTGCTCTGTGAATTCCCTTACTATAGCCTTTAGGTTGAGTTTTTCTTCGGATTCCGTTACAATAGCCTTCCGTTTGAGTTTTTAATTGAATTCCGTCTCTATAAAACCTTTAGTTTGATTTTTCGATGAATTCTTAAATCCTATACTATAACCTTTTGTTTGAGTTTCTCTTCAAATTCCCTCTCTATAAAACCTTTAGGTTTGTATCAACACTTTTCACCTTGGGTGTACAACTAACACATATACGCAGAGAGCAACTGATTCCTCTCAGTAACAGAGCATGATGGAACAAAAGTAACTCAATTGAGTACTCCTGCTCTTTTTGCTAACTTTTGAGTTCTTCTTTTCTTCGAGGCCTTTATCATACTATCCTAAAAAACAAGAGACATCATTGAAAAAAGATGAAAAATGGAAAATAGATACAAGAACTAAGGAAAACAATTGCTAATGGTGCATTACAATTGCGAAAAATAGATAAAGTGGATGAATTGTTGAATTCTGTGGCAATTGCAAACGATAGGCTACCTACCCAATGCATTCTACAATCTCGTAAGGATCAAAATAACAAGGTGATAGTTTCTCTGGGTACTTGATCCAATTATATATACAAATAAAGGAGCTTTTTGCTTGGTAATGGTATTTGTGGAGTCTTACATAGGGTCATGTTGCAACTAGAACAATCTCTCTCCTTCTACGTACTACGTTTTACTTGTCTTTTGGCTAGGATTTTCGCCCCATGAGCAACTGCTTAAAATTCTTAGATTAACATCAAAGTCAATGGTTAGAACCAATGTTTTAAAAACCAGACTGGCCATCAAACTAGTAGTACATCCAATTTTGGTTAAACCGGTCAATTGGCTAATGTTGCTAGTTGATATTGTCGCATGTGACGAGTTTAAATCATTGAAAAGAAAAAAAAACTATGGAGTTGCGCTGGTTACTCGGTTTAAGGGCAAAAACAGTAGGTTGGGGGTTTGAATCATGCCTCCATATGATGTTTTACCACTTTACTCTCTTTTCAACTGATTTTCAATGAGTTGGACAGGTTCAACCGGAACAGTTGGCAAACAAACCGTATAAACCCGGGAAGTCGTACCGTTTTGAGGTTAAAATGATTCTGGCCTTAAACCGGAAAAGAGGAGGTTTTTCAACTGGGTTAGACCGGCCAGTCCGAGTCGATTTTTAAAACATGACTGTGAATCCTAAGAGGAGGTTTGCAGGCACGTAGCTTTCCTAGTTCCATCAAAGAGAACCTAGTAAGTATTATTTTGATAGTACTTTGAAGAAGCCCGAGCCAAGTGTAAACGGGATGTGAACAATATTATAGCGATTGAACCCTCTCGAGGTAACAGTTGTGAGGACGGTTTATTATGAAAAGAGAGGTAATATAGGTACTGTGACTTTTTACTGTGAGTTGTACAGTGTGACGTGGTATTCTCGTTGACAATCAAGGTAAGAGGTAAAATAGGAATTATTTTTCTATTCTATAGAGAAGCCTAAATTTTAAATCTTATCTGGAATGCCAATTAGACTTCATACAAAACCTCAATTTAAGATTTCAAAGTACTGATATCGTTTTTCTAATCTAAATAACTAAAACATGCAGTAGCACGGTTGCTTGAAAGCTATTTGTAAGACCGTAAAAAGAAGAGCGTTGATATAAATAATGTGGGTTTTTGCTTCCAAGACTTTAGCATACTTGGGTATTCGTTACAATTTTTTAATAAAATTTTAACAATTTATTTTATAGTAAATCCTAAATCCTAGATTTTCTCCATGCCGCACTTGTAAAACCTGAAGTAAAATCAGAAAATATATTATTTTTCTATGAAAAATTATTTTTAGTACTTCCTGGACTGCCACACCACACGATGCTGTAAACTATTGCAGTAAACTGTAAAATATGGTATATCACCACTCTTTTATTATTTCAGACCGCAAGCGAAGCAATTCTGTCGGCTAAGCATAAAATCGTGAGAGCGAATCAGATGGCCTCTTCCTATGCACGTGAATAAAAGCTCCTCCAATAAATTATATTATCAATTTGATTTCAAAGCCTACGATTCCACTGATCAGCTAAAACACGAAGAGACTCGGAGGGTTCATAATTTTCTCTGATGAGCTGAGCGGAACTGTTCCTTTAATTAAATAATACAAGTTGTTCACAAAAGAACACGTTCTCTCGCGTTCGTTTTATCCGTTTAGTAGGAACCGGGAAGCTAGGTGGAAGGAGAAGGACTGGTTAGTAGAAAGAGATTAAGAATAAAGAAAAGGGATTCAGTTATTAAATAGCACTCTGTGGACCGAGAGTGTGGTGGACTCTTATTTAAGTAAACTAATTGATGTCGTTTATGACCAAAAAAAAATAATTTTTTTATTTGGCAGTCCTTTCCCGATCTTCTACAGAAGATTGACTGATGTGAGGTGGCAGGCGGTCAAGAGATTCTTCATAATTTTCTATATGCTGTGAAAGAATAGCATGTATCACATGGGAAAGATCTCGAGAAGTAGTACAGTATGTCGTATGGAGTTGAGCAGTACTTTATATATGTGTGTGAGTGGAGTTGCTGGGGAATAGGCAGAAATCAGTTCGATCATCTCTTAAGCAACAAGGAAAAGGGTATAGCTAGATACTCGCTCCTCTGCTGTTGTGTGTCTGCTTTCATCAATTGTCCGTTCCCTCTTCGATTTGATGATGGCTCAAATCAATCTGAAAGACCCACTATTGGGATCTGGCAGCTTGCAAGAAGAGCAGAAGATGAGGAAGAAGAGTGGGTTCACGTTGGCGGTGGTAGCTCTCAGTGCATTCGCAGTGGTAGCTGCTGCGGCAGTACTACTCGGGCTGTGCTTATACGGTTCGGAGGGATGGGAATTAAGGCCAGTTTTACGGTTTTGGGAGAACGTACCCAAGAAGATTAATAGGCACAAGGCCGGGGTGGTGCATAACATGGAGCAGCGGAGCGAGGTGGCGGAGTCGGAGGTGGGCGTGGTGGCGGCGGACGACAGCCGGTGCTCCGCCATCGGTGTGTCGGTGCTCAAACAGGGTGGCCACGCTGTGGACGCGGCGGTGGCCACGGCACTGTGTCTCGGCGTGGTGAACTCGATGTCGAGCGGGATCGGAGGCGGCGGGTTCATGGTGTTCCGCGACGGCCGAACGGGCCGAACCCAGTCGTTCAACTTCCGAGAGACGGCGCCTTCCGCCGCTGACGACACCCTGGAGAAGATATACGCCAAAACCCCCGAGGCCAAGCGGAGGGGTCCACTCTCGGTGGGAGTCCCCGGCGAGATCGCGGGTCTTCACGCCGCGTGGGTCCAACACGGGCGAATCGCGTGGCGTTCCCTCTTCGAACCCTCCATAAAGCTCGCCAGGGACGGTTTCGTCGTCGCTCCTTACCTCGCAGCCGTCCTCGAGACCTCCCGCAAAGCTATCGCGGCCGACCCCGGTTTGCGCCGCGTGTTTTCATCAACGGCCGGCGCCGGGAAATTACTCGGAGAGGGCGACACTTGCTACAATCCCAACTTGGCCGACGCTCTCGCGGCAGTGGCGGAGCAGGGCCCCAGCGCTTTCTACAACGGCACCGTCGGAGAGAAGCTGGTGAGCGACGTGCGAGCCGCGGGTGGGGTCCTGACCATGGACGACTTGAGGCAGTACAAAGTGGAAGTGACGGAGGCGATGAGAGTGGACGCCATGGGGTACACCGTTCTGGGCATGCCCCCTCCCTCCGCCGGGACCGTGGGCTTGTCTCTACTTCTCAAGATTTTGGAGAGTTATAATGCTTCGGATGTGGCGTCCCTCATTATGGGTAGTCCTCTCGGTCTCCATCGCCTCGTCGAATCTCTCAAGCACATGCTCGCCGTTCGCATGGACCTCGGAGACCCAAACTTCGTCAATGTCACCCACACCGTCTCCAAGATGCTCTCTTCCTCTTTCGCACACCAGATTCGCCAAGCCATTTATGACAATACCACTTTCCCTTCAGAATATTACCAGGCCAAGTAAGAAACTAATTAACACTACTACTACTACTACTACTACTACTATAATCCTACTTTTCCCCTTCCTTTATTATAACACTAATATTGTGATATCAATATGTGCGTACCAGATGGAGTCAGCTGAAAGACTCGGGAACGAGCCATTTGAGCATCGTCGACGGTGACAGGAACGCCGTGTCCATGACCACGACGGTGAATGCCTACTTCGGGGCCGAGATGGTGTCACCCTCCACCGGGATTGTGCTCAACAGCGAGATGAACGATTTCTCCACTCCTCCCACCTCCTCCGCGCCAACCACAGTACTCGACGGTACTGATCATCATCATCTACCGCCCCCTCCATCCAATTTCCTTCGACCCAACAAGAGACCCCTCTCCTCCATGACTCCCATCATCATTCTCAAGAACGACCAACTCGCCGGAGTTCTCGGCGGCAGCGGCGGCCTTTTCATCACCCCCGCCGTCACTCAAGTCTTTCTCAACCATTTTGTACTGGGGATGAAACCTCTTGACGCCGTCGTCCGCCCAAGAGTGTACCACATGGTACGTATATACATACACGTACCCTTTATATATAGCTACGACGGCCTTTTCAATATTCATTATTTATTTTCTGCTATGCTACCTCACTCCATCCATCTACGTACGTCCACCCTAAAAGATTTAAATTATTCATGAACTCACCAGTACTGTTGCATAATATAATTATATGGATGCAGCTTACGCCCAATATGGTGTTTTATGAGAACATCACCGCCATTGGAGGGGATCACATACAGTTGCAAAGGGAGTCCCAGCTTTTCTTGACCCAACGCGGGCACGTTCTGAGTCCTGTGACCAGAGGAGCCACCTGCCAACTCGTCGTGCATAACCCTTCTGCAGCCACAACAAACGCCAACCTCGCAAACCATGGACTTCTCACTGCTGTAAGCGACCCCAGAAAGAACGGAAGACCTGCAGCCATCTAATTCATACCAAAAAGTCTAAATCATTCTTATACAGTAAAAATACGTAAGAGTCAAACAAGAAACGATACTTAGTATAATTTTTTTTTTCTCCATGGATCAAAGGCTTGTGAGTTGTAAATTTTTGCTAGCAATCAAAAATGATTATTCTCCATTATTTTGTTGTGATTATTCGTTCACCAATATAGGTTTCACTTCACTTTTATGTTTTAATGCCGCCGCCGTAAACATTTTAACGTTTAATTATTATAATTATCACCAAAATCTGTTGTCACCCAGTGAAAAATATAAAAATCTCACCAAAATGTCGAAGAGATCAATGCCAAATGACCCATCCCAATTCGTCACATTTTCCGATACGACTTCCGGTCATTTTCGTCACGTACCTAAGAACATCCTAACAAGTCATTTTTTATATCTACACCCGATAAGAAGAATACTTCCAATATCCATATAACTTGAACTTGCGACTACGGTGACTCTTTTTACATTTTGACAGTAAAACTGTAATTCATTAACCCAGTTTTTAATCAAAATGACGGTTAAATGACTAGGAGCTTGGATTCGGACCTTGACTCAGGTATCAGCCAACAAGTACCAACCCTAAATCAATCCCTCATTCCCAGTGTCTCTGAATCAATTTGGCATAAAATCGGAGATGTTGCTGACTTTGGTTACCAAAGTTCAATCTGTGGTTGAACCACTTATTACGTTTATGTATTTGGCAATTTAAACCTTCACAAATCTCAAGCCATAAAACTAGGTTTCATAAAAAATTAAAAAAATAAAAAAAACGAAAGATATCTGAGTTCGATTTAAATGGGTTATACTGACCAATTTGGTTTTGTTCTGATGATACTGCTCCGAAGCTGGATTGATTTACCCAAGTCCTTAAGGACCAATGTTGCGGGTTATTTTAGTCCGTGACCCTGAAACTTCAATTCAGCATTTCACTGTCGATTGGCCTGAAGATTAAGATTTGTGAAACGAATAGTGATATGAACACTTCAAAGTATTACTGCAAAGATTTACATCCTGATGTGGCGTCCTAATTGCAGTCCGGGTCAGAAAACTCGGAGATAGAATCGGCAAGTTTATTTTTAATAGAATCAGCACTTCATTGAACTTTAATTCATTTATCTCTCAATTTGTACCATTTGCATTCGACCTCATTCTTGCCTTCTGTGGCAGACGTCTAACACAATGCTATTTAATTTTTGGGCAAAGATTTTAGTCGAGAATACCTCGCTAACATGCTCACGAGCTTTCTTACCCATGGTTTCTGCCATTCCTGGATTGCTAATGAATTTTGCCATGGCCCTTGAAAATTCCTCAGGGGTTGGGTTGCAGAGGAAGCCCGTGACTTCGTTTTTAACTGTCTCCACTGGACCCCCACTATTGCATGCAATTACTGGCTTCTGAGCTGCCATCGCCTCTAGTGGAACAATACCAAAGTGTTCATCCTGCAGTAGACCATAACAACCCACCTTAATTCCAACTATAAGCGGTCGGCACAAAACTTTGAAAGGAAAAAACTTAGGTTTGTATCAGCACTTTTCACCTGGGGTGTATAAATGACACATATACACTCGGAGAGTAACTGATTCCTCTCAGCGGTAGAGCATGACAGAACAAATGTAACTCGATCAAGTACTCCTACCCTTTCTGCTAACATTTTAAGTTCTTCTAAGTATTCCACGTTTTCATTGAGGCGTTTATCAAACCCACCTGAAAAACAAGAGGCATCAAATGCCAAAACCCGCCAACATGCCTTGACATGGATGTTTCGTTTTGAGATGAAAACAGTAACATTTATCATTGTTTCAAACAAATAAATAATAACCTTTATCAATATTCTAAGGAAAATAACATAAGTATGCAACTTCAGTGTAAATCAAACTGAATATTCACTAAATTTTCAGTCAAACTGACCAATTTTCAGATCTAGAACATAAGTACTACTGACGAAATCCAACTGGTTCTACAGTTATTAAAGTGTTTGTGAGGTTCCTCCCTATTTTAACAAATGAGTGGTGATATGCGTACTGTCAAATTTTACTGAGGGTTTACAACGTGTGGCAATCTCATTGGCAGTCCAGGTAAGATAAAGTAAGAATTATCTTCCTATTTTATAGGTAAGCCTAAACCCTAGACCTTATCTGGACTGCCAACAAGGTTGCCAAGACATCAGGATATAAAAACTCACAGTAAATTATAGCAGTACTGAAATCGTTTTTATTTAACTAATAGAAAGTGACTCAACACCAGCTACATGCAGAAAGTGCAGAATATACTGACACAACCTCTAGTAAATCATCAGTTACCTGCAAGAATTAATTCTACCTCTGACAAGTTATGGCCTCCAACTCCAACTCCTTTGAGAGAAGTAAGCGATGCAAATGCTGTAATTGCTAAGCTTATATTCTTCTTCCTTTCAAAGCGATTGATGGAGAGAAACTTCAACCTAAACAAAATCATGAAGCGCACATGACAACCCTTCGCTTGAAAATGTCTATGTAACAAAAACCTAGAATATTATGAGCCAGCAAAATGCTTCATCACGAATCCAATCTAAATCTATGTTCAAGTAATTCAATTACTTATAAACAAAGGGTCCATCAAACTGTTCCACAGTGACAGCAGGATAAAGAACATCTGGTTGAATATGCCGAGCATTCAGATGCCTAAATGTCTGTGCAAAAGTGTCAGCAGTAAATTTGCTATTAACCAGGATCAAATCTGCCATACCTGCACGTTTCAAGACCAAGCCAACAATAAAATGTCAAATGCTAAAAATGGCCAACATTACTAAATTATGAGAAAGAGTAGTGCACTCCATTATATACACACGAACAATTTCATTCCTTGTCTTGTGCAGCTAATGGGGTGCACAAGTGTCTACATAAACGAAAATCCCTAACCCTCTAACGAAGTGGATATGGTTACTGGACAGCGGTAATCCTTTACATGGTTTAATTTTACCAAAGGACCATATCTCCACAATATCTCCTGCAATTAAAAGCTTATCCACATGTGATCCTCTAAACTCCACCTCAATTGCTGGTAAAGAAAGTGATCCAAAAAATATTCCCATGAAGGCATTATCCTTATGGATGGCAAACAGTTGACAGAAAGACGAAAAGTAACACTCGTTAAGACGAGATGAAACCCACCTCCATTACGGGTAAAGAGAGATCAACCAATAATTTAAATGAACCTAATCATTATGCATTGCAAAGAAGACAACTGACAGAAAGATCAAAAATAATATTTGTGATGATAAGAGAGGAAAAATATGAATTACACCAGTAGTGATTTCTTCAATTGCATCAATTGGCCTGCGATATAATCTTCTAAGCATACTTGTGTGTTGTGCCAGTAACAAATCTGGAAAATGGCAATAGAATACTACCTGGAGAAAGTAAACTTGCATAAATTAAAACTTTTGCATTCCACAATATTCTTAAAAGCAGCTTATGCAGAGTAATAGAATAACTTACCTTCATTGATCTTTTCAATTTTAATAAAGGAATGATAACCGAAACCTGGTCTGCAAGTACAACATCGAACGAGGGCAACATGACTACCACGCAAATAGCAACAAAGATGCATCTCAAGTATGCACATACAGCATGCAAGTGGTAGAAAATGTGGCGAGGTAAGAGGCTACCATACACGGTAACAGGAAAATGACCTGAAGAACAAATTAGAGAGAAATTATATGAAAATCAACGCACTGACAATTTGGAAGAATTGATACCTCATGCAAACAAAAAATTCTTATTAAAAAGTCCGGAGCTATCCTTTGAAGGCATATAAGGAGTGTCAGTAACACAAGTGAGAATTTCTGAGCGCCCTTTGACACAGAGAACTATTTTATTGCAAAAAAACAGCTTCAAGTTTACTGGAGTTAAAAGAACTGAACCACATAAAACTCACTAAGGAACCAAAAAAGAAAGAAAACAAGACTAAGGAACAATCTAGATCTCTCTTATTCTCACTAATTATTCAGTTTTCTTTTCGTACTATTATTTGATCCACAAAAATGAGATAGTAACAACCCACCACCAAGGGTCTCCTCAAAGCATCGATTTTTGTTATGGTGTGCTGTGAAAACGTGAACATTGTGGCCATGGGATGCAAGTCCTACTGCTGCATCAACAATCAATCTTTCAGCTCCACCTGCATACAACAAAGTCCATGAACGAAATTGAAAGTCAATTATGATGCCAGGAATAATTTCAGAAGATGGTCTTAGAAGAAAAGGTATACAGAAAATCAAGAATAAATCTTCATCAGTAAGACTTTCCACCACTCAAATCAACAGTAAAGGTTCACCAGTAAAACTTCCCATCACTATGTTGTCGATGTCTTCCATATCACACGTTAGTCACTAGAGAGTGAAAGAAGGTTTTTTTTTTTTCAGAGAGAATGGGCCATTGGTTTAGAGAGATCCCGTGTTTATGTTTAGAATGAGACCTCACAGAGGAACCAAACCAACTATAACATGGTATAACAGCAAACCCAAGCCCCTCTGCCCATGTCTCAAATTAGATGACCGAAGGTCAGCGAAGTTGTTACAGGAAAATAATTCCAGCTTGGTTTATGTATTGATCTCGTTTTAATCATTTTGGAAAAAGCATATAATGTTCAGCTAGTTATTTAGTGCTGAACCAACCAGCTTCAAAAGTAAATGCATGGTTTCAGATATTATATGTTTTATAAAGTAATAACCAGGAAAGATGTGTTTCTTGATCTATATATAATCAGGAAACTTGAAATGGTTCCAAAGCACAAAAATGCGCAAACAATATACCAAAATTTACACACTGGAACCAGTTAATCATGCAGCTATTGTAGATCAAGCTCACAACTAGCATGACAATTATAACCAAAAAAAAGGACATAAACCTAAATAAGGTAAGACTTAACCTATTCCAAGATCAGGATGAATGATAGCAATCTTCAATTTATGATTCCTCATTTTCTCCGTTCCTTTTTCTTTAAATTTACCCCTCACTTGGATCTGAAGAATATGTGCTGCCCTAAGGGGAGGAAGACAGAAGAGACGTCAGTTGATGGTTTAGACACCAATTTCTGAAGAAAAAGAATAAAAGTACTAAACAACACAAATCACAAGGATAAAAATAATATAACACCAATAAAAGGGGTACATTTGGTATCCGAAAGCATTTTTAAATAGAAAACTCAACGTCAATGGCAACAAGTTATGCAAAATTGCAACAAGTAATTTGGGGAAGAGCCTTTTAAGATGTCTAATACATGCAATGCATGGGAAGGAAAAAAAAGGGCAACCGCTTACGGAGTCCTATCGATCTTTTTCAGTCCAAAATATTATACATAAGAGTATCATTTTCGAATTATGGAATAGTCTTCTTCTGAAAAAGAATTAAGTGGACTAGGTTGGCCCAAAGCATCACCCACAATGTAAAAATATTAAGCTGCTG
The DNA here is from genome assembly GCA_022405105.1 of Aristolochia contorta. Lineage (NCBI taxonomy): Eukaryota > Viridiplantae > Streptophyta > Magnoliopsida > Piperales > Aristolochiaceae > Aristolochia > Aristolochia contorta. The sequence goes on along the minus strand of CM039666.1, from coordinate 7,699,906 downwards.
CACATCTTTTACTGAAAGCAGTTTTTTTTCTTTTTGGTTCGAAGTGAAGTGATACATAAAAAATCCTTCTGAAACTCACATCCACTTTCTTTTTCACTAAATCATTTACTTTCTCCATGCATTCACCTATTCCATGCTCTAAATACCCAAGCACTTAAACTAAAGGTTCCTATTGGAACAAAAAAAAACCTAGCGAATCGGGCTGGAATCGTTTAGAACCACCTGCCGGCTCTGAATTGGTTTCTGAAGTCCGGGAGCTGAATTGCTCGATTTCCCGTTCTCCGTGGTGTCCGTTGCACAGAAGGAGAGCTCTCTGTTTCTTTGACGGAAGATGAATCAATCGTTTACATGGAATAAGAAATAGATTTATTTGACGGTGATACTGTGTTCTTTATAAGGAGAGCCGAAGAACCTCGAGCACCCTGTAGTAAAACATCTATAACAGAGGATGAACGGAGAAGAGAGGCTTGCGAACATGAAGGTTTGCAAATACGACGGGATTGACTGAGGTAGATTTCAAGGAACGAACGTGACAGAATGGGTCTTCTCGTACGCGCGTGCAGATATCTATTTCATCCCGTACGCATTGGGGTGACCTCAAAAGAATATCGTATAATACTATCTAAACTTTTGACATATTGTTTTATGCAGTAAAACTAATATTTATTTTTTGCTAATAAAATATCTAAATAACTCGGATAAGATAATAAAACTTATTTTTTATTTAGGTTATAAATATAATTAATACGAGTCTGACTGCTGACTATGAGGTGATGGATAGACCTAACAAACTGGATATGGTTGAAGTCTTTGGCACTGAACTGTCCAATTTGGTAAGGTTTTTATCTAAGAAAAGTTTTCATAATAAAAGAGAAGAAGAGATTCCGCTCCAGCCGTGTGACTGTCGTACTGATCCAAGTACTCCTGTACGATTATCATGTCAGGCTCTTTCGGTTCGAGTTCATGGCCTTCCTCTCCCCAGAGTGACTGAATTCAAACGGACTCTTCTTCGATTAATCAACGCAGAGCTTAGATTCCTCTCCCGGTCACCGGCCTCCCCTGCTACCAGGGTTCCACCACCCTTCCCCAACCCTTCGCCCCCCATACTCTCGCCTTGCTTCTCTTTGTTCCTCTCTTCTTTACTCCATCTTCTCTTTCTTCCTCACTACTTTGCTCCCTCTTCTTCTCTTTCTTCCTCTCTTCTTTGCTCCCTCTTCTTCTCTTTCTTCCTCTCTTCTTTGCTCCCTCTTCTTCTCTTTCTTCCTCTCTTCTTTGCTCCCTCTTCTTCTCTTTCTTCCTCTCTTCTTTGCTCCCTCTTCATCTCCTTCTTCCTCTGTTCTCTTCTTTTCCGCTTACTCTTCTTCTCTTTCTTCTTCCCTCCCTATCTGCCTTTACTACGGGTGCACTGGACCTATCGACCAGTGGTTTTCTCTAGACTGCCAAGTCAATGGGCTATCAATTAAACTGAAACCCAGCTCGGTCAAGTGCTTTTCCAAATGACCGGGCCTGATAACACTGATTATTTTCAACTATATAATTTATAATCCATGCAATGGAAATCCGTATATAATAAACCTGAAATAATTAACTACATCTAAAAATGAGGAAAAATAGATGAAAAAAAATTAATGTGATCAGAGAACGGAGAAAATAAGCTATTTGGCAGATCCACCGGGTAGCATGTTCAAGGCTTTCAATATAAAAGCGTATGTGAAAGCGTCTTCCTCCAGTTTCTCGAATCTGCATTAATACAAGACAAACAAGTTAATGAACGTGATCACGCAGATGGACAAAAGAATATATTAAATTATCATGATTAACAGATTGGAATTTTTACAGTGTAAAATCGTACCTTCCCGACTTAGAGGAGTGGCCTGCAGCCATTTCAACTTTGAAGACAAGGGTATTATTATCTGTCTTTAATTCCCTCAACTTGGCCACAAATTTTGCAGGCTCAGAATATAGAACACGGGGATCTGTTGAACATCAAAACTGAAATGATCATCTCTTTCAAAAACTATAAAGGTAACCATTCTAAATATATAATTTTTTACCATTTAAGCCAGCGGTAACCAGAATATTTGGGTAATTTTGTGGTGTGACCTGCAGAAGTGAGAGGGGAAAATTTTAAGTTATTTAGAGCTTTCCATCAAAATATAAATTACTCGTCCAACCAGTAGATGACTTTCACGAAAACAGCAGTGCCACGAATAGGAGGTAGCAGGCTTGAGAAATAAAAATAACATAATCATTAGAGAAAAGAGGTCCCAGATACATTACTAGCATCCAGTGTAGTGCATCGAGACACGTAAGTAAAATTGAGTAAACAATAGCACTCACATTGTCAACTGGAGAATAAGATTTCATGTAGAAATAAAACTCCTCCTTACGTGGATCTCCCCATTCCTACAGTTGCAACTTTAAAAGAGTGAACCAACGCAAACATAATCTGCAACTTACAGAGCAAATAATTTCAAGATAGTGTTACCTCCCATTCTGATGTAGTCAATGGGATTGTTGGATCGAGCATTGTCGTCACCACATCAACAAATGGAACACCAGCCACTGCCGCTTTGAACAAATCAGGCCTCATGTTGAGGACAGCCCCCATTAGCAAACCTCCCGCACTCCTACCATTAATGCATAACTTCTCCTTTGAACAATACTTCTTCTCTATCAAGTACTCTGCACAAGTGATAAAGTCTGTAAAGGTGTTCATTTTCTTTAACAGCTTCCCATTTTCGTACCATTTCCTCCCCATTTCACCACCTCCACGAATATGAGCTATTGCAAAGACAAAACCTCTGTCTATCAAAGACAATCTTGATTTTTTGAAACTAGGATCTATGCATACCTGTAAGCAGTAAAAACTCAGTCCATAGGGGGACAAATAAATCAATTAAAGCAATATGTTGGACATGGGATGGATGAGTCATGTCACCCCATTTCTTTTCTACCCTTGTTTTCCCTTTTCATGTTTCATCAGATACCTATAGACTAAATATTATCAGTGGATTGCTAGAACTAAAGAACACCTAAGCAAATTTTTCAATACCCAAAACTGAAATACAAAATATGAGCTCCTTTTTTATGGTTAGAGTCTTTTGGTCTTGAACCAACTCACCTCATATGAGCCATATCCATAAAGGAGCATTGGATCAGATCCATCAAGCTTCACAAGATCATTCCTATATACAATAGATATGGGTACGTGGGTTCCATCTGAAGCAACAGCCCACTTTCTCTCAGTCTCATAATTTGATGGGTCAAAACCTCCCAAGACCTTGTCAAAAAGATGAAGTAAAGATTTACACAATGGTGTTGAAATTAGGTTACAAACCCATGAAAAATAAAAAAAGGAAAATAAAGTATAAAGGAAGTGTTGATAGCTACATGATATCTATATGTTCAGAAAGAAAAACTTACTATCTCAATCTTCTTCAAGACTGATACACCGCTGTTCATATCATAGTCATAAATGGATGAAGGTGTCCGAAGTGAGCTGTAAGAAAACCGTAAAATGCTAGACGTAAACACTGATTCTGATGGATCCACAGAGTATATAGGATCGATAAACTCAACTTTTCGACCACTTTGCAAGCTTTTGATCTCTTCTCCAACAGCAGGAAGAGCATAAATAGTCACTGTGGCTAAACCATTTTCACGCTCATATACAACCAGGTGATTAATGAAAAGTTGTATGTCCTGTATTTTCACACTGGAGGTAATAACTAATTAAGCTTCTGCTGAAAAAAAAAAACCCAAAAACTAAAGAATACATACACAATAAACAACCAAGCCATGCTAGGCAGCAGATATTTACTTTTCCCTGTGTGGAAGCAAAACTGTAGTAGCAGATATATTGTCCCTAGGACAAACAAGTAACTCCGAATTATAATACTCATCACTTCTCCTCTTTATAAAGAAATGATTGCCACGATGACTGACGTAAGTGTCAATGCCATAAACACGGGATGTCAAAACCATAAGCTTGTCCCCCTGTTTAGCAATGTCCAAGTAAAAGACAGACTGTGTATTTTTACTACCAGATACAACAAACAAGTATTCTTTGCTTTCAGAAGCTTCAAGATCTAGAGAAAAAATGTCATCTTTCTCATGGTAGAGACATATATCTCTTGATTGCTCGGATCCCAATTTGTGTGACCACACCTATAAAAGAGTGAATAACAAAAAGAACAACAGAGCAATTAGGTAAAAGTGAGAAAATGAATATCAAATTAGCAATAAAAAGATGACAATCAACAAGTGATATGATTGACCATGCTAAAGATAATCCATCCACAATAATATCTGGATATTAAATGTAACAAAATAACTACAATCTTCCCATAATTTTGAAATAATCATGAACTCTCTAAGCATTCATGCACAAAAAATTTATTAGTATTCCATGTATTGACATGCCACACAAACAGAGTTCTTATTGTAAAACAGGGATTTCAACTGGGCAAGGGTTGCCAACCTTGTCTGGTCGAAGGGTCTCATCCATCGTAATGTATACCAACGTATGATCACCAGCCCACTCAAGGTATGATGTCACATTTACCAGAGGCTTCCCAAGGGGAGTTTGAGTTTCCGCATCTATAACATAAACAGTGTAGATCTCATCGCCTTTAGTGTCCTCAGCATATGCCACAAGCTTATTATTCGGACTGACCTGGGAATAAAACACTACGTCACAATCCAGCAACAAGAATATTCACATACAGAATGATTTGTGAATGCAACTTCAGTACTTTAAAAGCTCCAATACTGTAGAACTTGTGCTCTTTAGCTTTAACGTTCTCGTCCAAGATAACTTGCTCTTCAGGAGCATCAGTTCCTGTTGGCATAACATCATGGACAGAAGGAGCAGTCTCCGCATCCAGGATAAGACGTCTACAGTGTTGAACATACTCCTTGCCTTCCAAAGTCTTCTCATAGTAATAGTACGACTCTTTCCGTAGAGGTGCAGATATATCATCTTCCTGGATCCTCCCTCTCAGTTCCTTATAAAGTTCTTCTTCAAAGGACTTGCTGTCTGTAGGCAATTTATTGACAAACTCTAACAATCAGCCACTGAAGCTGGAGGCAAAATGGGGAAAATAATTACATGGGCGCATGCATTGGTGACGTGGCAATAGCAGAAAATATTTTACGCTTGATCTCGAAATAATTTTTGAGTAATTTGGACAGATGAAACAGAGAAAATTATTATCTTTCCATTCAATCCCCGTTACTCTACTGCAATTTTTTTCTTTTCCGTTCACCAGACAAACAGACAACCAGAAATCGATACCAACGAAGACAAACATCAAATCGCAACCAAAAAGCAGAAGGAGAAACAGAGGTACCTCTCATTACTAGATCCGTGTACGCATTTTCTTCATTGAGGTACGCAATGACTTCAGGATTGGAGCGAGAATCGTCACGAAGCCAGTAGTAGTCGTCGTTCCTAACATCTCCAAACATTACCATCTCGTGCCTGACCTTCTTCGCGACGGGAGCCATGGCGGAGATGAAGACGCCGCGACTGGCTTTAGCAGCTGCGGAAGCAAGTGGCACAGCAGCACAGAAGGACAAGAGAAGAGGTGTGGCGTGGAAGAGGAGCAGGTAGGGAAGTCCGCCGCGACGAAGCATACTCTATTATGCGTCCTTGCGCCCTTTTCCTCCCGACACTTTCGCCTTTTTTTCTTAATTAATTAATATATCCTGAGAAAGCGAAGAGATGTCATCCACTATATAGTGGGCTATTTTCCTCTTCCACCTCCAACTGTTTCATATAATTTTAGTATGGTTGAATCGTGGATAGATAGAGCTGAAACTACCTTCGTCACTCCACTGCGGTTACCACAGAAAGCACTGAGCTCCACAAGTCTGTGATCACCTTCGGCTATATTTAAAGAAATTTATGCATTTATAACTTGCAACACATGCGGAGAGCAACATTCCCATCTCCGGATAGATGGGACTCCATAAAATTAATTTTCATTGTATAGAAATTTACACGAGAGCCAGAATATTTCTATTTTCATTCTGAGTGAAACCTAATAAGATAGATCAGGAGCAATGACGAACTAAAGGGGAGATTATTAAATACTAAACAGCTAAAGGCAGGATCCCTCTTATTTGGACTTGTGTGCCTCTTGGGTCACAGGACGCCGCTCCTCCATATACTGTTTAGTCCTTTCCAAGACACCAAAAAATATTGAACCACCTATTCCAATCCATAGCACTCTCGGTCCTATTCCCTGTCAGACAAAATAAAGAAACGTGTTAAAATGCGAGGCTTGGTATTAATTAACACTATACAAACACGAATAATAGTTTAAGACCGCATTTTATGACGCTAAGAACACAATTTAGGGGCGAAGTGCAATTCTGGACCAATTTTGAAGATCAAAAAGCCCTGAGCAGAGTGACTTTCTCAAGCTTTTAGTGATGGAACCACTCAAGGTAGGTATTTCCCCCTAATAGCCAAAATCCAACGTAATTGATGATTAGCTTATAGTGAATGTTTTTTCATATATGTGTTCTACTTCTGTAACATCCAAATCGTCAATTGCAAAGCTAGCTAGGAACAGCATGTCATCACAAAAGAAACAGCAAAGTGTGAGGAACTTGAGAGAAAAACATAATCCTAACAAGAAAAAATATTTGAGCATACAATATTACCTAACCATGAACCTTAATTGCAGAGAGTGTGTGATCTGCATCTTAGGAGCAAAACTCTCTCTAAGTCGTAACAAGAACATAACTAAATAACTGTTTTAACTAAAAGTGAGTCTCCAATAGTATGGGATGATTCGCACATGTAGAACGTCTTCTAGCCTATACCACAATTTTAGCAAAAGAATAGAGAGTATAAGAGAGTCAAACCTTCAAGAGAGCTGTAGGTCCTTCTTCTTTGACAACAGTTTGAACACAATCAAAGATCCCTTTGTACTGATTTGCTGAACCCTGTAAGACAGACAAAGCAAAGGAATCTGCTCAGCGACAACCTGAAAAGAAACTAAGGCCTCATTCAAGTCATATAAGAATTAGGGACCCCAATTTCTGTAGGAAAACGACTTTTTAACATTATCTACATAAGTGGTAATACATATGACATGGTACTCAGAAGGAAAGCTATGGTTTCACACCAAAATATATGGAAGGGAGAGGTAAGTTCTCAAACTAGGGTTTCTAATTTTACTTTTGCTTCTCTTACGCCCTCGCTTTAATTGGATTAATAGATCTAAACACTTCTCCAGGGTTTCCATTGATGCTCCTCTGTCAAGTAAAGTAACAAACAGAATAAACAAAGAAGAGGAAGATCCTCTTCTCATCAGCAGAGTCGTGTAGGTGAGCTCCATCAGGGAATTAATGAACCAAAGCGAGAATTAGCAGCTGATGACCAATTGAATGGTGAAGAAAACAAGATAGACAAGGTGGGATATAAGGGAACTGAAAATGGAGGATAATGAACTTTGAATTGGAAGTGAATGCAGGGACAATAATATAGTCGTAACTGGAGAACACAAAGCAAGAAATACAGAGAGAGTACCTGAGTCATTAGCCTTGTTTTAATCACATCAAGTGGAGTTGTAATTGCCCCAGTTATCGCACCTTTTAAGATCATAATATTTTTTAAATAACAAAAAAATTTATTATAGTACACATATAACTTCAAAAAAAGATTTTTAAGTGCAAATTCTAGAAGCAAAGATATAAACCATCTACAGGTAAAGGTGCATACCAGCGAAGGCACCAATTATGGCATTCTCGGGATCATTTAAATCTCTCCGAGCCTGAGAAGGAAACCAAGCATCACATATGGTTCTCGTCCAGCATTTGCATAGAAGTAAACACCATACAAAGTAATAATAAAAAATAGAAGCATTTAACCCATCTAAGAATCATTTAAATAAAAATTAGTTCTTTTTTATTTACTAAACGAGGAATGCACATAATAAATTTTTATTACTCAAAACAATAAATTATATTCCATGAAAATCTGCACTACAAACATTATTATGGAAGGAAAAGATACATTCTTTGACCACATACATATTTGTAGAAACAGATATAGATAAACTTTTCCTTCTTCTATCATCAGTTTCTTTTATGGCGTTTTATATGCTTTGTTGCACCATTCCCATGTACTCCCAATGGAAAGCTAGAAAATACAAATATTTCCACCAAGCACATTAAAACCACCTATTGCTCATAAAATAAATTTCCTTCATCATAAAGAACGTATGATTCTTACCGCAAGCTTGTATCCTATTCGAAGCTGCTCATAAATACAGAACTGGATGGCATCAAATGGCAAGTCTCGTAACAAAAAAGACCGATACCCCTAAGCTCCAACAAGATAGAAAACAAGAGTGAAAATCTGGTGTTACAGTCAATCACAAGATATAATACTGAATAGTTACTATGCAGTATTCAAGCTGTACTTTAAATGAAGAGACCTATAGAATACTAACAAATCGACAAAACACTATGATCTCAGACAATTAACTATATCAGAGGTTCATGTAGATAACACACCGCATAAAGACCTTTGAAACCTTCTTTAGCAACAATTAGGCGAACAGCATTTGGAGCAGAAGTAAACTGCCCAGTCTGCATTCTTTGCTTCACAACCTGAAATGTAGTCCAGCAGATGATATAGTATCCTAATGGGAAAACAACAAGTTTTCAGAATCTCATTTTTTCTGACCTCAGTAGGGACCCGAACAAGAGAGGAAGCAGCACCCCCAATAGCACCTGCTGTCTACAGGAATCTCAGATTCAGCCAAACACACATGCAACCTTCTATCTACTACACTACAGAAGTGCAGCTACTATACTAGCCTAGACTTCATTAATGGATAATTTTAAAAACAAAAAGAATGAGGAAGAAGTTCTTTATTGGGTTATCAAGTTCAATACATCTATATGGAGCAGAAGTCAAATCTGATATTCATTTGCCATCGACATAACAGAAAAGAAGGTATATCTATCACTACAAGGTGTGTTACCTGTATAATATGTGTTTTTATTTTAAATTTTTTAAGTAATTGAAAAAAGGTGCTTTTTGCTCTCTGCTATGCAATAGTTAAGGCATTATAAGACAGCTCCAATGCAACCAAAAAAAGGACTAAACAAGTTTTTATGAAATATAAACAAGTAGATAGCAACAATTCCATAACAACAACCGGAGAACATGATAAGAGGTGTGATAAGTGAAATCATATTATAATCAATTTTCACAAGAAAGAAAATAAAAGATTTTGCAACCGAATTCATGAACTCGTGATTGGCAATAGTAATTTGCTTATGGAGCACTATAATTCAACTTACCAAATGAGCAAAAGCACTAAGATTCTCTGGAAACATCTTCAACAGCTTTTGCTTTGTAGGTTCATAAATGCCAACAAATATAGCAGATGCCCTTTATAGATAACAAAAAAAAACAAAAAATAGTCAAAGGGATGCAAACTACCTCTACAAAATATTCAATGCTGACCAGGAAAATTTTACCAAATTCTAAAGTTAGGGAAGGACTAAAATATGATTATATAAAATTAGCATTTACAACAAATGACAACTAGCACAAAATAATCACATATGCAACATGGTAAAGCAACAGAAGTAAGATACGAGCCTTTGTGATTAGCGAACCCAGGTTTACAAGGTCAGCTTGAGGTACTCACGGTAGAACTCCTGCAAGGTTACCACCCAGTCCGGAGTACAAGCCTTTTAATTGTATTTTTCCTCCACCAACTGCAGCCTGTGTTAATTAAAAACTCATAAATGAAGTTAAACAGATACATAAAGGAGACATTTACCTCTGTATCTTAAAACAACCATTTGTGGATAAAAAGTAAGAAATAGAGAAAGAACGTTCATAAACATGACCTATATGAAGAAGATGGAAAGACATGGCTTTATAAGAGAAACCAAGACATCTCATTATATTTTATATTCTTCAGAAGATTTGTACTCAGTGGGAAATACCATAATGAATCCGTTTCTCTTTTCTTCCCTTAAAAAATATTTATAATTTTTTATAACCAAAAAGGCAACGAAAAAAATCCTACATCATTATTGTCCCTTGAGACTGCTCTCCTTTATCTAGCAACAGATAATGAACCTACGAGCAATGGTAATTATTTTATAAGTAAAGAGCCAATGACAAATAATTTAGCTTCGTACTGAATTAAAAACAAGCAATGATAATTTTGCCATTTTATATTTTAACGTTGATGTTTTTTAATTTTTTGAAATGGCTTAACTAATACTTGAACAGCTACATTTCAACTGAAAGAAAAAATAAATACAAATGTTAATGAATTCTACTGTAGTAAACCTGCCTGCAACCGAGTTTTTATTGTGTCTATAGGATAGAGAGCAGTTTCAACCACAACACCAGCAGTACCACCAGCTACAACACCCTCTGCACATACATATAGTATAGTATGAAGATGAAATATAAATATTTTAATAAGATAAACTCAAGAGAGCTCATACTCTGACCCATTGTGCAGGTGAGTTCAAGAAGCACAGACAACCAGTACAGTTACTTCCAAGTTTAGGCTTGACATAGGAAACTACAAAGTTTCACTCATGCATCAGGTACATCCCTTTTCAAAACTGCAGTAAGACATACCAAATAAAACTCGGAAGAAATCAAAGGGCTTCTCCTCTTGTACAGTGATCGATGCAAAAGGCTTTGTTGCCTCCGTTCCAATACCACGACGTTTAATTTTGACTGCTTCTGAAAAATGACACCCATTACTAAAATAAAAGAACGAGTGACAGAAAGAAGAATGCTGATTAGGATATTTAAAACATATGAAGTAAACAAGGTTCAATTATTTAAATTGCATGCTTTATAAACCTGCCAATGAGGTGAACTTGAGCATAGCTCAGTGGTCACATGGGGGAGTGGGATCTAATGGGAGATCGTTGGTTCAAGTCTCCTTGAGGGCATGCCATAAAAAATCACAACTTTCAAAAAAAAAAAAAAAGAAAAAAAATTAACGTGCCATTGACTCCTATTCTCCATGTGAAAGTAATAAACTTGAATAAGCCATGAACCAAGTCAATATCATGAATCACAGTATAAAAATAATCAAGTTGAATCATAAGAGTATGTTTTGGTAAATTATCAGCAGAGAAACGGAGAACGAGAAAGCGAAAGAAAGTTTTCTACTTTGCTCAAATATCAAGAGCAAAATTATTCTCCTTAGACGAGAAGATAGGATGGTAATAACCATTCAACATGGGAAAAATCCCACTTCACATAAAATGCAAGCTTTGGCAACACTGCAGATGCCCTTCAAATTGCAGTAAGCAGGGCCGGAGGCAAAAAAATCACAAATTTAGTTCCAGGCACCAAACAAAAAGAATATACCTGACGATGTTGGTAGACAAGTTTTGCCATCCACCGCAATGATTGGATGACCCATTGAGTTCCGACAATCCTCACCTAAGAAAAACAAAAAAATGGTAAGATGTAAAGAATACGACAGCTCTCATCATCTCCAGGCACGAATTTAAGAACCCCTATCTCATAAAGACAAAAACCCACTTCACTACTTGAGGACGTCACAGAAGGACAGACGAGGAAGAAGATAACTTGCGAAGCGCAAAGAATGAAAAAAAAGTAAAATCTCCGTACAAGAAGAAAACCTGGCGAGAAGCCTGCGATGCGTAGTGAGTGAGTTTTTCAGTGAGGCGTCGGAACCGAAGATAAAAGGCGCCAGTCCAAGGTTTTAGAATTGCGGGTGCAGAGACTGAGACTGAGTGGAAAAGGGTTTAGTAACGGTTTTGACTCTTTTGAGCTATTTTAACTCTTGAGGAAATCGGCACAAAATCGTAAACGTGGCTCGATCAGCTCTCCTGGGCCCATGACAAGTGCTTCCGCGGCGTTCCGCCTTTTCTGGACCGGACACTTGCACTCGTCTGTTCGTCTGTTCGTCTGTCACTTCCCACGTAGAACTGCATTATGCCCCTTGCATGCCGTGGACCCAAGTCATAGACTACCACATTGCTTACCTGCCCATACAATTATTTATTCTTAAGTTGGGATATCGGGGAATTTTGGATGCTCGCCGTTACTCGTCATCCGCAAATCCGCGGGAACGATTTCAAGGATATTGGGCCTTAAAATGGTCCTTGACTGATACAAAATTTAAGGTGCTCATGGTGGAACCAAACTGTATTAGTTCAATTAGTTTCTCTATGCTAGTATGTTTCAAGAAGATTGATCTAATTCGACAACAGAAAATATTCACAAAAAATCACAACATTGATCAATTGAAGGAAAAATCACAAAAATATTCAGTGACGGGATAATATGTCCTGCTTATAACATCTTAGAAATAAAATAACTCTACTGTTTATAACAACAGAAAAATATATATATGTGTATCCTACAATCCCAGTGAGGAGTGCGGAAGTGCGTCTTCTCTCTATCCTTTCAAATTTCCTGCGAAGAGTGAAGCGACCATCTCTCTGTAAGCTTTCTCTGTCATGTGGATTCCATCCCACGAGAGTCGTTTAGAAGGATCAGGGCAGGCGGAGGTTCCCGTTTCTCCACAGAGCCTGGTGGGGTCGAAATTGTAATCGCCTCCAGCTCCACAGCAAGCTCTGAATCGAGTATCCTCGACGAACCCGAGATTCTTGGCGTTGTCGAGAAGATACAATGCTGCGTTGAAGTAATCCGCGTACTGAATCCTCACATAAGGGAACTGGGTTCTCAATTCACGGAGCATCCCTTGCAATTGGTTGTTGTGTAGCTGAGCAAACGCGTTGTAGCTTCTGAGGCATCCCCGTGCGTCGTAATCGGACGGGTTGGAGCTTCGGAACGCTGCGAGGTAACTGGGGATACAGCCGATAGGGAAGTTTCCGGGCACGATCATGTTGCGAGCTCCGTGCTGGATGACCGCTACGGCCGCGTCGTGTATGGTTTGGACGACGCGGGGAACGAGGGCGGCGGCTTCTGCGATGGTTCTGCCTTGGAAGAAGGCGTAATTGTAGTCGTTGCCTCCGATTTCACCCACGAAGAAGAGGGCCGTGGCGAGCTTGGCGTTGCATTGTTCGGGGGAAGAACAGAGAGAGGCGAGGTGGTTCTCGAACCAGCCGAGCTGCACGTTGAGAGAGCTCCTCGTGTAGGGCATGAAGAGGCCGATGCTCTCCAGGTAAGAAGCGTCGAGGGCCGTCGCTCCGGCCACGGCGAAATTCACGCCGTGGACGAAGGAGGCGCTCCTGTCGAGGTACGCGTTCAGGTACGGGAGGCCGAAGCGCTCTGCGATGAAATCGATCATGAGGCGACCGTCGGAGCACCGGCCCGTGGCTCTCCCGAAAAAGGTCTCACCGTAAGGTAAGCGGTTGATGGCTCCGAAGGGCCCGAGGCCTTCGCGGAGAAGATTGCCCGTGTCGGCGATGGAGTCTCCGAGGCAATAAATTGCGTCGAAAGGAGGGGCAGCTGAAGCACAACAGAGGAAGAGCAAGACGACGGCGAAGAAGGTGGCAAGCTGTGCTGCTCTCGTAGAAGCCATATTTCACTGACAAAGAATATGATGATGAGCGGTAACCAGGACATGGGTTTTATAGGTTTGAGTGTTTTACTTTCATTACGATTTGAAGTGCGAGTTTGAGATTCATTAGGTGTTCTAGTTTCATTAGGATTGACTTACCAAAATCCCAGTCAGTTCCCCTCTCGGACTCCTCACACGGTTAAGTAGGATTATTCACTTTCCTACTTTATTTAAAGCACACGGGATATATTCCACGATGGAAATCTGCAGCGTAGAGGGACTCTATGTCGTCCCCATTAATTACTACAGAGTTCATATAAACAAAGAAAAATAAAACTAAGGCACTTCAGCAACAGATCGGGAGTAGCAATTAATTACCTGAGAGGATGATAGATGACAATAATTACAAGAGATTGATGACTGCTTCGCTAGCTAATATATCATCATTGGTGGATATTAGAAGAACAATGGTTGAGGTCATGAATTTCCTCTAATATGTTCCAGAAACGCCACGAAAGTCCAGCACATTTTCTCGGCTATCCAATCACATATCGGGTCGGTCTCCACCTCAAGAAGCTCCAAGAATCTTGTTTTGTAAATCTTGACCGTGTGGTCACTGCGTCCTAATTATGAATGCATGAAAGAACCATTCTCTGTTTCTTCTCTTCCATATTTGTAGAGTTTGTACCGATATATACCGCACAAGCAATGATCTTATAGGCATGGATGCTATTTAACCTTGTACTATATGTGTTTTCACTAGCCCTAAGTATCATCATAAGAACACCTATAAAATAGAAAGGAATTCGTAAATTCCCCGATCTAAATTACTCTAGGACAATATAATCAAGAATTTTTTCTGATTATTCATTAAACTTTTTAACTAATAAAACATCTGATATTTAAGAATGCCCCTGCAAATCAAATACTTATTCCACGGAAAACAAAAAAACAACTACAATAATTTCAATTGACTATGCTTCTGACTTCGCAACAAGTTCTTTAGCCACAGATTCGGTAGGCAGTGCAGGGATGGCTCCTTTCTGGGTTGTGCAAATTGCTCCACATGCATTTGCCATTTTTAAACTGGCTCGCAGTTTGGATTCATCCTATCAATTAATAAACAATGGAGACAATTAATTTTTCAATTAAAAATAATGAAGAAAAATAATTAACGATTTACCTATAAAAAATTAAAAATAATAAAACAGAATTTTGGAAACCTGAAGGACAGAAGCATCTTTGGCTATGGCAGAGAGCAGGGACCCGACAAAAGCGTCCCCTGCTCCAGTGGTGTCAACAGTCTTCACTGAGAATCCGGGAACCGAGCCTTTGAAACTCTACAATAAAGAACATTGCAGAGCGACATGAGTGATAAACTACATATGAAGAATTCAGAGAACGTCTGATAACAGAGATGATAATTAAAACAGGGTAGGAAAAGAACAGAGTGATAAACCTTAGTGAAATATCTGCAGCCTTTTTCTCCATCAGTGACAATTAGCATTTTCAATCCATCAAACCAGAGTGACATGACAACCTCCTCCTTCTTAGGATCACCGTTTGTAAGGAAAGCGACTTCATCATCACTAACCTGCTTATTTTCAAACAATTAAAAATTTGAGAGAATAACTAACTAACTAGCTTGTTCATTCAGTTTGTTAATTGACGGTTATTTCCAGATGCCAATCAATGATGAACGAGTAAGACCTTGATGAAATCCGCATGGTTCCAGATGCTCTTGATCCCGTCGCGAGCTGCCTCAGGCGAGGGCCAGAGGGGCAATCTCACGTTGGGATCGTACGAGAGGAGGAGACCGGCCTCCTTGGCGGCTTTCATGGCCGCCATGTGAGAGGACCGGCATGGTTCCGAAATTAAACTGATGGACCCGTAATGGAAGATCTTTGCTTGCTTGATCAACTTGAGATTCAGCTCGGATTCTTTCAACAACATATCGGCACTTGGGTTTCGGTAAAACATGAATTCCCGCTCTCCATTCTTCTTCAATGTCACGAATGCTAGAGCTGTTCTGGCATCCTTGTCGAAGCACACTCCATCCACGTTCACTGAGTTCTTCTTCAAAATTTCAACCAACATATGTCCGAACTCGTCGTCCCCAACCTGTTCATCTCGTAATTACATAAAAGATTTGAAGTTTCAACATAAAATTATAAGCAAATAAAGGATCATAAAAGAAGATCTTTAATTAGAAATGTCGCTATTAAGCCTCACTGAGACAGACAAAGTTTCATTTTCACAGTTGAAAATATCCTAGCATGCACATTGGAGCAGATCTCTGGAATTAATCTGGATCACTCAAGAAAAACGAAGGCAACGCGAAAAAATCCTCGCAATCAATTTAAGTACTAGAGAAAATCAACAGTACTACCGAACTATCACTTCGTCCAATGTCTCCTAGGATCTCCTCTAGTCCTTTACGCGAAATCTAATACCTACCATCACAGATCTACAATGGGGAAGGGGATTAATTATCCGCTCACTGCAAAAAGAACTCGGATAACATCAATCTGAAATCCGATATAGATCCTCTAATTGACTCGGATCACGATACCACTCGCTTATGCGTGAACAAAAACTGATGAATAGTGATCAAAATTCAAAACTTAAAAACGGGATCGAAATCGTGATCAAATACAGAAATGATATTCGGCTACACTAACCTTTCCGACGAACGCGGAGCTCCCGCCAAGCTTGGAGATCGCAACGGCGACGTTAGCCGGCGCACCACCTGGAGCTTTCAGAAATCCGGTCGACTCCGCAAGAGAAACGCCGGCTACGTCCGGCACGAAGTCGATAAGCATCTCTCCGAAACACACCACCGATGCCATTTCCGGTGATACGAGAAATATCTTAGAGAAAGGAAATGGAAACGAAGACGAACGAAGCGTTACGTTGAAGAGAAGGTATTGGGAATGAAGATGAAGACGACGTAAGTACTTATAGGACGAAACGGATAGCAGAAATTCTAATTTCGTACGTCTTTAATTTGCAGTTATCCAGATTCCCTTCGTATTTGTTTTCTTTATGGATATTTCGCGCCAGGTGGATAGTATTGTTAGAGTCAGAAAACTGAGTAACAGACTGACAGTGATTTTCGGTAAGAGACATATATCCGTTTATCCGAGTAACAGACCAATTCAAAGTAATTAAAATCCCATTTTTGCAAGATTTGACAAATTTCCATTTTCCCTTCATGTAAAAAAGTTGTAGATGTGAAATAACAATGAGGAAGAACAGATTAACGGTTTCCCATTATTATATAGCTTGAAATGCGATATGAAACTTAAGGTGAGGTGAACCACTAGTAACCATGATGAGTTTCACCAGACATGCGCTTGATTACTTCATTTTAATTTAATTCACATCTATTGAAATTGTTACATTTCAACTTGGTTGGCAATGATCAATTATTTGATCGTCTATCATGATGTTGCATTAGGTGAACCCAGGGATGACGTTGGAATCTATCAATTTATGCCTTTTATTTATTTTATTTATGTTTTTTGAAGAGGTTAATGTTTCATTGCAGTGTTCCAGAAAAAACTGGAGTTACATCTAAGGCTTAGTGTACATCAGGTGGTTGGGATTGCCTGACTTCCAGGTTTGGAAGAGAGACTCCCTCTCTGGCAAGGCAATCAGCCACAGAGTTGGCTAAACATGGAACGCGTGTCCACTTACATCAATTTATGCCTTTTATTGCCACCCATGTGGGGTGGAAGTTGAGAATTTTGATCTCACCTCCCACCTAAGTCCACACATTTTTTAGTGGATCTTATCAATGTAAGATAATTTCATGTGGAAGACTCTTACTTGAGCATTTTATGTTCTTCAACTTATAAAATGAATTACTTTTGATAATTTTCTTTATCTAATCTGATATAATGAACCAGATACTTTTGCACGACTCTATTAGAGGGGTATTAAGAGAGTAAGATATTGTATGAATTTATGTTTTTGAGAATTCAAGATAATTCAGATTTCCACCAATTTCTTACTTAATGTATGAAATTACACAAAAAGCGTGACTTTAACATTTCTCATTTAATGAGAATCTAATGTCTTAACCACCTCATGTCACTAAGTTGAATTTGTGGTATATTGGAGCTCTCTAAACTACGGTCAAGATACACTGACCCCTTGTTAGTTTTGTCATTATTTCAACACGCCAAAAATGACTAGACTCAATCTCTTGTAACTATATGTACGTTTTACACAAAGTGAATAATCAATCAAAAATTATCTCTTACATTATATCTGTTTAGAAATTTCATTCACTTGTTCCCCTGTACAATATATCTGTTTAGAAATTTCATTCACTTGTTCCCCTGTATTTTCGCTTTAAAATAAAATATATAATTACTTTGAGGACCATTTGAGATGTCATATAAAAATAAAAATAAAAATAAAAATAAAATGATTTCTATATTACCATATTTTACAATGAGTTTTACAACATGATGTGGCTGTCCTTCCCAGCCTAGCTAGTTGGCAGTTTAGATAAAGTCTAGGTTTAGTGCTTACCTAAAGAATAGGAAGATAATATTTTATTAAAAAATAAAATCTTCCCGATTTTTTCTCGAAGATTATATCTTACCTAGACTGCAATGTGGACGGCACTTCAGGATGTAAACCGCCGAAGTAATATTTTGCAGTACTTATGTCACCACTCTTTAAAAAAATTGTCAAAAACATTCTGAACTATTTTTATGTATTTGTGTTTAATTATTACGAAGAGGAATTAATAAAAAAGCTTTAAATTACTAGAGAAAGTGTAGGTTCTTAATGTTTTTTATCCCTTATTAGCTTTTTACTAAGATAGTAAAGTCTTATTTAATTTTCTATCTTATTTATTTAATATGTATGCGGAGCAAGAAGATTAGAGAGTGAAAATTCTTCCCTGCAATAGGACCAACATAACTACAGAATTTTTTATCAAACAAAAGTTGTGTATTTGTATATTCTCTTATCAGTTTATGTTACAATTAGTGTTCTATAAATCGAATTGAATATGATCGATTTAATTCAACTAAATAAAGACTGGAACATGCTCTCTTTGTTTTTGTTTTCTAATACCGGGTGGTTTAATGGGTCTTCCCGAGTCGGACTGAGACACGAGTCTCATTATATAACGAAATTTGACTCCGTCCCAGTGGCACATCTGAATCTCTGATTGACTTTTAAGGTTATCTAATTTTGACGCAATGTCTGAAAACTGAATTCCTTAAAGCAGAAGCTGAGAGCCTTCAGAGACTCAGAAGTGGGAGGCGTACCGTTTATTTCCAACCGCCGATTGTAGACTTCCACTGGTCGCGCTCGTGGAGAAGCATTTGTGTCGTTTTCTGTTTCTGGAGAACAGAATTGCATTTGTGTTTTGTTTCCTCGATCACTCTCCCCCGTTCCTCTGCTTCTTTTTAGCCGATCGATCTCGTCATCTCATAGTACGTACTCTTCCTATTCTGCAACTCCAACTACGTGCGTAGGTACCCCCGAAGCTGTAACCATGGCGCGAGCCCACAGCGCCCCGATCATATGGCTCGCGACGGCAGCCTGTCTCCTCCTCTCCGCCACGGTCGCTCGCGGCATCGGTGTCAACTGGGGTACCATGGCCTCTCACGTCTTGCTTCCCAGCATCGCCGTGGAGATGTTAAAAGCGAATAATATCACAAACGTTAAGCTGTTCGACGCTGATCCTTGGACAACCAGTGCTTTTGCCGGTACGGGTATTCAGATCATGCTCGCCATCCCTAACGAAATGTTGCACCTCATGAGCAAAGACTACGACAACGCCCAGAAGTGGGTAGAGAAGAACGTCACCACGCATCTTTACGCCGGAGGCGTTGATATCAGGTAATCAAT
Organism: Aristolochia contorta; assembly: GCA_022405105.1. Taxonomy (NCBI): domain Eukaryota; kingdom Viridiplantae; phylum Streptophyta; class Magnoliopsida; order Piperales; family Aristolochiaceae; genus Aristolochia; species Aristolochia contorta. The sequence continues at coordinate 7,680,515 of CM039666.1, read as the reverse complement.
TAATTAATTAATTAATTTGGTTTCTTTCTGCGGCAGAAGATCAAAATTTTTAAAATTACTAAACAAAGTAATTAATTAAGACCAATAATATATATCGTGGTTAATTGATTGATTGATCGACAGATACGTAGCAGTTGGAAACGAGCCGTTCCTGAAGAGTTACAACGGGACCTTTATGAAGGACACGTTCCCGGCATTACAGAACATCCAAAGAGCCCTCGACGAGGCTGGGGTAGGCGACAAGATCAAAGCCACCATCCCCCTCAACGCCGACGTCTACGACTCCCCCGGTGCGCAGCCAATGCCGTCCGGGGGTAACTTCCGTCCTGACATTCGATCCCTGATGCAAAGCATAGTGAAGTTCCTCCACACGAACAAATCACCCTTCGTGGTGAACATCTACCCCTTCCTCAGTCTCTACTACAACCCCAACTTCCCCGTCGATTTCGCCTTCTTGGACGGCTCCGGCGAGCCTCTGGACGACAACGGCACGCAGTACAATAACGTGTTCGACGCCAACTTCGATACCTTAGTCTGGTCGCTCAAGAGGGCAGGGGTGCCCGACCTGAAGATCATGGTCGGGGAAGTCGGGTGGCCCACGGACGGTGACATACAAGCGAACGTGACAAACGCGAGGAGGTTCTACGACGGGTTGCTCAAGAAGCTCGCTTTCAATAAGGGCACCCCATTGAGGCCGGGACCCATAGAAGTCTACCTCTTTGGGTTGCTCGACGAAGACGAGAAGAGCGTGCTCCCCGGAAACTTCGAGCGTCACTGGGGCATCTTCAGTTTCGACGGTCAACCCAAGTTCCCCATGGACTTCACGGGCCGTGCAGGAAAAGACAAGTACTTGGTTGGGGCCAAAGGGGTTCGGTACCAGGAGAAGAAGTGGTGCGCGCTCAACAACCAGGCCAAAAACTTGAGTAAGCTCCCGGAAGATATAGAGTACGCTTGCTCCCACGGTGACTGCACCGCGCTGGGGTACGGCTGTTCGTGCAGCGGCCTGGATAGTTTCGGGAACGCTTCCTACGCTTTCAACATGTATTTCCAGATGCAAGACCAGAATGTGCAGGCCTGCGACTTCGGGGGGCTGGGCAAGATATCCTACAACAACATGTCGCGGGGCGATTGTCTCTTCCCCATTCAGATCCAGAATGGCAGCCAGAGGCTAGTTTTCCTGACACCGCGCCGCGTCGGTCTCTCGATATTACTGTCCGTGCTGATTCCTTTGGTTCAAGTGTTGTAGGCCATTGGAGATATCTATATGTTGGTTTTCCAATCGAGAGACCGAGTAGTATTGTTTAGGAGAGAGAGAGAGAGAGAGAGAGAGAGAGAGAGAGAGAGAGAGAGAGAGAGAGAGAGAGAGAGAGAGAGAGAGAGAGAGAGAGAGAGAGAGAGAGAGAGAGAGAGAGAGAGAGAGAGAGAGAGAGAGAGAGAGAGAGAGAGAGAGAATCCAAGGCGTTTTTCTTCTCATGTGACAATACTGGATAATTTGCGTAATTAATTATGCTTGAAGCTTTTCTCAGAGGCTTCATTAACAGCCAAAATCGCTGCTCTCATACGAACTTTATATTTTATAGGCTGCATCTGATTCGCTATTGGAAGTTACAGATTTTTGGAGCTGGTTAGTGATAATTCACAAACTTAATTATTTGGTTACATTTTTACAATTAAGGTAATAGTACTGAAAAGCAGTATTTTAAAAACTGGACGGGCCGGTCAGATCCGATTGAACCGGAACTCGAACTTATTCCAGTTTGATTTAAGGTTAATTATAGTTGCCTCTAAACCGGGTCCACCTAGCGGGTTGGTCATGGTAAATCACTCCCATGAGACCTCGTCGACTTTACATGAATACACTTGAAAAGGGGATTTTAACCCAAAACCCTCAAAATGCCTAATTCTTGAGAGCTATAGCTTAACCAATACATATCAAAGTTTTATTTATTTATTTTAAATTGTAGTTTAAATATTTACAATATAGTCTTCATGGTGAAAACAATGGTCCAACCCAGTCAAACCAATAGTCCAACCTGGTCAAACCAAGTTCAACCCGGTCAAACCAAGTTCAACCCAAACTGGACTTACTACTGGTTTGACAACCGGTTTAATTTTTAAAGTGAAAATAGATTTTACCTTAATTTTAAAAATCTTGGACGAAGTAATTCTATTCATGGAAACTAGCTGAAAGCAACCACGATGAAATTAAAATTAAAATTTAAATAAAAATAAAAATAAAAATACAACAAAATCTGACCACTAATTGCAAGTTTGGGTAATAAAATTCATTAGAGCCTCCGACTCTCTATTATAGAAGTTTATATTTATTTTATTTCATTGTTACTTTTATTATTTTTATTGTAACTTTTTTGGTTTTGTGATTTTGTCGTATAAATATTTTTATTATGATATGATCTCCAATATTTGTTTCATGATACACCACATTTCTGAAAAATATATCACAAAATTGAACTATACCAAAAAAAAAAACATAGAACTAGATTCTGAAAGTGAAAATTTTATAACAAAGAGAAAATTAGATCGAAACGAATACGATGAAATTTAAGTGTCCTCTATGTATTGGAAGTTGCTCGTTCTATTGTACATGTACCACACCAGGTGGTTCCATTACCCGGTGTAGTGTGGGGTGACATTAGTTTCAAGGACCCTAATGTCTTAAATTCATAGGATTTTTTGGGGTTGAACTCGATTTAGGAAAATGATATCAGTACTTTGACATTTTAGTGTGAGGTTTTACATCCTTATGTGGCAGTCCTCCTGACAGCCTAGTTGGTATTCCAGATAAGGCCTAGGGTTTAAGCTTCCCTATAAAATAGGTAGATAGTTCTTATTTTATTTCTTACTTGGACTACTAACCAGGATGCCACATCATATTGTAAAAACTCATAGTAAAAGGTCTATATCACCACTCCTCGATAACAACTTATACAACTCTGTTTAATTGAACAAAGAAAAAAGTTGAAAAGCTAAGAAATTTTAAAAGTCAAAACTTTTATATAATGGATTGAGGAATGCTAGGCGCACGGTGACCTTGCTCCAGGCCGAGCACGGTGACCGTGTGCCTAGCATTACACCCTGGTTGAACCTGAGTCGCACTGAGTCATCACTTCCTAGTTGATATATCGAAATTTGACTCGCCACCTCTGGTTGACTGAGATTATCTAATTTTGACGCGCACGCAAGTTCGTGTCATAAAGGCTAAAACTGGATTAATCCCTTGACGGGAAGGTGAGGACCGTTTATTCCCAACCGCCGATTGAACACTTTCATTGGTGGAGAGAGAAGCATTTGGTTCCTCTGTTTCTCTCCAACCCACCCTTTAATTTTCATGCCCATCCTTTTTCTTCAACCCTCCAAGCTCTGACGCCTCCTCCTGCTCCTCCTGGCCGAGTCGTCCCCCTCCAACCATGGCGCGAGCCCACGACGCCGGGACTATATTATGGCTCTCGACGGCCACCTTTCTCCTCCTCTGCGCCAGTGATACCTTCGCGAACGGCCTCGGTGTAAACTGGGGTACGATGGCCTCTCACGTCATGCTTCCCTCCACCGTCGTGGAGATGATCAAGGCGAATCATATCAAGAAGGTTAAGCTCTTCGACGCCGATCCTTGGACAGTCGATGCTCTCGCCGGTACGGGTATTCAGGTCATGCTCGCCATTCCTAACGACATGTTGCACCGCATGAGCAAAGATTATGACAATGCCAAGGAGTGGGTGAAGAAGAACGTCACGCGTCATCTTTACGACGGAGGCGTCGATATCAGGTAATAATTAATCAAAGTGTCGCCGATCATTAAATAATATGCTTAATTTGGGTAAATTTTGATGATCATGATGGAGTTAATTTTAGTTAAAATGAAATTTTGATGATCATTTTGGGCATGCAGTTATATATATACGTCGACCCAATCATTGAATCATAAGTTGTATGTCACTATCAAAAGATGATGATCCTAACAATTAATGTCGTTGATCGGCTTGTCCACAGATACGTAGCAGTTGGAAACGAGCCCTTCCTGAAGAGTTACAATGGATCCTTTATGAAGGATACATTTCCTGCATTAAAGAACATCCAAAAGGCCCTCGACGACGCCGGGGTAGGGGACAAGATCAAAGCCACCATTCCCCTTAACGCCGACGTGTACGATTCCCCGGGTGCGCAGCCAGTGCCATCCTCGGGTAACTTCCGTTCAGACATTAGAGACCTGATGCAAAGCATAGTGAAGTTCCTGCACTCGAACAAAGCACCCTTCGTGGTAAACATCTACCCCTTCCTCAGTCTCTACGGTAACCCGGATTTCCCCGTAGATTTTGCCTTCTTGGACGATCGAGGCAAGAGTCTGGATGATAACGGGAAGCACTACGACAATGTTTTCGATGCCAACTTCGATACGTTAGTGTGGTCGCTGAAGAGAGCAGGCGTGCCGGACTTGAAGATCATCGTCGGGGAAGTCGGGTGGCCTACGGACGGTGACATACAAGCAAACGTGAAAAACGCGAAGAGGTTCTACGAAGGGTTATTCAAGAAGCTCGCTTCCAATAAGGGCACCCCTTTGAGGCCGGGTCCTTTAGAGGTGTACCTCTTTGGGTTGCTCGATGAAGACCAGAAGAGCGTCGCTCCGGGAGACTTCGAGCGTCACTGGGGCATCTTCAGGTACGATGGTAAACCCAAGTTCCCCATGGACTTAACCGGCCGTGGAGAGGACAAGTACTTGGTGGGGGCCAAAGGGGTCCAGTACCTGGAGAAGAAGTGGTGCGTGTTCAACAAGGGCGCCAAAGACTTGAGTAAGCTTGCCGATAATGTCGACTACGCTTGCTCTCACGGTGATTGCACCGCCCTGGGATACGGCTCTTCGTGCAACGGCCTGGATGCTTTCACAAATGCTTCCTACGCTTTCAACATGTACTTTCAGATTCAAGACCAGGATGTGGAGGCATGCGACTTCCAGGGAATGGCCAAGATAACCTCCAAGAACATGTCGCAGGGGGATTGTCTCTTCCCTATTCAGATTGAGAGCGGCAGCGAGAGGCTTCTCCTGACGCCGCGAGGCGTGGGTACTCTCTCATTACTCGTGTCGGTGCTCATTGCTTTCGTTTTAGTATCGTAGGCCATTGGAGAAAGTTTAAGTCGCGGTTGATATTGGAGAGAGAGAGAGAGAGAGAGAGAGAGAGAGAGAGAGAGAGAGAGAGAGAGAGAGAGAGAGAGAGAGAGGCTATTGTACTTCACAAGAGAATTCAAGGAATTTTTTCGTTCTTTGCAAATAGATCGTCGACGTAGTAATCTGCATAATTAAACCTTAAGTTTTCTCACTGGCAGTAGAAATTAAACCCAAATCGCTGCTGCCGATCTCATGCCAGATTTAGAGTTAATTATCTACAGAAACTGATCGAGGAGCTGGTTAGGGAAAATCCGCAAACAAATTAATTTGTGAGCACATGGGTTTATAAATATTTGTGAGATTGTATATAAGCACATGTAATGGCGAGGGTGTGAGCTCATTATTAATATTGCAGTTTTTTATTTGATTAAAATATTTGCGAAATTACTATTTACTTGAATATTGAAAGTGCATGAGAGTCAAAATGTTCCTCATAATGAAAATTAGTGTCGGCTTCTTAATGCTGCCTTCCATAAAATATCTTGTAAGTGTGGAGAACCGCATGGGCCCACATATATTTGTTAGTAAATAGGCTCACAAATATTTATGAGTATGCTTATAAGTACTACTTAGAGTGTGAATTTATTTAAAACATGTATGTTTAGAGTTTGCTAGTACATATGTCTAAAGAATATGCAAATTAGAATTTCACAGTATTTAAATACACTTATTGTTTAGTTCTGTAATAAATTTTATTTGAAAAATGATCAGTACTTTGACATTTTACAGTAAGGTTTTACATCTTGATGTGGTTGTCCTCCTGGTAGCCTAGTTGGCATTCCAGATAAGGTCTTGAGTTTAGGTTTCCCTATATAATAGGAAAATAGTTCCTATTTTATCTCTTACTTTGCCAACGAGGATGCCACTTCACACTGTAAAAACTCACAGTAAAAAGTCACATGTATATCACCACTCATTTTTTTTATGAGCAGTGATATAAGTACTGTTGGTTTTTACTTCCAAGACTTCACATCCTGACGTGGCGTACACATTGCAGCTTAGTAAGAGATAAACTTGGAGATAAAATCTGTGAGATTTTAGTTTTTTATTAAAATATTATTAACCTATTCTATGGGTAAACCCTAAACACTAGATTTTCTCCTAGCTAGACCGCCAACTATGCAGCCACATTAGGATGTAAAACCTCGAAATAAAATCATGAAGTACTGATATCTTTTTTCTATTTTGTGTGGCTTGAATATATTAAGAACAACAAGAAAAAGCTAAGGAGGAGTATGATTTTATCTTCATTGTTGTTGCAAAATTTGAAGATATTGAAAAGGAGACACAAACACAAGTTGAAAGGAGGGTGACTCGTGGAAGGGGCAAAGGAGTGATTAATCAAACTAGAGGAAACAAATGATAGTTCTCTCATGGAACGTCAGAGGAGTAAGGAGCCGTGGTAAGCGGACTGTTATAAGGAGTGCAATATGGAGAAGTAAAACCCACATTATCGTTTTGCAAGAAATTAAGTTGGGGGATATTTCTGTTTCTATGGTGAAAGACCTTGTTCCTTTTTGTCATCCTGGATGGCAAGCTTTAAATGCTTCTGGTACTGCAGGGGGTATCCTTGTAGTGTGGGACTCTACTATGGTTGATGTGCAAAATGCAAGCACGGAAAACTTTTGTATATGTCTGAAGGTTACTGACCTATTAAATGGAAAGTCCTGGTTCATGGGTGTTGTTTATGGACCGAGTACTTACTCTCCTAGATCGAATTTTTGGGAGGAGCTCTCAAATATGATATGTCTTTGGAGTGGTCCCTGGCTGTTGGGGGGAGACTTCAATGCAATCAAAGCCAGAAATGAAAAATCACCACCTGCAAGGTCTACAAATGCTACAATGAGAGGCTTTGTTGATTTTTTTGGGGCAGCAGAATTAATTGATCTTCCAACATCTGGGAAGTCCTTCACATGGAGCAATGGGAGGTCCAGTCCAGTTTTATCTCGGCTAGACAGGTTCCTCTGCAATGCTGAATGGTTGGAACTATACCCTAACGTGAGTTGTAAGGTGCTGGGCAAGACAATATCAGATCATTGGCCAATTCATCTTGACTCGAATTCACAAAATTGGGGAGGCACACCATTCAGGTTTGAAAACCAATGGATTGAAGATACTGATATCATCGCAAGAGTGGAGAATTGGTGGACTAGTCTTGAGAACGATGGACCACTGGGGGGCAGATTTTTCAGGAAACTCAAAGCCCTGAAAAGCAAATTACAAGAGTGGGCAAAGTCGAATAGAATAACACAAATGGCCTGGAAAAATGAATTGTGTAGTAAGATTAATGAACTGGACCAGTGTGAGGAGACTAGGGCTTTAAATGAAAATGAAGGACCTGAGAGGCTTATGGCCATTGTAGAATACAATGACTTGATTCGAAGGGATGCTATCCTTTGGAAGCAAAATTCAAGGTATAGATGACTGCTTGAGGGAGATGGAAATACTAGATTCTTTCATGCTGTGGCATCCCACCACAGAAGAGTCAATAGAATTTCTTCTATTTCAATTAATGGGGAAATAGTTTCAGACAGAGATACCATCATCAAATGTATAATTGCTCATTTCTCGGATTTATATGCTGAAGGATGTTTTAATAGGCCTCTATTATTAGGCCTTAGATGCAGTTGGCTATCATCTGAGCGTGCTGCTGAATTAGAAAAATCATTCACTCTCGAGGAAATTGATGAAGCGGGACAAGGTTTGCCTAATGACAAAGCACCGGGGCCTGATGGCTTCAATGGTGAGTTCTTTAAAGCTAGTTGGCCTGTCATTCGAAAGGATATAATCCAACAATTCTAACATTTTTATCAGCTTGGCCTCACCAGCTCTGCCCTGGGGGCTACATTATTTGCTTTGGTTCCCAAAAAATTATGCGTGGAACATGTGACTGATTTTAGGCCTATTAGTATGGCTTGTAGCACCTATAAATCATCACGAGATTATTGGTAGCAAGATTGCAGAAGGAGATGAGCAATGTTATCAGCCCAGAGCAGCATGCATTCATTAAAGGAAGGGTGATTCTTGACGCTGCAATAAATGCGCATAAAGTAATGCATACTTGTCAACAATCGGGAGAACCAAGGGCTGTTTTGAAGTTGGACTTCGAAAAAGTTTTCGATAAGGTCTCTTGGAGTTACTTGAAAATGGTTTTCAAGCAGTTGGGCTTTGGTTGGAGATGGAGGAAATGGGTAATGTCATGCATTTCATCAGCAAGGTATTCCATCCTGATAAATGGTGGGGCTCATGGTTTTATTAAACCCACAAGGGGGCTTAGGCAGGGTGATCCTCTATCCCCCATGCTCTTTAATATAGCGGGTGAAGGATTAAGATTTATGATGAATATGGCTCTTGATGAGGGGTGGTTAGACCCCATTATGGATCGGGACTGCCTACAAGCTCCACTTGTTCAATTTGACGATGATACTATAATCTTCTGCAGGGGTGAGGTTCAGCAACTTAGAGTTATCAATTGCCTTCTACTGCTCTTTGAAGCAGCCTCTGGTCTAAAAATAAATTGGTCCAAGTCAGCACTATATTGTTTCTCTGTTGAACAAGATATTATAAATGAAATGGCTACCATGCTGGAATGCAGAATTGGTTCCCTATCAACTACTTACCTCGGGCTGCCTCTATTCACTGGAAGGGCAACTAAAAATATATGGGACCCAATCATTGAAAAGCTGCATCATCAATTGACTACATGGCAAGGACGGCTGCTCTCAAAGGTGGACAGGCTTATCTTAATTAAAGCTTGTTTATTTGGCATTCGAATGTATTACCTTTCCTTCCTACATTGCCCCCTCTTTGTGGTGGAAAAAATTGAAAAACTTATGAGGAATTTCCTTTGGTCGGGCACTTCGGAAAGATCAAAGCTTCACCTTATTAAATGGGATGATGTTTGTTTGGCCAAAAAGGATGGGGGACTAGGAATAAGGAAAATACAATTTATGAATGAAGCTCTTTCGACAAAATAGCTCTGGAAATTGAATGTCTATTGTGGGACTACTTGGAGGAGTTTAGTAACCATGGCGCTGGACAACTGGCCAAGAGAGTGGTGGTTGGAGGCGAGAAGGCACGGGAGGCTCTCTTCCATTTGGAAGAAAATCATCAAACTCTTTCCTATTTTTTCTCAACATACTTACTTTCAGTCTGGAAGGGGAAACAATGTTTGCTTCTGGTCTGATAGATGGATTGGTGAGAACACATTGGCCGAGATATACCCAAGGTTATTCTTATTAGCAAGAAATCAAAATTGTTTCATCAGTGATATTGCCCCAACAGGACAGTTAAAAGATGTGGACTGGACACCTTTGTTTAGAAGACGACTAAATGATGAGGAAGCTCTTGAGGCGGCTGATTTATTAGAGGATTCGAGTACGTCATATTTAAGAAGAGATCATGATGATGAATTACTATGGAGACCCCACTATATGGGGAATTTTTCAGTTTGCTTTACATATTCTTGTCTTGCTAATCAAGGTCAACATGCCCATCATGCTGCTATGGCCTGGTCACTTTCATGCCCAAAGAAGCAAAATATTCTTGGGTAGTGTTGTTTAAGGGGAAGGCTGCCTACTCGGGACGCCCTACTGAGGAGAGGAATTCAAGTTCATGATGTGACTTGCCCCTTATGCAATGCTGAGCCGGAATCCCTCAACCATCTTTTATTTCATTGCCCTTACAGTTGGAGAATATGGGTATTCTTTTTTACAGGTTTGGGTTTATTTTCCCTATTCCTAGGGACCTGTTCAGCATCATTGCTATTGCTGGCTCCTTTGATATTAGCAGGAAGGGGAAGGTTATGTTCACTTGTTACTTGGGGTAAATTCCATGGATGATTTGGAAAGAAAGGAATTTTAGAATCTTTCAAAACAAAGCCACTCCTTGGGCTGACCTATGCAGCCGTATCACCCATCAGGTTCTTGGTTGGTTAAAAGTACAGAAGGCTTTCAGAAATATTGATTGCAATACAATTTGGGAGTCGTGGAGTATACATGCCAAGAAGGGGGATGGCAAACAGGCCAGAATCGTGGGTTGGCTTCCTCCACCAATCCATTCCTATAAGTTAAATTTTGATGGGTCATCTTTGGAACCCAGGACCAACTGGTGTTGGAGGCTTATTCAAAAATTCCACTGGGGATTTTTTGCTTATTTACTCAGGACCGATTAGTTCCACGGATTCCACAATTGTTGAAGCTATGAGCATGAGCTCAAATGTTTTTTCAACTTCCATTTTGTTGGACCCTTGCATGTCGAGTGTGACTCCCAAGTATTAATCCAGTGGTGTAAATTCGACCTCAACCCCCCTTGGAGGCTCCGCTACATTGTTGATGAGATCAAAGACCTTGCTTATATTGTTAGTAGTTAGAACCATGTTTTAAGAAGTGCTAATTGTAGAGCAGATGAATTAGCAAAAAAGGGGGATTCATGAGCAGCATGTTGTTGTTTGGACACCCTAATTATGTGTAATTTTGTTTGGTTGTATGTTGTTTTTCTTAGTCCATTGGGCTACAATCAATAAAATCACAACTTTAAAAAAAATGTTTATTATTTTTTTAATTTCTTAAAACATGGGCTTAAGCCTCTCTCGGGCCGCGTGGTAGAAGGTCGGGGTGGTCTGTCAAATAAATGTCTCCGTGCACACGAATTCTAAACAGTGGTAAGGAAACACAAACCCTGAGATTCCCACCTGTCCTCTCTAGAGTCCGTACTCTTCTGCTACTAACCCTGATAAACTATTTTGAAATTCGACCATTCCGATGTATGACCTCCTTTTACCTTTCTAATATTCTTCTTGTCGTCTACTCTTCCGAGAGCAAGATGGTACTTGGTTGACGTCAAATTCAGCTCTATAATTTGAGATAAAGGTTAGTTCTGCAATTGTGTCATTTTGCTTACTTCATTCCATGCATTCATTTCTTTCCTCATTATTATTACTGTTTGCATGTGCATCCTCATATTTGCTCGTTCATTGGAATTAGGCTTGGGTAGGGAGGGTCGGAATGGGGGTTTGTTGTATTTTTTGGTTCAAAAAATATTCAAAATTTCATTGGCAGGGAAAGAAATTTTATATCTTTCATGGATACAACTAAAAATAGTAGTTGCTGTTGTGGCGAACAACACCTTCTGGTTGCTAAGACGATATAGATTGCCAGATGTTGGCCTTCCGGAAGGGAAAGCCAATTATGTCCATCGACAATTTCCGCAAATCTGTGGTTTAAGATAGCAAATACGGTAGATGTAGTTAAACATGTTGCATGGTTGCTTAGATTCATTTCAGGTCACTAGCATAAAACTTATGAGCAAATACAAAAACCAGAGGGAAGATTTATTTTGTGAAGGCTGAAGTTACATAAAACGGAGGATATCTTTGTGTGAATGTGAGTTATTGTATTAACGAACTAAAATTACACAATTATGCTAAACGCAACCCCTGTTAATATTTCACCATGCAATAGAAAAATATTAATATTCCTATGCTATTCATTTAAGGCTCTCATATCAGGTGAATGAAAGGCCTAGGGTGTGCAAGGGTGTGATGGATTAATGAAAGCTTCCCATTTGGGTTGGAAATTTTGATATAGAATTGTCCAAATGGGGTATGTAAAATAGTTGAACTAATGCATGTTCTGCTATGTCCATAGCTGCTTAAGAGGGCACACATAACTCCGTGGTCCTCACAATTTTGTAGCCAAGCATTTATTTTAGCTTTTATGGACTCTTTTTCCCCAAGAGGTCCAAAGAATCTTAGAAATGTGAGGCACTTATTACTCCTAACTCAGCTATAGGTGGCTGCCTTTGTAGTTTGTGTAAATTCCTAGGTGTCAGCTTAGTCATCCTTGGGGTTTTGCAGCTTCCATGAGGTTCGATGGGGTAAGTTTTCAAAGACGAGAAAATGGTTTTGATGTTCCATGAATTACACATTGGAAACTTTTCTTGGTTTTTTAACTCATTGCCTTCATGCATACCAAATCTCCTTTTACGCGAGTTACAGTGAAAAATGATGAAAATTGCGTAGAGTAGTCACTGGAGACTGTTAGTGGCTCATTATAGGAAAGGTTCTTTCATCGTAGTGGTTCGGGACAATCCAAAGCAAAACGGCGAACGCGTTTTCTGGGTCGGGAAACTATCAACTGCTGGAACGCCTGCAGTGTGTGAAGAATTGAACAAGTTCTCATTGACACGAGGGAAGGGGAGTCTTAGTTGTTTTGTATCTTCGTATTATGTTTTGATCTTACTATGTTAAGGGAAGGTAATTTTCAAATATAGCCCTCCTTTTTTTGTGCCAATTCTTAGTTATTACATTTCCAAATAAGACTTGTTGAAAACCATAATTCCAAATTTGGTCTTTTCAGTTATTAATGTTGAGAAATCATTTTACTGAAAAAGGGGTTGAAAGTGACTTGTGGGATTTAAAGTAAAGGGCCCATACTCAACAACCATTGAGTTAATGATGCCATAAGATTGTTGTTAAAATGGCGTGTACACACGTGTGCATCGCCCACACCCGGAATCCACTACCATTTGGAAAATGGTAAGTGAGTCGGGTCCAGAACCTCTTATCAAGGATCCGAATGTGTCTTTAGACACGACCTAATCTTTCCCTCAAAATTAGGGGAAAGGTACTGGTTATCGTCGATTTGGGGAAAAACAGTGCCACGCGAGAAGTGCACATCTTTGGAGAACAACTGCGTAACCATGGGGGACCTTCGGAACTACAATTGTGCACCACCGGTCGCCGATTTGGTCTTTAAGACAGTGGGAATACCATGTCGCACTCTTCTTCTGTCCGATAAGTTCTTCTTTAATTTAACTTTTAATTAATATGAATTAATAGAAAATTCATGCTCTCGGTTGTATGTTTAATTTTACATTAGTAATAATTTGTATGCATATGAGTGTGTCATGAGCATAGTTGAATTTTTAGACTGTGTGAATTAAATCAATGCACTTATTCTGTTTATTTTTATACTGAAATTGGAATTTATTTTTCTGTTGTAATAGTTAAGCTCATAAGTGTTTAATTATAGGTGTTTAATTCATAAATTATTCTGTATTCATTTTTATATTTGGATTGTTTTTTACCTCTTCGAAGATTGAAGTATTTTCTCAAGTGGACTATTGATATGAACCAGTAACTTCCAGGTAAGTCCCAGACAGAAATTAAGCAATAGAGAAGAGATAGAATTGATAGTCTCTATTACAAGAATTCAGTAATGGAATCGAGCTATTCGAGAGGCTCGTACTCTCCTTGGAGCAAAGCTCCAGTTACACGATATTTCTTTCTCCCCTTTTTCTTCTTCTCTTTTCTCCTCTATATACTCTCAGCCTCACTCCCTCATGCATTGCACGCCTTACAGCAGGCTCTAACTAACTACTCTCTGCCTTTACTTCTAATTCCTAATTTACCCTTCGTACATAAATTTTTACCCTTACCCCCCTTCCTCCTGGAATATGTTATTTGAACCTGGGGCCTATCTTTACCCCCTGCCCAAACCTTCACCTTGTCCTCAAGGTGAAAATCAGGGAACTGCTGGTGAATCACTTGATAATCCTCCCAAGTAGCTTCAAAGTCTGGTAGGGCCTTCCATTTCAGTAACACCTCCATATTTCCCACTTTTCTGTGTGTTTTTGCCCTCACATTCAATAGTTTCTCAGGTTCCACCAGTAATTCTAAGTCCGCTGTCAGCTGACTTGGCAAAGTAAAAGACGATTCAATAATTCCTCTAGGTGGCTGAACCTGTGAAATGTGGAAATCAGGGTGGATAGTTGCTATTGGTGGGAGTTCCAAACGATAGGCCACCTTACCCACCCGTTGCACCACCTTGAATGGTCCGTAATAGCGAGCTGCAAGCTTCTCAAACTTCTGGCGAGCCAAGGACTGCTGCCTATAAGATTTGAGCTTAAGAAACACTAAGTCACCCACTTTAAACTCCTCATGGTGTCGTTTGGAGTCTGCATACCGCTTCATCCTTTGTTGAGTTCGTAAAAGGTGCATCCGTAACTCATCCAAAACTACATCTCTGTCCTCAAGGAGTTGTTCCACTAGAGACACTGTCGCTGTCCCCCGCTCATAATGAATCAAAGGGGGAGGATCTCGACCCTATAACACTATAAAAGGCGTGTGAAGGGTGGCCGAATGAGTGCTGGTATTGTACAAATATTCGGCCCACGCTAGCCATTGTGACCAGGTCCGCGGTTTCTCGGATGCAAAGCAACGTAAACAAGTTTTCAAGCACCGCATAACCACTTCAGATTACCCATCTATTTGGGGATGATAGGCGTACTACGCTTCAATGTAGACCCTTGGAGCCGGAGGAGTTCTGACCAAAAGTGGCTCATGAAGATTTTATCCCTGTCTGAAATAATTGATTTTGGGATCCCATGGAGTCTAACTACCTCTTGTAGGAATACCCCAACCACCGAAACCGCAATGAAGGGATGCTTGAGGCCTATGAAATGTGCGTATTTGCTTAAGTAGTCAACCACTACCATAATACAATCTTTCCTCTCGGAGCACGAAAGTCCCTTAATAAAATCCATGGTAATCTCGTCCCAAACCTCTTGGGGCAATGGTATCGGTTGGAGCAGCCCGGCTAGAGTGGTGGCCAAATGTTTGTTTTGCTGACAAATGGTATAATCTTGCACGAACTTAGAGATGTCTTTGCGCATACCCACCCAAAACAATTCTGTTGAGATCCTCTGATATGTTTTGGTCTCTCCCGAGTGACCCCCTATTGGTGAACAATGAAATTCTTTCACAATAATTGGAATCAAAGAAGAAGTTCGGGGAATCACTAACTGGTTTTTATAGAACAACAGACCCTCAATAACAGAGAATCCCTCATGTGGTTGTTCCCCTGTGGAGATATCTCCCCTCACCTTACTAAGAAATTCATCTGAATCAAGTTCTCCCTTGAGAGTCTCCTAGTGCTGCCACTGTGGTAAAGTCAGACCCGCGCATTCCATCTGATCTGGTATTCGTGATAGTGCGTCTGCCACACGGTTACTCGCCTCGGTACGGTACCGAATCTCAAACTTATACCCCATGAGCTTGGTCATCCACCTTTGGTATTCGGCCCCCACAACTCTCTGTTCCAGCAAATATTTCAAGCTTTGTTGGTCTGTTTGGACGATGAAATTCTGTCCCCATAGGTAGGGTCGCCACTTGTGAACCGCGGATACTATGGCCCTCACTTCCTTCTCGTAAATTGACTTCAGCCGCACTATAGGCCCGAGAGCGTAACTAAAGTAAGCAATCGGTCGCTGCTCTTGTAGAAGTGCTGCCCCTAACCCAAAACCAGAGGCATCTGTCTCAATGACAAAAGTCTTGTTGAATTCTGGCATGACCAGAAGTGGAACTGTTGCCATGGCCCTCTTTAAGGCCTCAAAAGCGTGTTGTGCTTCTTCACTCCAATGGAAATTATCCTTCTTGAGTAGCTGAGTGAGTGGCCACGCTATGGACGTGTAGCCCGCCAAAAATTTTTTGTAGTATCTGGTAAGGCCCAGAAAACACCGTAAGTCACGCAAACTGGTGGGGGCAAGGCCAGTCCAGCATAGCCCTGCTCTTCTCTGGATCAGCTTCTACGCCAGCACCGGAAACGATGTGCCCTAGGTAGGAAACCCTTGGCTATCCGAATTCGCACTTCTTCATATTAACGAACAGCTTATGGTGAAGCAATATCTCTAACGCTTGAGCCAAGTGTTGGTGATGTTCTGCAATAGAAGCACTATAAATTAGTATGTCGTCAAAAAACACTAGAATGAACCTTCGTAGGTATGGGTGGAACAAATCATTCATCAATGACTGGAATGTTGCCGGTGCGTTCGTGAGCCCAAATGGCATAACCACAAATTCGTAGTGCCTCGAATGAGTGTGAAATGCCGTCTTCGAAATGTCTTCCTCCCGTACTCGGATTTGGTGATAACCAGACTTCAATTCCAACTTAGAGAAGATTTGGGCTCCTCCGAGCTCCTCCAACAATTCATCTATCACTGGAATCGGATACTTGTGTGAGACTGTGGCTTTGTTTAACGCCCGATAGTGATGCAAAACCTCCAAGAGCCATCCTTCTTTTAACCAACAAAACCGGACTAGAAAATGCACTCTTACTCGGTCGGATAATACTTGCTGCCAACATCTCACTGATGAGCCTCTCAATTTCCTCCTTCTGCGCGTGAGGATAGTGCCGTACGTTCACCGGCTGACTTCGCTCCAGTAGGACTTTAACATGTTCGTGTCCTCACTTTGGTGGAAGTGCGGTTGGCATTTGAAAAATCGATTCATACCTGGACAGCGCGTCCTAGTATTCTCTCGGGACAGGTTCCTTGCTGTTCACCCCTTCTAGTAGATTAAATTCAACCAAGAACCCCGACCCCTCCTTGCGTATAGTTTTGAGCATGGAATTTAAAGAGACCAAAGTTTTCCCCAATGACGGGTCACCCTGTAGCGTCAGCACCTATTTGCCCACTGTAAATTTCATGATTTTTGCCTTCCAATCCGTATGTGTCATGCCTAGGGTCTCTAACCACTGGATTCAATGGAAAGAAATCTTCTACAATATCCGGGCCCTGGATGTGCACTCTCACACCTTGCACAATCCGTTTCCCATCACTGATGCTCCTGACCCCATAGTTACCCCATACACACCGGTAGGCGTAATAGATAGGAATCTGCAACTTTTGCACCACCGTATTGGAAATAAAATTGTGAGTGGCACCGGGTCTATTAAAATAACGACGTCCTGGTCTCCCACGACACCCTTCAACTTCATAGTTTTCAAATTTGTGAGCCCTACGATGGAACTCATCGACACCTCAATCACTTGGTTTAGCTCTGCCTCTTCTTGGTCCCCTGATTCCTCATTTCCTGGTGCTGTATAGCCTGGAACGTCCCCTTCTTCATCGTACACCAACAGTACACTTAATTGCTATGAACCGAACCGTAGGTTCGTATGCTGATTGTTTCCTCTCATAGCCCAACTGACCCAATGCTTCTCTTCAATTTTCTGAGCCAGGCCCATCACGCGACCCAAACCACTTAGTTCCAAGACCCGTAACTCAGCCCGAATCTCGGGCTTCAGTCCGTTTATAAAAATTCCCAGCGCGATATCGTCAGACTTGCTCGAGAGGTGCGGAAAGCTCAATCAACCTTCGTCGATACTCTGCGACACTGCATTCCTGAACTAGTGCAACTCACTGCTCATATAAGCTTCCTGATTGTGATGCTCGAAATTGCTTGAGCAAAAGACCCTTCATCTCCTCCCACAAGGCGATTTCTCTTCTCTGATTCTCCCACTGGAACCACAGCAACGCGTCTCCTTCGAAACTCACCACCGCGGCCTCGATCTTCTCCTCGTTACTGAATCGGTGCAGTGAAAAATACCTTTCGGCTTTCGGAATCCACCCATCTGGGTTATTTCCGTCGAAGATTGGCATCTCCAATCGGCGCAGACGGAAATCCTGTTTCCAACCACTTGTCGGCGAACCACTGTTTCGCCCTAAAAATTCTCCTGGACAGAACGGACCTTGTTCTCTCCCCTTTTCGGTCACGTAAGCTGAAGCTCTGGCCGATTCTGTCAAAGACGATTCCTCTTGAAGCTTAAGCACTCTCTCCACTCTCTGCGTCAAGGCGAGCAGATCGTCCTTCAGAGTTCCAATATCTCTACGAAGCCCCTCTTGGACCTCTCTCATCTCTAACACAGATTCTTCAATGCCGTCCAACCTCTGTGAATGATTCTTTGCTGTCATGTCTTCCCAGTTCGTCGGCTCTGATACCAATTAATATGAACCAGTAACTTCCAGGTAAGTCCCAGACAGAAATTAAGCAATAGAGTAGAGATAGAATTGATAGTCTCTATTACAAGAATTCAGTAATGGAATCGAGCTATTTTTGAGGCTCGTACTCTCCTTGGAGCAAAGCTCCAGTTACACGATATTTCTTTCTCCCCTTTTTCCTCTTCTCTTTTCTCCTCTATATACTCTCAGCCTCACTCCCTCATGCATTCCACGCCTTACAGCAGGCTCTAGATAACCACCCTCTGCTTTTACTTCTAATTCCTAATTTACCCTTCATACATTAATATTTACCCTTACCCCCCTTCCTCCTAGAATATGTAATTTGAACCGGGGGCCTATCAACTATGCATGTTGCTGCGTGACAGTTAAGATAATTAACTAAATTACTACAGGATTACAATTCTGATCTGAGATTAATATTCTTGTAATCCAGTTAGTAACTGTTATTGAAGTCATCAGAATTTTGCTTATTGATTCAAGAAGGCTGTTGTGAATTTTTGGATTTTTCTTGGAAAACTACACTGCTGTTGTAATTTTCTTTTTTGTTTTTGTTCAAGTTAAATCTGGTTGCCTAAAGTTTGTTGTTTATGCTTCAATAGCTCCAACAAAGATTGCTTTTAACAGCTGCAGGTCCACATGGGTTAGCCAATCATCTGTCATTAATTGTCTGAGGCAAATAAGTTTCATAGCTGTGTCAAGTAGGCTTATCATCATTTTATGCAAAACTATGTTTCTGTGCTAATAAATAGAATTACATAATTTGGAGCGAAAAAAGATTTACATCTGAACTTGACTGTTTGATAAATTGCAGGTAGTTATCACCATTTAGTACAATGGAAATTGGTTTTCATGAAGGCAATGTGGTAGTGGAACCTGATATTGGAAGGGAAGATGACACTACGAAAATTTGCTCAGTTACGCCTGCAGTGCCTGATGATCCTGGTGCCATCAATGACAAGGAAATTGAGAAAGTTGTACCCAAGGTGGATGGTATGGTTTCAGAACCATATACGGGTTTAGAATTTGAATCTTTAGAAAGTGCAAGGTCATTCTATAGCTCATATGCAAAGCGTCTTGGTTTTGGAACCCGTGTCAGTTATTCTCATCGCTCAAGGCGGGATAGGAACATTACTGCACAACAATATGTTTGTAATATGGAAGGATTTTCTCCTTCTAGCAATGAAAGTCCAAGCAAGCACACTCGAGCTGGTATTACTGTAGGTTGCCATGCATCAATGACAGTAAAGAGAGCAGGACCCACTAAATGGGTGGTAAAGAGTTTTGAGAAATGTCACAACCATGATTTGGCAAATCCAAATCAATTGCAGATGGTTCAAGCGCTCAAGGAATTGGATGTTGTTGGCGGTCATGTGTATGCATCAGAAACATCTGGAGGAGAGGATAAAAAACATGAAGATGAAGCTTGTCTAAGTGGGGACAATGTGATGGAAGATTTTAAAGGAAGGGACTTATTTGTTACTAAAAGAGATTCCAATTTGGATCCGTACGTGGGTATGGTGTTTGAGTCTGAAGTGGAAGCAAGAGCATATTATAATGCGTATGCTAGGCGTGTTGGTTTTGGGACCCGCATTAATTATTCCCATCGATCAAGGCGGGACAGATCTATGATAGCTCAGCAGTATGTCTGTGACAAGGAAGGATTTCGTTTGAACAAGGAGGGAACAAAAAAGCGACACCGAGCTGACACGAGGGTAGGGTGCAAAGCACTGCTAAATGTGAGAAAGGTAGGTCCAGGGATATGGGTTGTGAAAACCTTTGAAAAAGAACACAATCATCCACTGGCAAGCCCAAGTCAAGTCCAGTTCTTGCGTTCTCACAGAGGCACTCCTGATGTACCTAGAAATCAGATCTCAAGTCTGCATAAAGGAGATTCACAATCCATCCTTGAGTATTTTAAGCACATGCAAAATGAGAACGCATCTTTCTGTTATGCGATACAAGTTGACAATGATAACAGAATGATTAGTGCATTTTGGCTTGATGCTACCTCAAGGATGAATTATAATTACTTTGGTGATATGGTTACCTTTGATACGTCGTACTTAATTAAAAAATATGGGGTTCCATTTGCTCCATTTATTGGAGTGAATCATCATAATCAGCCTGTCTTGTTTGGTTGTGCTTTACTGACAGATGAATCTGAATCATCTTTTGTTTGGCTTTTTGAGGTTTGGCTTTCTGCAATGTCAGGGAAGGCTCCAACTTCTATAGTTACTGACCAAGACAGAACTATTCAAACTGCTGTTGCCAAGGTGTTTCCGGAGACCCAACATCGATATTGTATGTGGAATATCGAAAGAAAATTCCCAGAAAAGTTTGGTGCTATATATCGTTCTCACAAAAACTTCAAAGAGGAACTTCTGAAATGCATTTATGAAACTTCGACCATAGATGAATTTGAGTCAAAGTGGGAATCCCTACTGGAAAAGTTTGATCTTAGAAAGAATGAGTGGCTTCAAATGTTGTATGAAGATCGTAAATTTTGGGCACCTGTTTTCTTGAAAGGTGTGTTTTTTGCTGGAATGCCGTCAAACCCTAGTTGCGAATGTATCAGCTCTTTCTTTGACGAGTACATCGGTGCAGGGGCCAGTTTGGAAGAGTTTGTGCAGCAATATGATAATACGCTGGACAATTTGCACCATAAGGAAGTTGAAGCAGATTATGATACTCAATTCACCACACCAAATTTAAAGACATCATCTCCTATGGAAAAACAAGCAGCGTCCATTTACACTAAAGAGATGTTTAAGCAATTCCAAGTTGAACTATTTGAATGTTTTGGTTATGTTGCTAAGAAAGTGAGAGAAGACGGGGCTGTCAAGACATACAGGGTTTCTAAGTTTGGTGAAGATCAGAGCCATCACACTGTTGAATTTATTCCTAGTGAAGTGAGAGCAACTTGTGATTGTCACATGTTTGAGTTCATGGGCATTCTCTGTAGACATGTCTTGAATGTCTTTAGGGTTGCAAATGTGTTTATGCTTCCAGATCATTACATCTTGAAAAGATGGACAAAAAATGCCAAGAATAGGGACTTGTTAGCCGAGGGAAACCTGGAAATGAGAGACTACTGTCAGCAATCTATGACACTCCGATATAATGATTTGTGTCGACGAGCCATGAAGATTGCAGAGGAAGGATCAAGAACAACAGAGGGATATAGGATGGCAACTTGGGGTTTGCATGCTGCGTCAGAACAGGTTGCTATTGTCAATGATAGTGTCATGGGATTCCCGCAGCCATCCCTTGTTGGTGGTAGTAGTTTGTGAAAAAAGAATGCCTTTGTGTGTTTAATGTACTTTTTACAAAAAATTAAATTTTCACAGTTGTATATTTGCTTGGCATGTATAAATTACGCGCTGGTAGAATAGTTTTAGTTTGTTTCGTATGTTCACTGTTGAGCAATTGGAATCAAGTGGATGTCGAAACTTGGAAAGCTGCTTCTGTGATACATAAAATGTCTAAAATGGTTATTCTGCTATAGTTGAAACACTGGGAGCTAATGAAGTTGCACTCGGGATTTTAAGGAACAGCCTTGTGCAGAATCTGGCATTTGACGTGGATTCCGTTCTTCAGAAGATTGAAGTTCAAGTTTTATGCTGAATTTTAATTTGTTCCGCTTGTTCAGATCTGTCTCGCAATTTGGCCCCTGATTCCCGAAGAGCAGCATACCTTTTGGATTCTATGTACTTCAATTCAAACAGTATGCTGACATACTTGGACTGTGAAATATGATTGATTTCCTCACTCACATACAAGCATGAATTCAGAATTCTCATTTCATTTTGGCACTTGAAAAACAACTACCCTAATACCGTTTGCTCTGATTTTTTTTTGTAGCTGTAATTTTGCTGTAGTTCTTCACTCTCATGGGCTTATGTAATGTGCGACTCCAACTCTCTTTGCAGTAAATAGCAATTAGTGCGTGCGAAGGAATTCATGTAATTGCTACACCTTGCGGGGCCAAAATAGACAAAAAACTACAGAACTGAACGGAAAATTAAAGCTACAGCAGAACTGAAGAGAAATTTATCGCAGGTTACAAAGTCATATATACAGTTGTTGAATGAAATGAAGAACAACAGAGCATAACGACACCCCGTAAAAGGCAATTTGGTCTAATTATTCAATATTCCCTGCGTGAGTATGTAAAACACAGGGTTGGGTTTCCATCTATGTCAACCCTTAATCAAAATAAAGAAATGGAACCAATACGACTTTTGCGAAGGACTGCGACATGAAATGGCCCGCACTCTTCCTTTAAAACGATAAACTCTGTAATCAGTGGCCGCAGCAGATTCCTCTCCGATTCCCCACCTCCGCGCTCTTTACTCTTGCAGGCTTCGAGTGCAGACGCAACACTCGTCAGTCGCAGTTTCAGCATGGATTTGCAAAGCAGTCGAATCTGGCCTTACTAGTTCAAGCCGTTTGTAGCAACTCCATTTAAGTAGGCAACCTAGAAAGTCGGCTGCCTGACTAAAAAGTCGAAAACTGAGTTGTCAGTTATGGATGTCGGGACGTCGTATGAACGTAACCAAGTTAGACTTTCTAACTTAAAAAAATGAAAGGAGGTTTTAGGTCGGGCACGGCGGGTGGGGCCCATGTATTTATCCGGTCAAGCTTTTCTCAGGAGACTCTCCGAGTCTTGACTTGTGAGTCGTCTATAAAATTAGTTGAAATGTAAGCGTCGAGGACCGGCGTTCTATATAAAGGGAAATGGTGTCTGCGCCTCGAATCTCCCTGCTCCCAGCTATCTGAGATTTCGCCTTGAAGTTGAAGATCTCCACAGCCAAATTTTTTTCAGCGTCTAATTTCTTCGGTCGAAGCTGTTAGCAACCTTTAATTTCAGTGAGCTTTCTGTTTTCCTCTTCTTGTTTTCGTCTTTTGACATCAGGATGTATCTTGGATTTCATTTGATCGTGCCGGAGTTTATTTGTCGTCGACGATCGGAAGAAGAAGCATCGAGCGGCTCTATGAATACTCTTCTGCTAGATTTCACTTTATTTTTCTTTGATTCTGCTAGATTTAACTGAAAATGAAGAGCCGATCGTTTGCCGCATGCAGAATATGAACCTGAAAGTCTTTCTTGGTCGATCGTCTGAATTCTTTCCTTCTGAACCACTCAGTCTTTCTTGATAATACTTTCTATCTGCACTTTCTTGGTAGTCTGAAGACTCTGAACTCTGAATTTTTGGTTGGCTTATGTTCTTTCTTCTTTCTGCACTTCCTTGGTTCTAAATTCTTTCTTTTTGCGCGTTCTTGATGGTCTAAATCCTTTCGTAATTTCTGCTCAATTCTTTAATTGTTTGAATTATTTAAATTTTGATAAATATCTCTTTCTGCAATTTCTTGGTAAATCATCTGAATTCTTTCTTGTTAATCCGTCCTTTCTGAGCTTTCTTGGTAGATTATCTGAATTCTTTCTTGTTAATTCGTCCTTTCTGAGCTTTCTTGGTATATTATCTGAATTCTTTATTGTTAATTCGTCCTTTCTGAGCTTTCTTGGTAGCTTACCTGAATCCTTTCTTGTTAATTCACCCTGTCTGCGCTTTCTTGTCGAAACTAATTCTTATTGCAATTAGTATATGGGCCCACCAATTCTTACCAATTATCGTTCTTTGGACTTTCTGCTCCCTTAAAGTGACGGGCCAGACGGAGTCTTTAGTCTTGTGTACAATATCTCGGATCTTGATCCAACGTGGCGTGAGGTGATGTGGCGCTCATTTGCCACGTCAAACTTTGAAAGGGCTCCGGTTCATTAGGAAAGGTCGTAAGCTACTCATCTGCCACGTCAAACTTTGTAGCCCTCCACCCACGTCACATTGAATACCCGAGAAAGTTTAAATTCGGAGTCTGAGTCGGGCACTTGAAAAGATCAGGGGCGACTGCCTTGCTTACTGCTCTGTTACGTTCCTCTTTCTTTATTCTCTGTCGGTTTCTCCCTCTTCAAGCGAAAAATCTAAGGCATTAGAGAGGATTTCTTGCTCCGGCAGATTGCCAATATAAACGAAAAATGGCGTCCACCGTTGACTTCGTAAGTGATCTTTAGGTTTATCCATTTTCTGGCTGACGATGACTCCATCGTATTGTCCGTGAATATAATTCTAGGAATTATATGATTGGAAATTTAGTTCTCTATTCTTTAATTCTTTCTGCTCGATGCGCTGAGTAAAAAATCGCTTTCTGCCGCGGTTCCGATTTTTAATCTTATCTTTTGATTTTCTTGGTCAATCTTGGACATTTAGGAGTACGTCCTTTTAAAGGGGATTCTTTGAAAGTTATTGATGTACTCTTCTTCTTACTTTGTTACTTTTCTTTATTCACTTGAAGCTCGCATATATTCCGAGGAGATTGGTGCATCCCTTTCTATTTACAGAAGAATCTTGTAGAGCTTGCTTTTTCTGGAGGTTTTCACCATGGTTGCTGTTGAAATTGATAAGATTGACAGTGATGGTAACAGCAATATCATCGGAAATAGTCCAAGTCAGATTCCTGTTGAAGCTAGGAATATTTTGCATTCTCTGGCTTCAAATTGGAATGATGTCGCCGATCCAGAGGCACTACAGGTACTCCAACTTAAAGGCGCAATGACAAATCAGGTCTATCAGATCGATTGGCCAACAAATTTAGGGTCACGACCAAGGAAGGTTCTTCTTAGGATTTATGGGGAGGGAGTGGATGTTTTCTTTAATCGGGATGATGAGATTCGGACCTTTGAATGCATGTCAAAGCATGGGCAGGGCCCCCGACTTCTCAGTCGTTTCTCCAGTGGGAGGGTTGAAGAATTCATTCATGCTAGGGTACGTGACTTTTATTACACGCAGTATTAGTCTCTAGGTTTATATTTTCTATCGCGTGTCTTCTGACAAAAGCTTTGAATAAATGTAATTCCTTCCACGGAATTGAATTGTTGATTTATATGTTTGGTCAATTTTATTGCAATTGCATAGTGCCTTCAAATTGTTGTACAATATCTTTAGCTTCTTGAAACTTTTAACTATATAGCTCCTTTCTTTTCTTTTTTTTCTTTTTTTTTTTTTTTTTTTTTTTGGCCTACCCTCCTCTTCCCCCCGATAATGAAACTAGGACGGCCACTGACCCTTATTGAGACAAAGTCCCAAGCTACAAATGCCTTGATATAATGTATGCGAAGAAGAATCACATGTGCACGTTCAGTCTGTTTCCTGTAACACTTTGGTTCAAGCATCATATGTGGCCAGGCAGGAAATGAGCATCCTGTCTTTTTTTACTTCATTATGAAATAAATCATTCCAAAGTGATGCTTTACTTGTCTTAAGTTTTAAATTTCTTCTAGGCAGCTTCTGTACCATCAATTGGATGAGTTACTTGCGTTTTAGTGGTATACTGAATAAGAGAAGTATAGTGCAGAAAAGAAGTAAGAAAAGGTAGATCTTGATTTTGTGATTTTGGAAAACAGGGGAACGTGGACAAGGATTGAAAGGGTTTTATTCTTAATGTCATACATATGGAAGTACCACAGATTTTATGAAATAAAATTGAAGTTTACTTCTTCCATTAAAATATTAAAATTGTTTACTTACTATCTATTATGGTCTCAATTTAGACACTTTCTGCAGCAGACCTGCATGACATTGAAATATCTACTCTTATAGCTGTGAAATTGAGGGAATTCCATGATCTTGACATGCCTGGCCCAAAAAATTCACATCTCTGGCAGAGATTAAGGTATTGTTAGTTTTTCATCTCCTTAAGTCTGCAGAAAAAAAAATCAAAATTCTAAAGTCCTTGATAAACTTTTTTTGCCACTTTTTCAGAAGTTGGCTTGAGACGGCACAAGAACTTTGCCCCCCTGAAGAAGCCGAACAATTTCAACTGAATATCATGGCAGAGGAAATTGATACCCTTGAAAAGAAATTGTCACATGATAACCAGACTATTGGTTTTTGTCACAATGATCTTCAGTATGGAAACTTAATGATTGAAGAAGAGACCAAAGCTGTGACAATCATAGTAAGTACAATTTGTTGAGTTTAGTATGGAAATATAATGTCATAGTAGCTGAGTCTCTTTTAGTAGCCAAAAGGAGGATCCACAACCACTTTGATAGTTGTTGTCTAAAATGTTTGCATGTAAGTAGCAGCTTTGTGTTGATTGTCAGATTTACTTCTTCGTTTTGTTAGGATTATGAGTATGCTACTTTCAACCCTGTGGCTTACGATCTTGCAAATCACTTCTGTGAGATGGCTGCTGATTATCATTCTGGTACACCTCATATTTTGGATTTCAGCAAATATCCAGGTGAGTTGATTATTTTGGAAGCTAAGTCTCTTAAAAATTTTAATGGAGAAAAAAATGGTTTATTTATTTATTTATTTATTTGAAGGTTCATCTCTACAACTAGTTAAAATATATTAGGTATCTGACTTTTTTTTATCATTTAACTTTATGGTGGTAGATTCTGAGAAGCGCAAGCAGTTTGTCCAAAAGTATCTGAATTCTTCAGGTAATACTGAAAGCAATAGAAGCGTAGAAGTGTTAAATAACCGATATGAGCTTAAAATGTAAAAAGATCCATTTTATTGACATTATGTTTGAAAGATAAAGACTTCTTTCTCTGGTGCAACACGCGTCCAGCTTAATAAGCAGTTCTTGTTTATTGTGTGCTTCACAGGGAAGGTGTTTTCATTGGATTCCATTTATAAAAATAAAGTGCAATCGTTTTTAGTATTATCATACATTATTTGACCAACAAATACTAAATCATTTGTTCGTTAAAATCTCATGATAATTGTCTTGGGATTGTTGTAGTTTAATTTATATGACATACCTTAAGAAGAGTTTCTTTTATTTATTTATTTTTAACTAGATGTGTAGAATATCTGTGTGGATGTTTTGAGGTTGAAATTGTGTTTAATTTCTCCCAGGTGGTGAAGCTAGTGGTCACCATGCTAAGCTGTTGCTCCAGGATGTTGAGAAGTACACTCTTGCTAGCCATCTTATTTGGGGATTATGGGGAATAATTTCGGTAAACAACCTCAACTTTTAGTATTATATTTTCCTTTATTCTCCTGTACTAATATGAATAGAGAGTGGTTATATTTTGGTTACTTCGCCTACAGGAGCATGTGAATGAAATTGATTTTGATTATATGGAATATGCGAAGCAGAGGTTTCAACAATATTGGTTGAAAAAGCCTGTGGCACTGGGTTCATCAAGCTAGTATTGTGCAAAATTTTGCTAGAATGTAATTACAACACTACATGTTTGGGCAGTCTTCTGTATTGTTGGTTAGAGTCGAATGCATGGTTTGTTCATCTTCAGTTGTAAATGGTAGTAATCCTGCTCCATCAGTCACCCCTCAACATTTGTAGAATGTAAAATCGAGAATAGTTCTTTGAATTGATGAAGTGATAGTCTATTTCTGTGTGCTTGGTGTATTCACAGAACATATGTTACTTTCCGGCCTCACCATCATTGCTTTTGCCCTGTTGGCAGTGATGAATGGACCTAGACAGCAAGCCTCATTCCATTTTTTTTCCTTGGCAATATATTCTATTGGCAATGCTTGTGGTTCATTAGACTCACTATGTAACATGAATGGAATTTCAAATGCTTGTGCACAAGACGGTTCTAAGGTTCAGAAAATAGCGATGGTACACCTTTCATTTTCTCATTGAATGAGGTATATTGGCTTTTTCAACCATTATTTCCGAAACTTACACCGTGTAATAAGAAATCAGTTTCATTTGAATCTCCTGTAGTGAAGTTGCAGAAATATATTGTCTATTCATTTTTACCTACAGGTAAAGGAAAATAAGGAAATAACAGTTTGAGGATGTATACCTAAATTCATAACATAAAGATCAAGTAAGATGGCTCGCAAGTGTGTATTTTCCAACAATCCTTTTTATCTTGATGGAGGTGTTCAGTGGTCGAATAGTTCCTCGCCACAAGACAAAGGTGGTTCCATGATTGGGTGGTGCATTTATTTATTTATTTGCCACAGCGCAGTCCTGATTCGATTTTCAGTGAATACAAATTTTGGGCTAGATTAGTGATAACCATATTGTGTTACTGGAGCAGGGATTGGACTCGGTCTTTATATTTTTCTTAAAAATTATTTTTATATTTGATAGCAGAACCAGATTCTGATGCCACGATCTTGTTGTCTTGTGGGATCGCAGAACGGCCACACACACTTCTTTTAGTCGGTGATTTGGACCGATGAACACCAAGATTAGTGGCAGCCATAGGTTCCTACTTTTATGGTCAAAACTAACTGAACCTGCTTCTACGAATGATTTGACTTGACGGGTTTCACCAAGCAGCTATTTACGGAGTCTTTTAAAAGAAAATTAGCAAGCAAAGCTTAAAACTTCAAACTACTAATTCTCATCAGATTTATCAAACAGAGGGTTATTCAAAGTTGAGGTGTTCCCTCAACAGCTTTTAAAACTCTAAAAAACTCAGTCAAACACGTCGCGATACTTGTCTCTTCCAGCACGACATGCAGTCGTCGACTCATCGATTAAGTACATATATCAGTCGGTACTCGGTCGTGGTCGGCGCCCGCATCCGGAGTCGGAAATGATCCGAGTCGCCATAAGGACGAACTCGGTGGGGCCCATGAATTTATCGAAGTCTAAGAGCCAAGAGGCCTCCGCGTCCTGACTCCTGTCACGCGCTTTTCTGAGATTGCGAGACTATGACCTCTTGAGTTGGGCGGCTATATAAAGCAGAGTAACTTCGCCGGGAATCGAGATGGTCACTGCGCCTCGAATTTCTCACTCTTCCTGCCTCGTCTCTGTTGACGATTCTACTACCGCGCGTTCTCGCTCTCGCCTTCCTCGCAGCCGATCGACCGCCGGGAAGCGTTTTCACTCAGTTGAAGCTGATCGCGATCTTATTTTGGTGAGTTTTTGTTTTTCCTTTTGCTCTGTCATTTACCGTGCCATGGTGATTTTTTTTTTTTTTGTTTGTTTCTGATGGTTCGAGATCTGGATGTATGGTTTGAGTTTTATTTGATCGCGGGCGGATTCTTATGGACGATAGGAAGAGGGAATTAATGAATCATTGTTTGGTTTTATGAATAACTTTCTGCAATTTTTTTTTTCTGAAAATGAAGAATTGGATATGAACCAGAACTTTCTTGGTAGTTTGAAAAGTGCCCTGAGCTCCTTCTTGGTAGTCCGAATGAATTCTTTCTTGATACCTATGCACTGGGATAAGATTTCTCTCTTCCTCTACTCCGTGGTCGGCCAATCCCTTCGCATTATCGTTCCTAAGTCTTTTCATCCCGACAAATTTCTTTCTTTTCCTGAAATCTTGTTTTGGAAAAGCAACCGCAGCCGGACGGAGACTTTAATTTCCAGGATTTATGATCATTGTGGCGTTCCGTGATGTCGCGCGCTCACATTTTATCTTTTATGTCGTGTCCAAAAATGTCTGTCATATTTGTTTGTTTTGTTGATCATTTCGTTGTTACTGGGCGGTTAGTACAAATGTAGCGTGCTTGTAGTTGCATTCTGGTCCACTTTGAATAATTAATCGGTTGCTGTTCTGCCACGTCAAAGATTTCTCACCCATGCAGGTCGGCAATGATGTAAATGGGCGTCGACCGCTGTGTCTTGTCATTGACTGTAGGTTTATCCCCTTTTTGGACGACGAAATTCTTCTTCTTCGTTGTGAAGTAACTTCTGTTTCAAAAAGCTTATATTTCTCGTTGAGCAACTTTACAGAATGACTGTCTACTGCATCGTCTGTTTACAGTTAGCTAAGTAGAGCTTTTGATTTGTCATTTCGGGACAAATTTGTAATAGTTTTTTTTTAGAAGAAACCGGGTTCGACCAGTTGTCAACATCGATGAAACCGAACCCGGTCATTTCTCGGATCGGTTTTAATAGCAGTGGCATCGGTAATCGTTTCGTCTACCTCTTTATGCAATCAAAGATTCAAAACATATAATTAATCGGTTCGTGACGTTCGTCTCCGTTCTTCGTATCTTTTTTACTCGATGCGCTGAGTAAAGCATGCATTCTGGTGCTGTTTCGATTTTATATCTTTTTGGTTTACTCGGTCAACCTTTTTGAAGATGGGCATTTAAGTATCGTCCATTTAAACTGGACATTTTACGTCTGAAAAATCTTTTACTTACTCTTCTTCTCTCTTTGTTTTTTTTTGTGTTCGATGGAAGCAGTCAGCATATAATTCGAGGATATTGGTGCATCACTTTGTATTTAGAAAAGAATCTTGCACCACCTACTGTTCGCTAGAGGTTTTCACTATGGGTGCTGTTGAGACTGAAAAGACCAATAATGATACTAACAGCAATGTCATTGAAACCGGCCAATGTCAGATTCCTATCGAAGCTAGGAGAATTTTGCATTCTTTGGCTTCAAACTGGAACGATGTCGCCGATTCAAAGGCTCTGCAGGTTATCCAACTGAAAGGTGCAATGACAAATCAAGTCTATCAGATCAACTGGCCAACAGATTTAACGTCGGAATCTAGGAAGGTTCTTGTTAGGATTTATGGGGAGGGAGTGGACGTTTTCTTTGATCGGGATGATGAGATCCGGACCTTTGAGTGCATGTCAAAGCACGGGCAGGGGCCCCGACTTCTTGGTCGTTTCCCCAATGGGAGGGTTGAGGAATTTATTCATGCTAGGGTAAGTAACTTTTATCAATTTTAGTATCAATATTAAGTATGTCAGTTCTATACCATGTCATCTCAGATGAGCTTTAATTTTTTTTGAGTATTTATAGTATTTTGTTTCCTCGCCTGGAATTGATGATATTGTTGATTAATCAGTCTGCATGATCGATTTTATTGCAATTGCATAATGTTTTCAAATTTTGATACAATATCTTGAGCTTAATGAGTCTTTAACATTTACGTACTGCTCAATCTTTTTATTTTTTTTTTTTTTTTTTGGGTTTCCACCCTTCCCTACCCTTTCCTCCTGATGACGAAACTTGAACATGCGGCCTGCAAGTGCCTTGGTATTCTGTTTCTCGAGCTTCATATACTGACTTAATAATTCTGATAAAAATTTCAAATATTTGCATACGAGTCAGCAGCATCTGTGTGCAAGTTTAATCTGTTTCATAGGACAAAATGGTTCATGCATCATATGTGGTCGGTGATTGAAATGAACATCCTTTATTAGCCCTTCGTTAGAGAAATAAGTCATTTTAAACTGACTTGTCTTACAGTTTGATTTCTTATGGGCAGATTCTGTAGTACTAATCTGATAAACTGCTCCAATATTAGTGGTCTATTGAGTAAGATAAATATCATGTATGGATATCTTGATTTTTCTGATCGAGTATTGAAAACAAGAGAATGTGGACAGGGATTGAAAAAGTTTGTTCTTAATGTTAATGGACCTACAGGAAGTTCCTCGCATGAATGAAAGAAGATATTTCATACCAATATAATTAAAATTTTATTCTTCCTTTAGAAAATTAAAGTTGTTTACTTGTTATTTTAACAAGGTTTCATTTTAGACACTTTCGGCAGCTGACTTGCACGACACGGAAATATCCACTCTTATAGCTGTGAAGTTGAGGGAGTTCCATGATCTTGACATGGCTGGCCCAAGAAATGCTCAGCTCTGGCAGAGGTTAAGGTATGGTTACTTCTAGATTTAAATCGACATCCTCAGAAAAATTCAAAATTCTAACTCCTTGTCAAAACCTTGTGTGCCACGTTTTCAGGAGTTGGCTTAAAACTGCACAACAACTTTGCTCTACTGAAGAAGCCAAACAATTTCAACTGGATATCATGGAAGAGGAGATAGACACCCTTGAAAAGAAATTGTCACATGACAACCAGACCATAGGTTTTTGCCACAATGATCTTCAGTATGGAAACATAATGATTGAAGAAGAGACCAAAACTGTTACAATTATAGTAAGTACGATTTTTAAGTTCCAATTGCTTATCATTTGCTGCATTCAAAGTCCTACTTGCTGAGTCTCTGCCAGTTACAGAGATGTTCCACAAATACTTGGACAGATCAAGTCTAAAATGTTTGTGTATATAGCACCTATATAGTTGTATTGATTATCAGTTTTGCAAATTCTCTCCATTAGGATTATGAGTATGCTACTTTCAATCCTGTGGCTTATGATATTGCAAATCACTTCTGTGAGATGGCTGCTGATTATCATACTGATACACCTCATATTTTGGATTTCAGCAAGTATCCAGGTGAGTCAATTGTTTGGAATCTAACTCTCTTATATAAGATCATTCTCCATGAAGGTTTCATTTATTTGATTGAAGGTTCGACTTAATAACTAATTGAAATTATGAGGTTTCTTACTTTTACCATTTGGCGTGATATGGTGATAGATTTTGCGAAGCGCAAGCTGTTTGTCCAAAAGTATCTGAGCTGTTCAGGTAATGTTCTTGCTACCACTTAATAACTATAAGCAGCTAAAGGTCAGGTTGTGACAAAGCCATATCAAACAATTCATTAGTACTCATTATTAGATTTAGCAAGGTACATTTATTAGTGTTGGGCTCGCTCTATATTGATATGAGAATCTTTCCCTGTTATATATATATATATATATTAATAGGGTCTATGGTAATTTCTAAAATCGTGTATGATGTTAATTTAGTCACTGTTATTAAAAAGAGGAAGGAGGATCTCCCCAATTTGTCTTTCGTTCAATATAATCTCATGAGTAGTGTTAAAATCATTTAATTTAATCTAAATGACAGAGAATAGAAAATAAGATTATAATTAACTGGACATGTGCAATTTAATTGATGTTTTGAGGATTAAATTTTGTGTAATTTCTTCTAGGTGGTGAAGCTAGTGATCAGGCTGTTGAGCTGTTGCTCCGGGATGTGGAGATGTATACTCTTGCCAGCCATCTTAGTTGGGGTTTATGGGGAATAATTTCGGTAAACAACCTCAACTACTATTTTATATTTTCCTTTTGTTACCTGTAACTGATACGAAGAAGATAACTTCACCTGCAGGAGCATGTGAATGATATTGACTTTGATTACATGGAATATGCAAGGCAGCGGTTCCGGCAATATTGGTTGAAAAAGCCTTTGATATTTAGTTCGTCAAACTAGTACCGTGCAAATTTCTGCTAAAATGTAATAACGATGCTACATGTTTGGACGGTTTTCTGTATATTGTTTTCTACTTCTGCATTCCTTTTTCTCAATTTTTAAAATCTGTAAATATTTGAAATTTCAGATATCTGTGTCCGGATTGGAAGTATCTTGCTGTTATTTTTGGTTTTTGAGCACGATGTTAGGAATTGTCTCTTCAGTTGTATATATTAATAAATGGAATAATAACTGTAATATTTTTTAGGGAAGGCATTTTTCCAGCCAGTGTAATAACTAATAACAGCACATTAGGCAAGCCTTCTTCGAAGCATGTTTTTCAAGTCACAAACATTTATTAGTACCATTTCCGTCCCCGCCTATTTTTTCCATTGAAAGATGCTACTTGTGCTCCAGGCCGAGCACGGTGACCGTGCGCCTAGCATTGCTCCTTGCCATTCTATGGATTGCAGTAATGCCAGTAATGCTGTTTCCCGCGGGTAATGTTAATGTGTCTCAGGCAGCTGTCGTACCATTTCTATTGTCTCCCCTACTTGTGTCCGTTGGATGCTTGTTGTCAAAAGTTAATTGCTCCGCTTCTAGTATTCGACTGAATAATTCAACAATGACTACTCATCACATAGATGTCCTTCTAACCAAAAGATGAACCCGAGTGTGTGAGAACTTGTTTGAATGTGGACGTTGTGTTGTGCACTTGTGCTCTAAATCATGACTTGTGAATTCTTTTTCGTTAGGAACACATTGCATCTTTACAGAGTTTTTCAAAGCATACAAAGGCAATAATAGGATATTTGGGCCACGTTAAAATAGTGGATGCTCTGCAACATGTATCACATAACATGTAATGGGATCAGGAATTCCTATGAGCAACCTGCAAAGAACTTACAAACACCGATGATCTTTGAATTCTTATTGCAATCCATAACCCGGTAAAAGGACTGCCAGGTATTGTATTCCCACACATAAAACACCGATGATCTACATTAACAATCGGTACTAGTTGCCTGATCTGCGGTGGATCCTTCGAACACATCAAGGCAGGTTGCACAAAGATTGGAGGCTGTCATAGATGGAATCAATGAGGGCGTGGGAACCAGCAGTTCCAGCAAATGGCAGGTGTTTTGGTGCTTCAGCCCGATCAAAATAAAATGCACCCGATACCAACCTCTCTTTTGGTTGTAAAGCCAACCAGACGATCGTGTCCGCACCTTCTTCACTTGTTCTCAACTTTCCAGACATTCTGAAATTTTATGAGAAGTAAACCAGAACATAAATACGTCAGGCCCAAGTGTTCTTGCAGACTAATTTTGCCTTTTAATGGCATTTGATATTTTAAGACATTCATCCTGCATTTAAGAGGCTTTCTGACTCACTAAAACTCTTAGGCCACAGAGTTACTTGTGCAGATTACGACTAGATGAAACGGCAATGAGTAATCATGTAGATTCATATGCTGGTAGTAAAATGTTGTTCTGAGTTTTCTTTTCTTCATTGACAATAGAAGATCCTTACCGTTCGGAAAAATCAGGTAAACTTTTGGCAACTCCTGGTGTTTCGGCCCAACCAGGATGCATTGAGTAGAAACCAATTCCTTTGCTACCATACTTCTCTGACAATTTTTCGGTTAATGCAACCTAGAAAGAAGGATACAGAAGTTAAATTGCTTCACAAGAGATATCTGATTAGGCTAAAGTGATCAGAAGTACAGACAAAAAATCATTCTCTAAATACCACTGTAAAATTCATGCTGATGGCTATAGTGTTCATCTGAATGGCTATAATGTGCATGCTAACAGCAGAAACATGAAAACTTAATTCAAGAAGAAGAGATTGCTTCTGCTGCTGTCTACAGTGTGTGAATATGCCCAGACAAGTTAACTATGGGTTCCATCTCCTTGAATGGATCAGCAAATCATCTGCCGGAGGAGGTTCCGCACTGTATAATTTTTTATACTAGAACATGAAGTTTTTCTTCAGCCAGAAATATTATCTAGCAAGTGATTTTGCAGTGAAAATAGCACTTTCAATTTTCTACAAATAACAGGGCAGAGTGAAGTTAACTGACCTGAACCCGCTTATTCCTGGCGTATTGTTCTGTACCATTAAAGTTACTTTGACTAAACTGTCATAAAAAATAAAAGTTATCCACATTAAAAACAAGTATATGTTCTTTAAACTTTATAGCTTTGTTTCATTTAAAAGATAAAGATCAAAGCCTGAAACTTTGCCTCACCCTCCTCTTTAAAAAATTGGCTGCTACTAAAAATGTTATTTTAAATGAACTGCACGGAGCTGCCAATTATTATCATAATATAACTAGCACTTTTGCCACTATTAATTACAGAGAAATGATAAGCTATATTTGGGTAACTTGGTTTCTTGTCACTCCTTGTTAGTGAGCAAAGAACCAAGATGACGAGAAAGATGAGACTAAAAAATAGGTGGGTGTTTCTGGTGTGAAGAAAGAAGAAAGAAAACTGGAGAAAAATAGAAAAAGTATGAAATATTCTAAATAAAGCCTTTTTAAATGTCGTACTCCTTAATAGTCGGTGCACCAGGTGCTGTGGCAGAGCTGTTTTAAAAACAAATCACAAGATCGGATGCCATTTGAAATTAAAATTTTTATCTCCCTTGAAAACAACTTGCCTGCAGATCTTGTGTCAATGGAGCACTATACATTCCACCTGAGGATACTGTGATGACTCGAGCATCTGGAGATGCTTTTTCCAACAATGGCAACAACAGCTCCGTCAGAGCATACATTCCTACTACATTAACAGCAAAGTTTAGCTCCAACCTGGGAAAGAATGATCAACACAAAGGAAAGGTTAGTTTCTCACTATAATCAAACACAGATTATAGAGTGAGCCAAAGAGAGAAGCAGACCTACCCTTCTGAAGTAGTAACACGGTTCTGCTCAAGCACACCAGCATTGTTAACCTAAATGAATCAACGATTTTTTTTAGTTCACCAAGCTAGTCCATTAGCAAGTCATGTGACCAATGCACTCATTACACAAGTAGTTAAACAACTTATGAAGTCATCTGAAGAGACATTAGTAAGGAACGTTAAGTTCATCCTATGATTTTGAATGTGGAGGAGTTCAATTCTCCAGTAAAAGTCAGATGACTAGAAAATAAAACAAAAGTTTACGGCCATAGAGGGATGATCTTTTTACTCTTGATCCTCAAACTAAAGTCAGGTTGATATGTGAATGGACAAAAAAACAACGGATGTCAAATCCTAAAAGTTTACGATGCAGAAAATCACGAGAGTTTCAGAGCCATCTAATTGTCCCACTCCATTAATCACACTGCGACTATGCTGTATATAAACATAACAAAGAACAGGAATATTTGTTGTTTGATCATTGTAACTCTGACGTCACAATGAGAACATACTACAAAAGTCTGTACCCTATTAAAAGAAGTATTGGCAGTATGCTACTTCAGGTTCCATAGGTGGTGCTTTAACTTCCTTCTCATTGATCCCATTCATAGTGAACACCCTTGGTCTGAGGGCAGTTTTTTCTTGCCTTTCTCTACTTGCCCTCACTCCTTTTCCTCTTTTCTATGAAAAATTCCACTGAGATTTATTTGATCAGGCACATAAATTGCATTCTACC
The DNA here is from genome assembly GCA_022405105.1 of Aristolochia contorta. Lineage (NCBI taxonomy): Eukaryota > Viridiplantae > Streptophyta > Magnoliopsida > Piperales > Aristolochiaceae > Aristolochia > Aristolochia contorta. The sequence continues at coordinate 7,643,807 of CM039666.1, read as the reverse complement.
AAAATCTCCATTCCGTTGAACTGGCGTCTCCTTTGCAGAGCCCAAAACATTACTTGGATAAGGATTCACTAAAGACACAAATATGACCATTTACAATTACCATTCTTTCCAATTTAAAAAAATATTTTATTAGTTATTAATTATTCAACTACAGGAAAGAGGAGACAAAAACCCTCACGACCCAAGGGGTAAGTAGACACCTTCAATAATTATGACAATGAAACTCCTCCATTGGCATTTTATTTTCTAAGCACATTATTCACAAAAGACAAATTGAGAGGTACAGGAAAACCATTTTTATATGAACTAGAGGAAAAATAGTGTTCTTTGTGCACTTTGACTCCAAGAATCTAACAGCATAATATCTGGCTATCTTAATCTGTCACACTTTATGCATCAAAAGATTATGAGGACCAATATTGAACATAAACATGAGCCTCTAATTGTTATTTCAATTGAGAAAATGACAATGTCAACAACCAGACTGAGGCAGTGAATTAGTTAATTGCACTTGACCATGTAAAAGAACTTTCAGATACACTTCGTATTAGCAGAAAGATATTAAGTAATTCATATCAGCAGCTTGTCAATAAATGATACTTTGGTAAGGGCACTACCAGGATATGCAGTGGCTGGTCCTTTGAAGAAATCTTTGATGCAAAGGACTTGATCTCACTGACAGATGAAAGATCGCACACCTTCAAGTGAATCACTAACCAATATTAGCTCACTAGTTTTCATGTGGCATGGTGCACTTCTTCAAGCTAAGGCCTGAGCCCAGCTGATGATGCAGTGACCTATGCAGGAAATGCCAGTTCATGTAACTATGCACAGGGGCTGGCCACCTATGTGAAGGCTTCATGGATCATGCTGCTTTTCAATGAATCTAAATTGTTTGGGTCATGGAAGGGCATAATTCTTGCAGAAATGCACTCTAACAGAATATACTAATACAAATAAAAGAACCATGAGAAATTTAGCCAGCTTACCTCCAGGTATATATTAGTGTTACCTGTCCTGGAACGAATTTTGGAGCATGCAGCTTCTCCTCTCTCCTTGTTACGGCTCACCATATAAACAGTTGCACCACTGAAAAGTAATTAGAAATTGTATTTTTCATGTAAACTGCACTGAAAAAAAAAATCTTCATTTCAGTTATAACAATGGAGTATATACCGTGAAGCTAGAGCCTCAGCAGTTGCAAAGCCTAATCCAGAATTAGCTCCAGTAATTAAACAATTTTTTCCTTCCAATCTTAATTGCATATCCTCCGATCTGAAATTTCTGGAATGTTTCCTGAGAGAGCAAAATAACACATTTTTGTTTCAGCATTTAGATGGCCCAAATTGCAGGAAAACTCGTTGACTGGAAACTTTCAGTGACAGTGCGGTGAGGAATATGCAGTATAGACTCCAAATTTTAACACAAAAATAATAGGCAAGAGTTAAGTGAAGACAACAATGAAAATGGGACGGAAGAAAGACAAGCGAATGAAAGCAATATGACGTCAAAATTCCACATCCTGCATCTTCAGGGGATCCCTTTGATGGACATGCAGAAATGCTTCTCTTTGCTCAGTTGAAAGGATGTTGCTTTTCTTACCATTTTTGCTGCTTCCAGAATCGGAGCAGAGTGGTCATTAGGAAAAGCTTTCATATCAGTGGAAAAGCGTTTACTCAAGGATTACTTAGACTTCAGGCAGGGTAAGTAAGAAAATGATGATGGGAAACTAAAGAAATAACTAAAAGTCCTATTTTTAATCAGTTCTAAATGTTTCTGGAGCTAATTAGCATCCGAAAAGCCCGGTGAACAATAATTCACGAAATACAAACAAGAAAATTACTCATGAGCTGCACATCACAGTCGAAACGGAATATAACAAGGGAGAAGAGCAATTTACAGTACGCCCTGTTCCTCATTTGAGTATGCTAAACGAACAAGAAAGACGCACTTACTCGAAACCGGATTTCGTAAAATGCATTAACCCGTACAAGCCGAAAGCAGCTGTTCGCCATGCCTTTCACAAATCGGAATTCAGCTTTGTCAGCAACAGAGAAAAAAGACATTTTCAAGTGAAAGTTGGAATGCATTTTTGTCAGATAAGGGAAAAAAACCTTCTGAAGAAACATTGACAAATTATGCTGATTGGACGTTCCCAAAGCTTTTGAGAAGACTCTTTAAGCTGTAAACGATCAAAGCTTCCGAGTAGACTCTTTGAGCGGTAAACAATCAAAGGTTTTGAGGAGACTCTTTGAGCCGTGAATGGTCTCACACCCTCATACTCATGAATTTGCAGGAGGAATGAAGTATTAGTAAGCGTTTAAATCTAATCGTTCTATGACCACCACAAGCATTCTAGATTCTGAATCACCGTGTTACCCTCGAATCATTTAATGAAGTGACGTGAACGTAAACAAAACGATCTTAATCTGTTAAGAATAAGATTATACGACCTCATTCGCTCGGCCCCTAAACTCTTTATGCATGGAAATTGCGGATATATATTGTCTCGAGAGGCAAGGGGTTCGCATGATCGAAAATCTTTTAACCAAAGTAGCTAACGTGGACATTCTTTAGCCCCACTATGCGCCGATGGACTCGATAAGCCCCTACCGTCTGCGATTATTCTTTAAGCAATAAATTAATATTTCATATCAACATAATTTTAACTTGTGCATATAAAACTATTATTTTTTATACAAATTATTTATAAAATAATTTTCAGCTTTTAAAAAATATCATTATATACAAATAATCTTCAGCCTTTAGAAAATGTCATTATATACAGGGAAATGAAAACTACGAGCATTTTATTTTCGTCATGTAATTGAAATTTTGATTTTACAAAGAAGTTCAAATCACATTAGTAAAAGTTGCCTTATTCAATAAAAAAATTATAAAAGTTCAAAACTATTTCTCTTTTCTAAATTTTCCAAATGATTAAATGTTAGGTGCATCTAGCCACGTACATATCTGATGTATATGTATTTTTGAAGGAATGATGTATATGTATTTTAAGTTCATAAAAATATAAAAAAATATTTTTTATTTTATAAAATTTTATATTTAAATGATAAACCCTTAGGCGGTTTAGATTAACATGTACATGAAATACATACTTGGGTTTGGTACAATTATCATTATTCTTTTACTCTTTACAAATATAATATAAGCGTAAACTAAATAATAAAAAATAATATCAATACTTTGATATTTTACTCTAAGTTTTACATCCTGAGGCAGTATTCCTGACAGCAAAGTCAAAACGTCGCGGGGAATGTGAAAAGAGACGACCTCTACCGACCGCGAAAGTGAATTAAATTTAAAATCGAGGGACGCGTTATATGCAATTTGGCGCAGGCGAATGCGGAGTGGCAGTGGAAGCGGCAAGAGGTGGAGTGGACTCGTGTAGAGTCTGTAGACAGTACCGATGGCAGCTCACAGGCCGCCGCGTGCTGTTTTCATGGCGTTCGGGACACAAGGCGACGTTTATCCTCTGGCGGTATGTTTCCTACAATATCTCCTTCGTATTTCACATTCGTTTTTCTTCTACAATTCTTCTACCTTGGCCTATTTCTGTCCGAACGGCAATTTTTCGAGTCATTCGTCTATCAGCACGTCACTCGGAGGTGTTTTTATTAATATGTAATAAAATACGAAACCGAAACGCTTACAGATAATTGTGACATTTGTTTTTTTTTTTTTTTTGGATCGAAGATCTTGTAACTTATTGGGAAATTTGCTTTTGTTGATCATTCCTAAGATGTATTTTACTATTCGTTGCTAGTCTATCGCAGTTCAGACGGGATCAGCAATGTTTGCGTCTAATAAGTGCACAAGCTGCTCCGAATTTAGATCTACGCGGTTTATTCAATAATTACTTTTGTTCTGTCTTTTGATTTACACCTAAATAAGTAGTCTACGCAAAATATAAATATATTATGGTTGTCCGTGTAAGAAGAGACCAATGGATCGACACATCGAAGGGACTAGTGCATTTTTTACTGAAGATTTCATTTTAAAGTGTCTTGTGTTGATATGGTAACAAATATTGTGATACTACGATTAGCGAATAATCCTTGCTATAACATTTTGAGTCCATTGTCTATATTTTTACCCCGATCCAATTTTCTCTGTTGACTACGGGTACCAGTTCACAATAAAAACAACACCGGCACGTGAACAGGTGAATTGAGAACTCAAAATCATATCAGAAACATTTTTCGACCTGACTGAGATTAAAAGGTATACTGAAACAGTATAAAACTTAGCAATGGTTCCCATCCACATTAGATGCAAAAACATGCATACCGATTATAGTTTTCATTTGCAAGAACTAATGCATAGATCAAGTTTATTTTATGTTTAAAGTTTCTGTAAATAGTATTTTGTTCTTCATTTTAGTTCTAATTGAGCCTAAAAGTTATGCATTGGCTAACGGTTTTGTTTTCAGGAAAGTGATATTTTATGCAATTTCTCAGGAATACAAACATTTGTTAGATCACTAAAAGAATCTCAAACTACAACATAGGGTACACAACTTTCACACTGTTTACAACTATCATGACGTTTCTATACAAGGGGCAGGCAGGCTTAACTACTAAGATATTTTTAGAGAGACCCCTTTTGTCAAACTATCTGCTACTGAATTTGCAGACCTTGGTACCTTGGACCTTGTAAATGTAATAAAAACTGAAATATAAGTGGTAAATAGAAGATAGCAATATATTTGAATCCTAGTTTTTAGAAGAGCAGTGATATAAGTACTGCGGGTTTTACTTTCAAGACTTTACATCCTAACGTGGCGTCCACGTTACAGCTTAGTAAGAGATAAACTTGGAGATAAAATCTGGAAGATTTTAGTTTTTTAATAAAATATTATAAACTTATTCTATGGGTAAATCCTAAACCCTAGATTTTCTCCTACCTAGACCTCCAACTATGCAGCCACATCAGGATGTAAAACCTTGAAGTAAAGTCAAGAAGTACTGATATCATTTTTCTTTTTAGAAACATATGATTCCTATAAGATGATTGTCTTTAAATTTGTTATTCAGCAGGCCCTAACCCCTCCCCCCCTCCCTTCCATCCTTGGAAAGACGTGAGTTTGACCCAAGCGTGTACCTAAGTGATTTAGTAATTCTTTAACAATTTGTTCACCTGATGTAGGGTACTTGATAGCAGTTTGAATAAGACATTCCCTGGATGCCATTAAGAAATGAGGACAGAAAAATGTCTTTCCATTTAGTGGCTTAGGAAAAATCGAAAGAATTATACTAGGAGAGGCATCTAACAACAAAGGCTGGGATTAGCTGACCTAGGCCCAACCGTGGGACATTTGGTTTCTTACTTTGTGTTTGGTGGAGAAAAATTATGTTTGTGTGTTTGTGGTCCGCCTATATTAGCTCTCACTTGTCATTTTCATCTGTTTGAAGAATTTAGTTTTTCTTAGTAACTTTCTCTTTACCCATCAACCTTAATGGTTTGATCAAGCTATAGTCATTGTTTTCAGGCTATTGCAGCTGCTCTTGCGAGAGATCAGTGCCAATATCATGTTGTGATAATTACTCATGCTGCTCATGAGGTTGAGTTATATACACTATTATTTCATTTTGTTACTTGTGCTGAAGTTGTAGTTGCTTATATTTTATTTTTAAATGTTTCCCATGCATTGGTGTTTTGCAGAATCTTTTAGTGCATTTAGCAACCCAAAATGTGTCTCTTGTTCCTATTTCTACTCCACCTGTTATTTCAGGCATCAAGGATCATGTGAAATCAGGTTGCATTTTTTATATTTGATTAATTTTGGAGAAAGATGATTCTTGCCTTTCTTGTTTGTCTTAACAAATTCTCCAGTATTGTAGTTTTGGTTTTGAAATGCAGAACTTTGTCTTTCTTAAACAATCAACATTTTAAAAATATAAATATATTCTTCTCATTATCTTTCCTTTTCATTTTCTCTCTGCAGGTACGGTTGAATCATCATTACGCGAAAAGTTCATGGGCGAAGAACACAGAAAAAAATGCTTATCTGCAATGCAAAAGGTTTTTGGAGATGGCCCGACAATGGAAGGCGATTTTGTTGTGATAAATTTTTTTGCATTGGTGCTGCACAACTATACCTTGGTTCTCATTGTAAAACAATTTCTAGTTTTATTGAAGCATATGAAGATTTAGTTAAAAATCATTAAAATGCTTGGGTGCATTACGAGGTCCAGGAAGGTTGGCATCTTGCTGAATTCTTCAAAGTGCGCTGTGTTGTTGCTGCTCCTTATGTGGTTCCTTACAGGTGATTAGACATTTATCTTAAGTTCAACATATTCTTTCATGTAGTTATCTCCCGCTGCTCTACTATGTTTTTCATGTGCTTTGATATTTTATCCATATGCTAGAAGGTACTTGCGGCAGATTCTGTGGTTTACTCTAGTAAACCAAGTTGGCCTATGCATAATGTAATGTTGAGTGGTAACTGTTATACACTTTGAACACGACTTAGGTACACCACTTATTATATTAATTCCATATTATGTGCATAGGATCACAAGAGGGAGACCTACTTAAAGTTATATAGATTTGATGTGAAAACTACCATATTTGCATCAAATAAAATCTCGACCTACTTATGCTCCTAATATCTAAAGGCACTTACTTTTTTTCCATTTTCAAAAAAGAGAGGTTCTTTTAGATGTTAGAAGCACAAGTAATGGGCAAGATTTTTGTGTATTACTTTTTTAGTGGTTCTCACATCAAATCTATAAGCACAAATTTGATGCATATAGATCTATGCCATTTCTGGCCCTTTTGAGGTCTCTTAGGTTGATAGTTTTTGATGCACTAATGGAATGACAAACTTCTTACTGCCTATTGGGGTTGATTTGCTGCATTTGCTCGTTGGAGTTTTTTTTTTTTGTGGATTTTACATAATGCTTTTGTTCTTTATTTTTTTTATTTTTGTTTGGTATAGTTGGCTCTTATGGTGCCGATTTCCTTTTGTCTCAATTTCTTTTTCCTCTTTTAAGGAAAATCTCAGTGTTTTAAAAAAAAATGATACCCATCCAGTGATGACACAATGGCGGAATGGCTTGGAGTCCACGGTTGTTCAAACTTGTTTAATGACAACTTTTGTTAGTCTATGAGAGTAATTTATTGCCACGCCTCTGATGTTTTAAGTTTTAATTTACAGTGCACCTTCATCATTCGAACGCAGATTTAAAAGCGAGCTTCCTATACTATATGAGTATCTTCTAGAGGCTCCTGTCGGAAAGGTAAGATCTGCTAGCAGCCACCAAGTGAATGTTTTTGCACGAGAAGTGGACAACTTTTGACCTGTTTTCTGTTTGGGAATCTTCTTAGTAAGCACTAGAAACACATGGGTGCGAATTTTATTTGATTACCCCTTTTTTGTAGTCGTTTATTAAACAGTGGAAATAGGAAAAAAAATCTTACCCATAACTATAACAGGGTAGTTTTGCCAGCTCACAGTTTATTAAATGATGTAGAAATAGGTAATACTTTTACGATATTTGATTAAGGAGTATGACCTGGTCGAGTGACCAGGCTGGACCACCCTCAGACACACCCATTTTCAAATGTAAAAAGGTGGGTATTCATTTTTGTGTGCTTCATGGGAATTTGAGTCCGTACCTGAGTAAGAAAAGTTTCACATTGAAAAAAACATAAAGATATAATATCAGTTATCATTTACAACCACTAGTCCCTTAACACAGCAATTCATTTTGGGAGGGAATTGAGCGGTCCTAAAAATGTTACTGGATTTGATTTGTTTTCTGAGCTGGACTTAATCCAACAAATGTGTAAAACTTGATCTCTTAACTGAAAAGCTTGTCCAGGTTTGAAGGGAATTTTTTTTTTTGAGAACAGTGAGCCTTTGCTCTTTTATTGCATGTCAAATCATACAAATGTAGAGTTCAATGGTACAATTCTGAGAGTACAATTTTGCTTTCAAATCTGTTGAAAAATCGTAAGAACTAGATACCAGACTACAATGGGAGAGTGGTGCTTTTGCTAGTGCTTGTCTAGATACACCTTCTCTTGCTATTGGGTTTGAAGGGAATTTGACCTTGTTTATCTAGCATCAAACGGCTCTCCCCACATTATGCAGTTGCTGTGTTGACCTGGCTGGGTCAGTTTGTTTAGTAGTAGACATTCAAAGCACTCACCTGTAGTCGCTGTCTTGACTTGTTTGGCGGTTTTACCTTACTAAGAAAAAACTGGATCTCCTTGAACCTAAATTGAGAGATGCTCCTCTGCCAGTTTTGTAACATTGGCTGTGATCAATGTTGCCATCTTTCTGGTCATAGAAAAATAGGCTAGACTGAGATTTTGTTAGGTGAATATAAATACCTGGGATGACAGATACGGAGATACCTTTACTTCAAAGAAGATAGATATAGAGATACATGGCAAGGAAAGTTGTAAACCTGAAATGTAAAAGGAGGACTATCCTATCTTGAATCATTTTCTTTTCCCAAGGTGTTGTTGAGAATTTCATCCATTGCCAAGGAATCAGCTTGGTAGTGAATATTGGTAGGTGGGCAAACCAAAGCCGTGCTCTATGACCTAGAAATTTGCTAGTTCGTCAATCGTATTTCCTAGTATAGTACCAGTAATCTTGAAGCTGAGCATAGCTCAGTGGTAACACCGAGGGTTGTGTTGCGGGAGGTCTCGAGTTCAAGTCTCCTGGAGTATGAAGAATTAGGCTATTGTAGGCACTATACTGTAATCCGGTCTATATGAAATGAATATCAATCTCTTCAAAAAAAAAAAAAAATTATAGTACCAGTAATCATGTCATGTTAAACCTGGCATTGTGCAGCTCTGATATTTTCAGTGGTCTTTTATGGTAGTTTTATGATTTCAGTGCTTTGCTTATTCTGAGTGCATGAAATATATATAGAGAGTAACTTTCTTTCTCAATGGATGTGCAAAGATGAAAGTTTGTTGTCTTCCTATATGTATAGGTTTGCTGGAAGGATGTTTTACATTGGATGTGGCCACTTTTCACTGAAGAATGGGGTTCCTGGAGAAGTGAATGTTTGAGTCTTAGCCCTTGTCCTTTCACGGTATGTAGTTGGGAACCTGTTAACTTGAAGCCGTGTAAATCCTGGTAAAAAAATTTCATTTGCATGGATCATTCCTCTTATCATGATCTTCTTTTTCTGTAATTTTATATATTCACTTGTTAATTTATTGTTATTGAGTTGACTGAACTATCAAAAGGTTGATGGGAAGATCATTCAATGAAATGACTACTGTATTAAGTAACATAAAATATTTGTGCCATATAAATTGATCAGTACTCGATGCAGGATCCGGTGACTGGTTTTCCAATGTGGCATGATCGGGCACAGTCACCTCCGCTGTTGTAAGATTCAACTGCTCTTACCTTTAGAATAATATAATCGAGCAAGTAAAAATTTTCATGAAAGTAGTATTTGCAAATCTCCCTCCCTCCCTCTCTCTCTCTCTCTGTTTCTCCCTGTCTCTGTCTCTACCTGTCTGAGTGGTGCATTTTTTTAAGAAATGAAGAAAGATAAATATGCATCTCCAACGGTGAGAGCTGCAAAGAGAGAAGAAGATATTGCAAGATTGTGGTTTACAACAATGCCATTCATTACTTTCCTCTGTATGGAATGGACCTGCTAAATAATATTCAAATAAGGGACATGCTGCCTGCTGATTGGCAGACAATGAACTATGTTCTCTTGCTCTTACTCTCCTCAAATGAGGTTACTCCCAAAATAATCAGGTAAAGATTAGAGGCTTATTTTCAATTAATAAAAAGAAGATCTTTTGAAATTTAAAGGAATGCGGGATTATCTTTGGATCAACAGCTCAAATAAGTTGCTTGAGACTGAGTTTGTGTGCAATTGTAGAAAAGTTTAAACCAGTGTGGGATTATTTTCACGTAACAGCTTAAATAACTTCCTTGGTCTTGGTTTACCAATGAAGGTAAGAGAGAGGTTGGGACATAATGCAATGAGATCGCTGTATGGACCCGTGAAACAGATAAATATCTTGAAGATGTTGGTGGAGAGACATCAAACTTGCTAACATAATCTGCAAAGGAAAAGCATGTGATCCACCAGATCATCAACATTGTCACATTACAAGCAAAAGGAGGTAGGAATCATGAACTCCCTTGGAATTAAGTAGACTTGCGTCAATATTCTTTTGTATAAGGCACTGTAAAGGAAGAATTTGATTTTTGGATGTGGCAGCCAGAGAGCAAGCAAATGCTGTCAAACAATAAATGGCATCATGAGGGGCAACTGTTCATATGGGATCGGGAAATGAACATTGAAAGCAGTACATGAAATCTTTCAGTGCTAGATTGTTTGTAAAAGCTTTGATATATGAGCAAATCCGTACCTATTATTCTTTACACTGCTTATTGATGAAATGATGAGCCGAGCATTCTGATTGCTGGCCAGACTGAAAGAGATATGACGGGGATATGCAGATTGCTTGAAACTAGTATCTTCCAGGGCCTATCGACGACAGTCACTTTTATGTTGATTATATCTGGTTCAACTTCTTTGACCCCAAAGCTTCATCTGCTAAAACTGTATCTGTTATGCTTGACCTTTTTCATCTGTTAGCAGTCATGATCTATACTCTTCATTGTTTCTCTTCACCATGCTTATAAATAGATAAGGTTGAATATAATTTCCAAAAGTATCACTAACATAAGCTTTCTCTCAAAAATGCTCATATAAAACTTCTGAAACAGTTTTTTTCCCTTTTTTTCCTTTTTTTTCCTTTTTCTTTTTTTGAATAATAGGTACGGATTCAGTAAAGAGGTGGTCGAATGTCCTGGTATGGTTATTTTTATTCTTTTCACTAAAATATTCTTCTGATCCCCATTTTCTCATTGTTGTTTTGTTAAATAAATAAAAAAAAAAGAGGCAGAGAGTCATATTTCCTTGTAGGTTCTCCATCAGAGCCTTTTTCCATCTATTTTCCTTGTAAAGATGTAGAAGAAAAGCTTATGTTTGAGTTGTCTTCTGAAGTTTTATCCTGTTCTAACTTTAGTGGAGTGGCAGCTTATTGGCCCAACAGTGTGCATGTTTGTGGCTTTTGGTTTCTGCTGGTGGAGTGGCAGTTTGAATGTTCTAAGTGTAGGGAGCTTTCAACTGCATATCGTTCCAGACAGTTGGACAAAAAGGATGGATTGTGTGTGGCTCATGATGACCTGCAGCGTTTTCTTGAGACTTCTGCTTCTGATTCATTGGCCCCAATATTCATAGGTTTAAGCTCCAGTGGTAGGTAAGTTACTCCAATGTTTCTTCTTAAATGTTTTCCAATTTTTCCCTTTTATTGTGAGTATTTGCTGCAAATGCATAATGAATTACAAAAGTCATTATCTTTCGTTGTTATCTTTAAGATGTTTTAGTGAAGGTAATACAATCTGAGCCTTCAATGTGATGCACGACCAATGATAAATGATGATCTATTCCCTGGTTGGACGAGCCTGGGGAATGGCAGTTGGTGGTTAGAATGCGTCTTATTTTTATGAAAACTCTCTCATTCATTTTTATGGAAAAGTTGCTTAGTTAAACTGGCTGACCAAATTGTAAAAATCTGAACAATTTCATTGTTGGACATTATACGTTTAGCGCTTTGTACTTGGAGATGGACACAGAGAAAGCAATTAGGAAAAGGGAATGAAAAGTGCAAAAACTCAAAGGGGACAGAGCAAAGGGGAGAGAAATCTTTGAGCGAATTCCGCTTGTTTTTACGTTGGCCAACAAAAGTGGATAATCTTTGCTTGGACAGAAATCTTGTAGCTCTACAATTTAATATCATTCTTCTCGAAGGCTTACCTGGATCGATCTTTTCAGCGATCAATTTATGCAATCGATAATCTCCTGCTTTGTTTAAAGTCCAACAGAAATGGTTCCAACTTCTTACTGAGACTTTAATGATGTAACTAAATTCTCTAATATTAAACTCGATATAAGGCATGCAATTTTGTTTATGTTAGATATGTGAAATTTGTGTAGCCATTCCTTCTTAACAAAAAATATTTATGATCAAAGTGGAATTTTTCTATTCGTTTGATGAATAAATACTATTATGTGTTTCCTTATAACTCTAATTTTTTGGATTTGTATTTATAACCACTTATATTTCTAGTTTTGACATTTATGTTACTTCATTTGGTTTGGATTTTATCATGGGGAAATTAGCATTTTTCCTTATGCTTTAATAAATTCATTATTTTGGGCTCCTAGGAGTGGTCCCTTATGATGTCTGAGGATGATTCTTAGTAGCATAACACTACACAATATGTCCTGCTCAAGTTTTCTACTTAGCAATATTTATAGCATTAAAACCATCTTCTTTTCTGGACCACATTCTTCTCTTTTGAGTGTCAGTTGGCCATTTACATCAAATTGTTTGCACGAAATCATTCTTCATTTTGTAACTAGCTGTGCATGTTACTTATACATTATCCAGTTTGGGCTGGAGTGTTAAGATTAATGTCCTTTAGAGCGGGTCATTCACTGAACTGCTGTTCAGTCAAATCTTATTAAGTGTATATTTTGTTTCAATCTTAAGGGTCTTACATAACTGTGCTAAATTAATGAATTTCTTTGTGTTGTCAAGGCGGAGGTCTGCTAAATTAGGTCCTTATGCTCTCAAGAAACAGAAGTTGACATAATTTTTACATGTTTCTTCGTTTTTTTTTTCTTCCCCAAGTTTTCTTACATGGCAAGTGTTTATTTGATTCAGCATGGGCTTTCTGCAGAACCCTCAAGCATTTCTTCGTGTTATCAGAGAAGTTCTTGAAAATACAGACTACAGATTTTTACTTTTCACTGCTAGTTATGAGCCTTTAACTGATGCCATCCAAGCCGTTTATGCTGAAAGTTTTGGTTTTCAACAAAGCACGAAATCTAGCTGCAGTAATGGAATCCTTCTCTTTGGCAATCGACTTTTCTGTTTTTCTAGGTGAGACTATTTGTCAGAAAACTATGGTTTTTACCGTGAGAAATGCAATAATCCCTCTTTTATGTCAACTGACATTTTCTTTTCTTTATGATGCCAAAAATTAGTATTGTGCAATATAGATGGCTCTTTCCAAGATGTCAGATTGTGGTTCATCATGGGGGTAGGTGAGATCTGTTCTTTGAGAAATACTCCTGTTAAGTGTCCTTTCTGCTTTCTGTTCTATCCTGACAATCTTTGAGTTAATACTGACTCGTGAGGGCTGATATCCACTTGGCCTTTGCACATAAGAAGTGGGTCCACTGCTGCAGCACTATATGCTGGAACTCCTCAGGTTATTTTCTCCGAATACTACACATTTTGCATAACTGGTTTTTGGTTCCAGGTGGCTTTAAGGTTTGGGATGATGATCATGATAAGTGTGAAACATTTTTATGGTATTACCTTGAATTTTTAGTACTTCAATGGTCACATGAGGATTAATTGTGGGAGGTCTTGCTTTCAAGTCTCCACAGGGGCATAGAGCAGGGTTCTTTATGCGAGTACACTGTTTCAAAATTTTTGTCTCATATTGAAGGTTACTATTACTTCTGTACTAATATACAATGTGTCTACTAGGCTCATGAGTAGGGGTACTTTTACATGACCTGTGTTGAGGCAGCGATGCATCTGTTTGTGACCAGTATCTAAGAGGCAATGCATCTATTCTCCTGTAACAAAGAAACGAAAAATATGCCATACTGACAAATAATGACAAGGGCTGTGTTGTCCATTGATCCAGAAAACATTTGTTCTTGGTCAGTCAAGCAACCTTCCCTGGTCAGTAGAAATTGCTGACAATGGGATACATCTAGTTATATTTCTTCAGTGTTTTTTATCCTGTGGTTGGGGAAGGCTTGCATATTGCTTCCACATCAGTGGCTGGCTGTTTTGCTATGCTTCGTATTCTGATGGACTTAGTAGTTGCGAATAGTGTCTATAGATGTAATGCAGATAAGGACGACTTGTATGCTACTTTCACATCATTTACTGTTTTTGCAAGCTTACTTACCGATGGATGTTTCACATCATTTACTGTTTTTGCATGCTTACTCACCGATGGATGTAAGCAGTCACTGAAAGTGCTTATAGATATAATCCATAAAGTGCTCATAGATATAATCCAGAAAGTGTCCACGGCATCAGTAGTGTTTTGTAGTGAAAAATTTATTCCAAGTTGATATTTCCATAATTTATCAAATGAAAAGAAAATTTTTGTACAGTATAAGAGTAACTGTTTTAAGAGGACTCAGAGGGATAATAACTAGCCTATCTAATAGTAATGGTTGATCCTCTTTCTGAAACCCTCAGGATGCTTCTATGCAAAATTATCTTAATATTTTGAAAATGTAAAATGAGAAATACTACCTTGAAAAGTAAATTGTGGGGATGGAGTTTGTCTAATTTTCATCTAATTAACTAATTATGCTGGGCTACCTTGTGGTTAATTTTCCATGAAAATTCGTCTAAAACTCTCTGGCCTGAATGAAATGAAGGGAACTCGTACGAATAGTATGCCTGAGTTTTTCACCTTTCTTTTATAAGGAACTTCTGAAAATGATGGGAAGTTCTCAAGAGTTCTATCATGCTAATGTAAGAAAGCATATATAGTAACAGATAAAAACATGATTCCAAGCTTTGTTTGCTGTTCTTAATTTGATGTTATGTTGCCATTCATTAGCATTTCATGTTTTTAGAAGACCAAAAGTATTTCTTGAGTGGTCTTATTTTGTCAGGTTTAGTTATATTCAAGTTTAGTTCATGAGATTGAAGTTCTACAATGTAAACGGAGGGTGAATAAATATCTTAGCTGTGCATGAAGCAAGAAACAGATAAAGGGAACAAACACCCCAAATTATAGTACTTTTTACACTACCTACTGTTCCTCCGTTCTTCTTTTGCTATCTCATGTGAAGTTTGCCTAAACTATCTGTAACCATCATGAAAAACCCTCCCTCCTTCATTTACTCTCTCATTTGAGGTTTTGACTTGGCAGTCCTTTAATTATCATTGGAAATAACCCTCCTTCCGTCTCTTCATTACTCTCTCTTGAGGTTTGCCTAAACTATCCTTAACCATCATGGAAAAGGGTCCTTCCTCCCTCCTTCCCTCCCTCCCTTCATATTCCCTCTTATTTAAAGTTTACCTAAAACACTCCTTTGACCGTCATGGAAAAGAATCCCCCCTCCCTGCTTCCATCCTTTATTCTCTCATTTGAGGTTTGCCTAAACAATCCTTTTAATCATCATTAAAAAGAGTAATTTGCCCTCCTTTACTCTCTAATTTGACTTTTGCATAACCTATCCTTAACCTTAATAAAAAAAAACGAGTAATGCGTCCTCCTTTACTCTCTCATTTGAGATTTGCCTAAACTATCTTTAATTTATCATGAGAAAAAGCAATCTGCCGTCCTTCAGTCTCTTGTTTGTTGTTTGCCTAAACTATCCTTAACCTTCATGACAAAGAGTAATATGATCCCCTTTACCCTCTAGTTGCAGTTTGCTGAATTTAACCATCATGAAAAAGAGTAATGTGTATATTTTCTGTGTATACCATGTCTATGCTGTAATTGTATTGTGAGAGTCTAATTTGTGATGGCAGATAGTATGCCCCTTCATACTAGATCAATTTTATTGGGCTGAGAAGATGTCCTGGCTTGGACTCGCCCCGCCACCACTTAAACCGAGTGAGTTGCTTCCTGATTGTGATGATGACGTGAGCATCCAGAATGCTGCGATGTCCTTATCAAATGCCATAGAAGAAGCTTTATCCCCAAAAGTAAGGGCACGTGCTTCTGAATTTGCTGCAAAAGTTTCATCTGAGGTATGGTGATTAAGCAAAACTCCTTTTTTGTATTATATATATTTTATTGAATTATTTGTTATGTAATTATTAGAAAGTGCACTTAATTTTATCATAGGTTTATGTTAGTTTAGTCCCACATGGATAAGCGAGTAAAAAAGATCTTAGCTTATTAGTTTGAAAGAGGTTTCTTAAGTTCGGCTAGTCATTTTAGGATAAACCTCAGCCCAACTTTGCATGGTATCAGAGCGGGTACTCATACGTGGGCTTCCACCCATGTTGTGCACGTGTAAGAGCCTAAAGGAAGGCCCACACGTGCGGGGGAGTGTTAGAGTTTAATCCCACATGGATAAACAAGTAAAAAAGATCTTAGCTTATTAGTTGGAAAGAGGCTTCCTAACTTCGACTAGTCATTTGAGGATAAACGTCGGCCCAACTTTACAGTTTAAGTAATAACTTTTTATTGGTTTGCAGAGTTGTGGCAAAGGATCATATAAATTCTAACACAGTATTGACTATAAATTATTATGTATTATAGGAATTGGCAATTACGTCATTTTTCTCTTTAAAATTGCAATTATATACTTCTCATAAATCTGTTAAAGTGCAAAGTCTCTTTATATTATGGTGCATATTTGTGAGGAAGAGTGACCAACCATAAAGTTTGTTAGCTTATTCATAGAACTCACAGAATTATTTCATTGTCATACCCCTCGGTCCATGATCTCATCAATCTAGATTAATTTGCATTAAGTAATTGTTGCCTATTCAATTCTCCAAATATGTAGATAGATGTTAGAGTTGCAGTTTTGCACATAATCCATTATTTTCAGCTTAATTACATGTTCTTTATATCTTGGTAGTGTAAGTGCATGGACCTGTGTAAATTTCAGGATGGAATTGAAGAGGCTTTAAAGGTCCTCAAGCAACAGATTATTTTTCCAAAGCCGGCATGAGGAGTGAATGTCTTTAAATGCAGATTTCCTCATAGATAAGCTCTTAGTTCGGGAATGTATTAGTTTAGGTACATGGCAGCACGGCATTGCAGAAACGCACGTAGAGCAGCTCGTGGAAGAAGGGCTTTATTAGTAGAGTTTTTTATTGCCTATTTGAAATCTCGTGGGGCAGATAAGCATCAAGAGGGACATTACCTTCGTGATTAAAATATCCAGAATCCTAACAATGGGATTGCAATCTCCGGCTTCTCGTAGGGATTTTTTGTTTTGTTTGTCTAAAGGAGGGACTTGTAATCCTGTAACCCAGCGCCAAGAAAAACTGAATAGAAATATAATAAAAGAATGAGAACCTCAGTCACGATCATATGCAATGAAGTGATGTTAATATCCGTTGAAAATGGTAACCTGTTTAACAACAAAATACCCTTGAAAAGGTTGTAAATGAGATTCATCGTGCGCTCAACCCAATAGGGCTTTCTGATTTGTGCTCCGTAGATCCGTATTTTAATCTATTTCAGCATGGTCCATGTTTCTGTCAATTATCAAATTTCCACAAATATAATGTTCATATACTGACTGATGGAAAATCAAATGATTGCAGCGGGAGTCAGTAATTAAAGTGGATTCTAACGGCCACAGAAGGCCAGAAGATGTGGAGTAAATTTGGCAGCGGGATCTGACCTGATTTGAGACCAACAGAATCACAAACCTCAATTTATTGAGAGGAAGACACGTGAAATTTATAGATACATGGACGTGCTAAAAAAAAGTTATCATCAAGATAACCGTATATACATGAAATATACATCTAACCGAATGGACAAAATTGATGCTGTTGTTCAGTGGCCGATCCTCGTGGAAAGAATGTGATTGTAAAGGGGTCGTGCGGGTAGTAGACCAGCCCGTCTTTCTCTTTGGTAGTCAACATCCAATGCTACCGGTCCCAGACAGGAAAATCCTGCCAGAGTAAGGCAACATGATCCAGGCTTATTTTTTATGAAGAATTTTCAAAATCTACCGGAAGTCAAATGCGAAGAAAGAGAGTTATTAACAGCTGCGGACTTACCTCCTCTCTTATGCTATCCATGTCAATTCCCACGTCAGATATTATGCCACAATCTTCCATCTCCGCGTCCGTAAATGTGAGAGCTCGTTGAAGCTTTCTGGGAGAAAAGACTTCGACTTCTGCCATGAAACAGGCGGTTACAGGTCGATGATCCGAAAGCTTCTGTTCTACTCTTCTGTATTTCAAAAGTCTCATTCCCTTCCCAAATGAAAGAATTCGATCACACCTGCAAGAATAAATCTTTTTATACAGCTTTACATGCCGAGTAAGGTAAAGAGAACAGAAGCACTGGGAATGGGCAGTGCTGGAAAAACTTCTGCAGTCTCTCCAGGTTGGTAGTGACACGACTGTTCTCGTAGATCAAAACGAAGACTCAAGCTAATGAGGAACAAATTCGAATTTAAAGAGGGAACATAAACTGCCAGAATAGCACACCATATCCGTGTCATTTGCACTACACCATTTCCTTGTATTTTTTTGCAAGGTAATGATTCTGTTTCATGCACATGGACTCTAATTTATGTTAATTTGGTAGGAATGCTGCTAGCGGCTTGTTTCAATAGCATTGATAAATGACAAGGGACTAAGTAATCTATCATTACTTAAGTCTCACCATGCAGGAGTCCGTCTCCCAGCCTTTTGATCTCCTCCACAATACTTGTCTGAATTAAATTCATATTTGTATGTTGGAGGAAAATTTATAGTGCCTTCAGACCACCCATCAAATGCTCGACCTTTCCTTAGTTCTCGAATCAGCTGCCACAAAATGCAATAATATCTTCAGGATGTCACAAAGGGATAAACAAAGAACATAAGGAGCCATTTATATAAGTAATGGCAATGATTGTCTGGTTTTGGTTTCTGCAATAATATCTTCAAATAGAACTATCACTTTTCTAATTTGTAAAATACTAAAGAGATTTCATTGCAAAAAGAGAGCATGCGACAGTGTTAGCGATGGAAATGGCTCAAAACAGCTCGAAAGATCATTAATGGTCAGCTATTTTATTACCAATTGTAACAAAAGTTTGATAACGTTTTACTCAGGAATCCTAAAATCATCAATAGAAGTGTCTGCCAACAGGATGATATGTAACTGAGAAATTAAATGAAGAAAGATCACAACTACCTAGGCTCAGTATGAAGAATAACCATGCTTCTATAGAAATGGCACCAGTTCAATAACAGAGACAAACGACACAAACCTAAGGCCTATAAATGAGAAATATTTCCTGAAAATCCCAGAGCATCTATCCAGTACCTGATCCCTCTCGGCCAATTTTGACCACTCTCTCCTGGAGATGTGTTCTCGGACTTTTTCATATGATAAGTTGAGACGGTAATTTAAGTCACCAAACCAGATAATTCTCCTGGTGGAAAATAACAATAATGTTAAATAACTGCATTGACATGAAGTACAAATGAACCCCAAGGAAAATTGCTACAACAACATCAACTACAGCAAAGCATCAAAAGAAAGAAAAAAGGGTTTTTCAAATTAAGAAAGGAAAAGATACCATTTATAGACAAACAAATAGCATGAGTCTTACTATTTGTGGATTTTGTGCCAAAAGTACCCTTGTACCCTTCCAAGAACAGTCTTCCTCTCTAGTCATGGTTATGGGTCGGAGTGGGGAAGGTTTGGGGTTAAATATGTTTTTAAATGAGTCAACCTTTTCCTAACCTGTTTAGTAAATGGCCGTGGAACACAAACCCATACCCAACTCTTTTGGGTTCGGTCAGGTTTAGGTTAACCCTCTAAACATTAAAAGAAAAAATTAGTATAACAAATCATAAAATATGTAATATTTTTAAATTTGTAGAAAAGTAATCTCATTAGTATCTAATTTATTTTGAAAGTTCCCATATTTTAAGTATTAAGAAACGCTAATAGGTCATTAGGTTGAGCAATAGGCCTAGGTTACTAATCATTTTGGGATTGAACCACATTCAATCCAAAAGTGGTATAAGATTATACTGGGTCCTTTGGGGATACAACCAGAGCTCTTTAGGTTATTTGTCTTGTAGATCCATGAAATGAGAGCGAGTTTGCTCATGTGTTGTGCTATCTAATGGGAATTTGTGCTTATGTCACAGACCTCTTATGTATAAGTTGGACAAAGGAGTGTTGAGTAGGACTTTACTGAAACATATTGAGAAAAGTAATTGGGTCATAAGCTTGGGTCATAAGCTTGGGTCATATCCTTCAAAGTGGTTAGTCATGTTGGGATAAAACAATTAAACTTGTACTATCTACATAATTGAGGAAGAGGATGGAAATTTACTCATGATCACGTATGGCTTTAGTGCTGAAGTGTGTTCTGCGGTGTATTTCCTGCACATCAGAATTCCTTCGTAGTTCATCTCCTTCCTTTTCTCCAGATGTGAGGTGGGTGCATATAAAACAGAAAAGTGTTTGATGAATAGACATGCTGACGGATACTGACCCCTGATTTGCATATTAAATAAATAGTAAGTACAGAAATCTTCACAACTCATAAACTGTATTACAGGAATTATTTAAAAGAGAGACAGATCTGCTATTTTCAGACATGGGGAGAACTGACCTTGTTGCCTATGTAACCCATAATGCCAACACCAACAGCAGATACCTTCAGATTTTGGATATGCCGGATTAACCTTCTTCTTACCCATATGGTAAGGAAAATCCCAACCATTTGCTTACTGACAATCCTTACAAAAGATGAGCTTTTCTTTGTCTTTCTAACTGAATCCAGGTCAAACTCTTCTAGTAAAGGTGTACTCTTTAAATCCTGTAAGTCTCCACTTCTGGGCAACTTAAATGAATTTGATGCCTTGAAAGACTTGACAGATCTGAAAGAATTTGGTCTTCCCAGAATTCGCTGAGGAAGTAAGTCCAGTGGCTGCTCAGGCCAGCTCAAACCTAGTCGTTCCTTACTGCTTAATGCTTTAGTTAATTTGACGGTAGAGCATGTAACTGTATTTTCTGAGTCTGGCTCATCGTCTGTTGGCCTTAAACAATGCAACCTGTCCAATCTCTTTGGAGAAAATTCTGTTTTGCTGAATTCAGCATCTCCAAGACTTTGCCAGTCTTTTCCAAATCTGGATAGACTTCTCCCATCGCAGTTAGGAATTAGGGTCGGCACTTCTTCTTCTTCTACTGGATGGATTTCTTCTTCGTTCTCACTATCAGTCTCAGATAACAAAGCATCATCCAAAATTGGATCCTCTTCAGATGGTTTAAACCTCGAAGGAGAAGAAGGAGCGGTGTAGCTTTTAAATTTTGTCTTTTCAGGCTGAACAGTGTTTAATGTTTCACGAATGAGATCTTCCCACTTCCGAACTGGACGGTTGTCCTCAGCACCAAAGATATTGCCAGCATTCAATGGAACAACTTCTTGAAGACTTCAAGTTTAAAACAACAAGAAAAATAAATATTGTCAGTAGCTACTCAACAAATGAAAATTCATTTTGTGAGTGAAAAGCCAGTTACAGCTGGTCTAGCATTTCCAGATGCATAGAATTCAAATGTGTGGCAAAGTTGATTGGATCCTCCCCTACGGCAACATCATAAACATTATATTTGTCAATAAACCTCTAGTAGACAGTGACAGCATAAAGAGCTATACCATGAAAGGAATGCTGTCTTATAACCTAATTAGAGGTTTTCCAAGGCAGAAACCCATACCAGCCAGATATATCTCATCTATCTCTTTAAGGTACGTAATATGGGTGTTGTACATTTAGTAAAAAAGCATAAATGCCCACTGAAAACAAAAAGGAGCATAATTTGCATCTATACTCGATTTGAGTTACCCAAATTTAGTTTCACTGCTTTCGGGGTGGCTGTAATGGATGCTTAAAAAGATAATTTCAAAATATATAACATTGGTATATTTTGCATCCAGTCCAGAAAATGCATCAATGGAAATTCTAGCAAAGAGCATTAATCCACTAAAGAATATTCCAGGTGATAGAACTTAATAAATTTATTTCAAAGATATATATGCCGATATAGAGACAATCTATTGTGTTATGTTGTTTGGGAAAGGCATTTACCCCAACACATATATATCTGCAGGCTCCTCCATGTCCAGCCAATCCTTTATGTCGAGATCATCTGGTGGTACTTTGCCCCCAACATTCCATGTCCCAACGCAAACCCTGCAGTATAAACCATAGTACAACATATAGGGGTAAGAAGAATAGAGCAACTCCAAACGATGCACCATGTCAAAATTTTAATCAACTGCTCCTGGAGAGCAGTGCAATCAAGCGTACCAAGATGAAACATATTCATTTCATGTTTCTTATCCTTAAAAATTCCATAAATTGACTTTTAACATTACTTAATCAAGACACTGATCACTAAAGGATCTACGGCATAACTAATGGCTAAATAACCATTTGGGGGTTGCTCACAGTAGTTTGTCTCAGCAGAGTATCAGTCACTTGCATCACATATAATCAAAATCTAAAACAGATGACCATAGTCCTGTTTTGTGGTGTCTACTAGCAATGAAACAGTCATCATAGATTGTTCTATAATACTTCTAAGTTCTACCAGTAGCAAAACTGATCTGCTTTTCTTACTGATAGTGAGAAGCGAGTAAAATACAGGTATGCTACAGAGGCCTATACACATAATGGTCAACATGTATGCATCTTTTTATTTAAAAAATATATGTATACGAGATTTACCCAGCCAAAGTTTGAAAACTGAGAAAATGTTAAGAGCTGGAATTGACAATATAATATATTAGTCACATAAGAAGAAATAGCTTGCCTGAGTTCCTTGGTGTTTATATACTGTGCCCTGAGAGTCTCAGAGTTGCGTCTTTTGATCTTACAGGAAAGCATCTCAGAGGGATTATCTGCACATAAAGTCCATTACTGGATTAGCATAATAACCTTTCACACCTATTAGGATAAGTGTAGTGCGAAAAGTCTGAGATCAAAGCAAAAACAGATATGGACATGGGTTGGATGTACTAATGAAATACGTCAACCGTTTTAGTGTGGTATGTGATCTATAGTTTCTCAATGTTCAGCTCGATTCGTGACCAGCTTTTTTGTTTCATCTGAAAAAATAACCTTTCTGAAGGGTATATGATAAGTAGGACTGGATATATATAGAATCCTAGAATCTAAACAGTCCAGGGAAAGCAGTATTGTTACTTTGTCTATCAAGAAGAAAATCCAAATTAACAGAGTAAAAGCTAAAAGATTTAATTAGATATTTACTACCATTGTTACCGAACTGATATTCATCTGTGTTCTTGCTTTCATTCTGCAATTCACGTTCCCGGCCGCACAATTCTGCATATGGAAGCAAGATTAAAACCATAAAGCTGAGAAGCAGAAAGGAGCAGGAGATTAAAATCTATATATTAATTTCGCAGCCAAACACATTTATACAATTATTCAAACACTTTCCAAAAATCTAAAAAAAAAAACAAAAGAAAGGAAAACCTGCAAATCACCTTCGTCATCTAAATCGCTGTCGCTGTCTCCTTCATCAGCGCTGTAATCGAATTCCATAGGTTTTCTGTTGAGCCATTTCCTCAAGACAAATCTTGGCCAGAATAACTGTAGGCATGTGCAACCCAAACAACAGAAATCAACCCAGTCCCACTGCAAATTTCCTTTTTCAGAACCAAAAGGATAAAAAGGAAAACGAAAGAAGCATTTCTCTAAAAAGATCAAATAGGAATTCCCTGAAAGATTGCATGAATATCAAAGCAGGGGCATAAAAAAATACCTGCTTTTGTTGACCTGGAGAGTTCTTCATTACGATTCAGTTAAAGAACAATCGCAATAGAGTCGATCCTCTTCTTCTCTGCTTAATGTTCCTGCGATCTTATGATAATCGTAAAGAAGAGCTCCGGCTTCATTTATAGGAGATTAGTTATCAAAGAGAAGACCAGTCATGGGAGTTAGGAGCCTAGTTCCCGTGTTTACCAACAATTTGGAAAGTTCAGAAAAAAAACTCCAGTTGAATTTGACAGGCCGTTTACAATTTTCGCCAACGCACAAGCTGGCAGGAACGGGTTACTAACGAAAGCTGAAATAAATAAATCTTGCGTTTGACATTTTCCTTTCAACGGTGACACCAGGGGTTCCAACTCCAGGAACAGTAACAAGGTAGTTTCTGTTCAGAAAATCAGTCAAAATTGAAAAAATTAACAGTCAACTTCCATAATCACAACATCCAGCTTCGCATGGATCGTCAAGCCGACATGATCCCGTTTCCTTCGACACGTAACAGTCCGGATCGCATTTTCAAAGAGAAAAACGCGGGGAGTAATCATGGGTCTCAGCGCAAAGGAGGATAAACAATTAAGTAACAACCATCACTAGAAGAAGCCTATCTGATTCCCGGTAACCACCCAAACCCCAAATTCCAAATCTTATCCAATGGGCACGGTTATCTTTTTCCTAAGAGAAAAACGCGGGAGTAATCATGAGTCACTCGACGCAACGAGGGATTAACTTTTAAGTAACAACCATCACTAAAAGCCTATCTGATTCTGGATAACAGCCCAAAGCTTATCCCAATGTGTACGATTATTCCCACTTTGTGTGTTCTTCTTTATACTTCATACTTACATAACCCGACCGCTTCTTTTATAAGTATATACTTTACTTTCGGGCAGTTGAATTGTAAAGGATTAAAAGCACTGCAAAGTTTAGTGCGAATTGTAAAGTGTTAACTCGGGTAAGAGAATACACAACACACACACACACATATATATATATATATTGGGTCACCTCTGCACCGCCACATATTCAAGTGGGACGAAGCGACCTTTACGACTGCAGACACTTCGGGACGGCTTGATTTTTATTTCTTCAAGTGCTTCCGGAAGCCGAAAGAAACGCAGCTAGAGGACAAAACAGGTGACAGTAGCACTAGGACCACCCCGTATTAAATGTGTGAGGGACGTGTCGAAGTCCAAGTGGTTGAATTAAAGGACTATTTCACATCAATAAATTAACGTGGAAACATTGCGATTCCCCGGGCGAAAGGAAAAACCTTTTCTCATTGCCTGAACTGAACTGTGAATGGTAACCACTGCTCTGCTTTACAGAGGCTTCGGAGGTCGTTTTCAATTTTGATCCTCTTCACATCTCCACTTTCCCCTTTACGTCACTATTTACCTGGGGAGATGATTCCTTCTCGACCACGCGGTCCTTGAGGTATGAGGAGATTCTGGCGTTCAGCTAGGCGAATAAGGGCAATGAAAAAGACTTATCAAATTCAGTTGAGATGCCTAAAAGATAAGTTTGAAGTTTTTCATACGTTCTGCTTAATCTATTTCAGTTTCAGTGCCAGTAAAAAAATCAAAGAAGTTAGAGAGCGAGATCCTGTGCCGGAAGTGGAGAAACATTGATGTTTGACGAAATCCTACTTTGTCAAGTTACCATTCTGGGAGTGGAAGCCTTCATTCTTGTACAGCTGAGTACCTAATCTTGTTTCCACAAAGTAGGACATATGCTGCTCACATATCTGATCGCTATCTCACTACAGAGGATTAATTCATGGTGATCAATTCAAATCAACTAACATTTCGCTTCTGAATTCAGTAAAGACTCCGATCACTCGACCGTACAACGTTCCGTAATTAAACAGTCTTAACAATTACAAAATACAGAAAAGAATGCAAAAAAAAAAAAAGACGACGGAAATCTCTGTATCGCAGAGAAAGCATCCAAAAGAGGAAAAAGAGAAGAAGATCTCGCACCTTATTCCAGTCCTCTTCGTCCAAAACCAAAAGCAAATCTGAAACCACAGTCGGTCCACAACTCTCCTCCGGTTATCATCATCTGAGAAGAGCAGAAAATCTTTGGAGGGACGCCTTCCATTTATATGCGAAAGTTACAAAGAGAGCGTGGCCGAAGACGTCAAGTTACAAAAATGCCCTTATCAAAGTTGACGTATTTTTTGACATGTCTAACGAAAGAAAGCCCCGGGAGGTCCGTCCTACACAGCACGCAGAACGACAAATGACATAGATGAAACTCGCGTGTGCAAAATCTACATCTACTCGCGTGCGGAAAAGTCCAGCATGTCTGATAACTGATAAGCCGGTCAGTGGTGGCCACCGCGCGAGTACGACGAACAAACGTGAAATGTAAAATCATCATGATCCCCCTCCCCTCCGCGTTGGGACCCAGACCGGGTTCCACACTTGGGGTCGGTTAATTTTTCTAGACCAGCTTAAATGCTTTGATAGACTGGCCTCATTAAGTTAATCCACTAAGTATTATATATAAACAACCATCCAATTGAATCCCCAAAAGTTTGCTAATATTTTTATCCCCGCCTTTGTCGTCACGTCCATGTCTGAACGAAAGAAAACAGATTAACAACTTTTAATCCACGATTATAATAGTCTAATATTGTCATTCTCTCGCTTTCGACTGTCCAAATCGACAGCCTCCGCGAGCCGTCGCCATCCTGAAGGTCAGTCAGTGGGTCACTCTCCCAGAAATATGCGTTTTTAATCCATACACGCATCTGAAGATGACGTACGTAGCGCTGCCACATGTCTCCGCCTCCCTCGACGATCTTTAATTTCCAGGTCATGGGTCATGGCCTTTTCTTATTCCACATCAGAAGTCAACAACGCGAACGTGGAGCAATGGGGGTTCTCCACTTGTTAGGAAATTGAGCATCAAAGGAACGATACCAAGGCACAATTAGCTTTCAAAAACTATCCACTAATTACGAGATATTATATAAAGGGATAGCTCCTTCATGACTTCAACGGATTAGGATCTTCTAATAAAACTAATTTCTGATCTGTAAGATTCACGTAAGAATGGAAATTACAAACTGATTGTCGTATTCGTTCCGCCCATGTATGGCACCGGATTTCAAGTTAGCAGCCAAATATAATTATTCATTAAAATTTTCAAACATTAAAATAATTTCACCCTACGAAGATGAGTTCATTCAAGGAGTACTATACTCACTCCTCGTAATCCCTTTGATTCGTCCAATATTTAATATCACAACGATTCGCCATTATTCCTCATTGCATGTGCAGCGTTCACTAGCCGGAGCCCAATAGCTAGCGTCCAGAAATATAGAAAAGTTCCTTTGGTTTTATTAAATATTTGGTGACGTCCTTGATTATCGACTTAACACGTCCCTGATAAGAACCAAATGTCTCTTAATGCACATGACTCATGATCTAATTGCGTGTTCAGGAAATATATTACACTAAATAAAATTTTCCTTTATAATTAATAATGAGGGGATCATTAATTGAAGAGGAGAATCATGCCGACATCGACCTTTGAGATGCAAAATCATGAAACTGCTCCTCCTTTTTTCAACAATGCAATGGGCCGCAGGGAAGTTTAGATAGAACCAGATTACCTGCTCTTTTGACCAGGGAAATTTACGTTACAAAATTATAGAAAATAATGTAACTTGTAGGGAAGAAAGGATATACAGAAGTCGTTTAGGGGCGAATTGGTTAGGAGTTATACTTGTGGGTTTGTTAGAGACTAAGTTATATTATCACTATTTAGGTAAGTTGAACCACCCACGTGTTTATTAGAATTTAGGTATAATAAATCACATGATATATTATGAAAATAGACATATAATTTGCAAAGGATCCATTTTCATAAACATCATATAGATATGATTGAATTAAAATAAGAAAGATAACGGGCGTACTTTTCATCTTCGAATAGTAATTTAGTTGAAGTAGTGCACAACAAAACCTTTTTGAATATCTCGTACAAGTAATAAGCTTGCTTCCCTTCATCATACTAGGCGTGTATAAGTCTCAACCTCACTTATAAATCTTTGGAAGATTTATAGATTCCAATGGGTATAACACTAGGGACTCTCTTCAATGTGGACGAAGAGATACAACTCTTTATTCCCAAAGCATCCCTAGAGTCAATATACCCCTTAAATCTACCTCTACAAGGAGATGTGCTGGCCATTATTCCCAGTACTGAACGTCCAGTGATAAAGTATCTAGAATTGGGATCCACACCCATAAGTCTTTGTGATTTTATTTAATAAAATAAATATTTGAAACCATAATTCCAACACTCTCACTTAGTTTCAAATTCATTTTTATAAAATTTTAATTTTCAAAAACATGAAAAATTAATTTTGACACATAAAACCATACAATGACCATAGACATTACCCCAAATACTTTAACATACAAAGTGTAGTTAACCCGGGCCTATACAATGTAAATCTTAAATATCTAAGGCTGGGGAATAAACCAAATCCATACTTGTCAAGTTCAGCAGTCTCCATTCATAGCATAGTCAGACCTGAACTTGGGGAAAAGTTTTGTACAAATTCAAGTTTTAGCGGCTAAGGTAACTGTGCCTCACCAGTACAATAGGCCTGAATTAATTTAGACAACCAACTCTATCTTCCTATTAAGACCCTTCTATATATATGTACAAGTATATACCTAATAGGAAAGCTGGACGTCAAGGCATTCCACCGTCTATTGTTGGACCTATTGGGTAAGAAAGCACTTAATTAGACAAATAATCAGAAGATAGACTACTCTTTAATTCAATCTATAATAGAAATAACTCAATTTAATCTAATAGAAAAGCTACAATATGATTGTAATTTAAATAGATAACAGAATTTTAAAACACAACAAGTACATCAACTAGAATAAACAAATTCTAAATTCCAGCATGCTAAATAGTCTTGTTTAACAACTCTTTATCCAACATATAACAGACTATAAATCCCCCATTTCAGATAATTTGAAACAATAATTTTCACGTAACATTGGTATTCAATTTTACAAGACCAACAACAATATCCAATTCTATAAAACCACCAGAAATATTTCTAATCAGCAGAAGTGCATATCAAATATATATATTCATTATGTACAGTAGGTTCAACCAGTTACAGAAGAGTCTTAATTACAGTAAACAGGTACTGAACTTCAATTATCCTTGATTCAATCCACAGGAATTAAAATTTAATAACAAAGAACAATATTTAACAAAATGAGCATGCACTTGAACACCCAACAACCCTAATTTTAATTCACGAATAGCATAATCCAGGAATGAGAAAAAGTATCCTGAATTAAACTTGAAACAACAGAGAAACTTATCGATTTGACGCTGCGGCGTGGAGAAATCCACTGCTTTAAAGACGTTATCGGCGACCACGGTGTGGAGTCACGAGCCGAGCGTCTCCCAAGGATACGCAGCACTCTCAGAGGGACGTGCACTCGTCGCTAAGAGTTCGGAGTCGTTCAGGAACCCAAAACAAAGAGAGGAAACGTTCTGATCGAAGGATAATAGGAGAAGAGAAGATTCAAACAGATTCACCAAGGAGAGATTAAAATGAAGAAGAACCAAGAGCGATTCGTCGAGGAAGAAGAAGATAGCCAAAAGGGATTTTTCAGTTTTCCGGGAAGAACAACAATAGCAACGGTATTTCTTCTTTTTTTTTCTGGGATGAACAACAACCACAAAAGGGGATTTTTCCGTCTAGAAGAACAGGAAGTTTCGCTGAAGAAGGAGAAGATCGATCTATGGTTTTTTCCGTGTCTTGGGTTCTCGGGGAACCCTTGTTTTATCTCCAAATCACAAAAGGGCAAAAACCCGTTCGTGTTATGAGGTCCGATTTAATCGGGTGTGGGAATCGGGTCCCGACTATTAGTCGGGTCCCGAACAGTCATTTTTATCAACATTTATAACATACTCAGTAGCTGAGGAACTCAAGGTAAATCTCCATATCAGCATGAGTATTAGCCGTAAAGGAAACTGTGCATGTGTAATCCCATTGGCCTGGACAATTTAGAGACTCAACCATCACTTCCTATTGAGACCTTTCACGTATAAGTGCATACCTTAAAAGGGAAGCTGAATCTCAAAGCACACCATCAATACTCATATAATCACACAAAACATATGCATTCATTCAAATTTGTGATTTCATTCAATGGAATATAAAATACAATGTCATGATATTACAAATCAATGAGACCATAATTCATACAAAACAATGTTCTCCCACTTGGTCTTATAATTGCAAACAAATTAAACCCATGTTCCCCACATAGACAATGAAATTAATCACGGAAAGGCAATTAGTTAGTGGACAAACTAAGTTGTCCAGAGAGGCTATTTTGTGAACAACAACTTCTTTTCGTCAGCATATCTTATATACAGTGGCATTTCCTTCAATATGTTTTGCCTTGGAGCGACACTTCAGATATTTTGTAATAGCAATAACAGACGTGTTCTCACAAAAGAGAGGCATAGGTCGCACCACACAGTTTACCATTAGAAGTTTCTGCAAAAATTTGCGAAGATAGACTACCTCTCTTAGCTAAATTTATAGGTACATATTCTGCCTCCATGGTTGATTGACCTATAGAGTCTTGCTTCTTGCTTTTTAAAAAAATGGTACCTCTGTCAAATATGAAGATAAAACCATAAGTAGACTTGCAAATATCATTACATTAGTAAAAAACTGGTTTTAGGGGCAGGTGTTCACAATAACCATCCCTAAAAAGAATCTTTAGAGGGGGACGGTCTAAAGCTCATCCCTAATTATTGGGTGATTAAATATAAATCCTACTCCCGCGCGCTTTAAACCTAAAGATTGATAACGAGTCTTAAACCTATAATCACCTGCTACTTAAACATATGGTCTCCCGCGCTTCAGCTTCTCGCACGAAAAGTATTCTTTTGCGAACTCCTTCACCTTTCCGTACGCAAGATACTCTTCAAACTCCTTACCAAGCGCCCGTATAAACCCGGCTCAGAGATCCCGTGTCCCTATCTTGGCCCGACAGCAACAGGTAGATCTATCTTCGCCCTAAAGCTTTATCCCTCGTCTATGGTATGCATCTACCATTTGCTTTAACTAAAGCTTAGGACACGAGAGATGGGGAAGATGGAGATGTTACAGTGGGGAAGATGGAGATGTTACAGTGGGGAAGATGGAGACGTTTTTAATTCGGGTATTTCTTTCTTTCTTGTTTTTTTTTCTTTTAACCCCTCTTCGTCCCCCTTCCCAGGGCAACCGGGGCCCCTATTTATTCTCCCTTCCCTTTCTTCTTCTTTTCCCTTTTGTCTTTCGTAAATTCACCTTGTCTGAAACCGGAATTTATAAATTCTTAAAAATTATTGTGTTGTCATCTACGGTTGCATTATTTGATAACGTGAATCTCCTAGAATTCTGCTCTAGTTTTTCTCGATCATTGAAGAAGAAAAACAAAATATTCATTTTCCGTCATTCCCGCGAGTCTGATTATATAAATCGCAACTTCCAACTCGTTCTTCGAAGAATGCTCTCTTATTAACTGTTATACAAATCCCGCGGCTCCCCTGTTTCCGAACTTCATTGTTTTTCCAAGCCCTAAATCTCGCTAGTCCATTCCGCCATTTCTTTGCGTCTGCCTCGTCATTCATGGGTTGCGCGAGCTCTAAGCAAGTACGCTTGGACCGGAATTCCCAGAGTCTTGCCACCAAAAGCTACTCCCTGATTCACAATCCCCCCAATAACTTTTCTACTTTTGGAGTTTCAGCTCCTGAATGATGGTGGCAATTTACGTAAGAGAAAGGGAACCTAACTCTTACAGTTCTCAAAGATCCTATATTATATTCTCCCTCACATGTCGTTCTCTTTATTATTCCTTTTGACATTCATTCAGAATCTTTGCCTTCATCATTCTTTTCTATCGCAAACAAGCATAAACACAAGAAAAGAATCACATACCAATAGCAGAACCTATAACAGAAAACCAGAGCATATACAAGCATGATATGAACAAAAAAATAACCGTAAGTAATCATATAATATTCCCCATCTCCTAGTCCATGCATTTTCATCATAATTCTGAGCTTATGTTTCCTTAAGAACACAATGATTTTTTTTCCAGATGCCGGAAGTTTACTGGGAATAACATCTGAATGACCCAAGCCAAAAAAAGTGGGTCAATCAAAGACAAAGTGATGCCATACTTTACCCCAGCCTTTGGCATTTGTTTTACAAAATCAAGTAAAACCTGTATACTTTCATCTTTAAAATGTCTAAGCAATGCATTTGTGAGAGAGAGAAAGAGAGAGAGTTTTAACTATAGAGAAAACTGAGAGATATAGATAAAACTGAGAGATAGAGATATATATATATATATATATATATATATATATATATATATAGAGAGAGAGAGAGAGAGAGAGAGAGAGAGAGAGAGAGAGAGAGAGAGAGAGAGAGAGAGAGAGAAGTCAGAGAGACAAACAGGGAAATAGAAAGGGAGAGAGCACTAGAGAGTGTTAATAGGAAGCATAAAAACTAAGATGTCTGATCTTCTACAGTAATGAAATCTAGCGTATATCACGACGAAGAGCAGAGGGTTTTTGAAGACCGAAGGTGTTTTCGATCGGAGGAGAAATGTGCGCCGGAGAAGAGCGAAGGGTTTTGGAAGTCTTTCGGTCGGAAGAGAACAGCACCAGAGAGCAAGAGCAAGAGGGAAGAGGAGGGTGTGCGAGTGGGGAACTTAAAGAAAAATTTCTCAATTTTCAGGGCGGAGGAAAATTAAACGTTACAAAGTGTAACCAGTATGAAAATGGGCCTGACGAGCCCTGATGTTTGGGCCTAAAAGTCAGGCCCAATTTTTCGCTGGTGGGGGTTCTAAACCCCGTTTAATCGGCCGACGGATATCCCAGGTCCGCGGCCAATTCTCTGTTGGCGGAAGGAGGTTTTTTAGCACTGAAGGTAATTATCACGAGAATCTGCAAATTCTGTCTATATAAACAAGTCCCTGAATCTCCATATTGATGTGAAGGCTTAATTTGCCCTACAAGTTTTCTACTTTGTGATAGAAAATTTGACTAGGATGGATAAAACCCATAATGTGGAGTAGTACTGAAGAAGGCTTGCATTATTGGATGCAAGGGCTTGGTAAGAAAGAACTTATTGAAAATTTATGAGATATGTATAGTAGGTGGGGGGAATGGGGAGGAAGTTAACAATAACTTTTTGTACTTCCTTGCAGTGCTGTTTTGTGCAGACAGCACGTTAAAATTTAACAAAAATTCATGTCCAACCACCTCTTACAATTATCCGGGTAAGTTATTCCCGTTCGGATATACAAGTGGTTCGATCAAGGACCCAGCTAGCACTAAATTATGAAGACAGCTTAAGATTAACTTATATAGGATATATAACTAATTTACATTGAATTTAATAGATTTAGCCTCTCATTGTTGTTTCAATCTATTGTGTAAGTGTTGTATATCTAGAGATCATTCAATAATATGTTGTTATAAATAAGTTATAACTGAATAATATTTGAATAATATTATCTCATGGTAAAATATAGTTTAAACCCAGTTGAGTGCGCGCGGCCAGTGCTGAACACTTTTGATCCCTACAGAATTAAACTTGAAATAAAGCAGCCAGGTTTTAAATACGTCGCCATCAGGAGGAGACTGGGTGTGCCATGGCGTGTGTTTGATATAGAAGGAATAAATGGAAACAGCTTTTAAGCTTATACGTCACATTGCCTTGATTTCCTGATCTGCAGAGTGCAAGAAAGTTTTCCTTTTGGTAGCGATGCAGTTGTGATATCTAAGGCAAGTCGGTGAGGCGCTTAATTTGCATGTGTGCCTCTGTTAAGGCGGGAAAAAAAAAAAAGAAAGAAAGAAGCATCAAATCGAGGTTTATATACTTGCATTATTCTGGTCAGGTTAATTGGGATAATACACAAGCAGCTTCCTCATAGAGCTAGAATGATGTTTTTTATTTGCAGGTGTAATTAATTAACCTTTCATTTCACTTCATTAATAAATTTGAAACGATTAAAAAAATGGTATAAATGCTTAGTACGTATCCTTGTATTTCCAAATAAATTAACATGATAGATGTGTATAACCCATATTAGGCTCTTTAAAACTATATATCTACCTACTTAATTGCCCCAAGTGTAGTACTAGCGTGCAGGCCATTGTGTTCTTTATATCCTTGAGGCATGCATAGGGGGAGGAATTTCCTCAAACCAACACCTTCGGTGCTGCCCCCATGTGGGAACTCTCTCTGATTAGAGTGGTGATATGTGTACTGTGATCATTTACTGTGAGTTTTACAGTATGACATGGCATCCTCGTTGGTAGTAAGTAAGAAATAAAATAGGAACTAACTTTCTATTTTACATGGAAGCTTAAACCCTAGACCTTATTGGAAATGCCAATTAGGATGCCAAGGGGACTGCCACATCAGAATGTAAAACCTCAGAGTAAAACATTAAAGTACTGATTTCATTCACTCTCCATTGGAAAGCAATAAATTTCATATTTCTGTCTACTCGTATAACCCAAGGGAAAGTATCTCATTAATTTCCATTGCAACACAAGGTAAGACGTACAACTTTATAAATTTGCTCTTTTCCACTAATGGGTGATTTGATACTAGTACACTATAATTAAGGTGTAAAAACTATAAGGTGCAAGAAGTAAGAAGGCGGAAAACACAAATGATTGAGCAGAGTAAATTAAGAAAGAGAAAAGAAAAAGTACAATTTATAACCTTTATATTAAAGATGGCTTCACAATCAAATACAAGAAAATAGAAAAATATCCTGTACGCGCTAGTTGCAGTAACCAAGCCAAACTGTAAAATATAAATATAAAGCTCAAATTAACAAACACCAAATTAAAAATTGCAAACTATATAGGCCAGCTTTCCATCTCCATAATATCTTGCTTTGCTGGTGGATAATTAATATATGGAATCCCGGCCGTAACAAAATTAACCAAGAATATTCACCAGTGATACCAATTTCTCATCCTCTCTCATCATCCCCAGCTGGCCAGTTGGGTGAAGCAGCAAATAATATTATCTTTATTTATTTATTTCTTCACAGGCTTGCGTCGACGATCGATGGACCGACCGACGGACGGAGCTTCTTCGACCCGCTACTTGTCTCTTAATTTCTTTCGTGTTCTTTCGTGAACACATGCATGGGTCCCCGGTTTGTTTAAAAGTCTTAATTAATTTAACGGAAAAAAAGGGTTCAGTACCTAGCCACCCCGTACGTACGTGACTAAGTTCTTCAGCTACCAAGCTTTCAAAGGGTATCTATGGATGCAGTCGTTCCAGGGATTGTCAGCCTCCACGCGCGAGTCCCTGAGAGCCTTCCAAACGAGGCTACAGACCTTAAACCCGGTCCCGAAAGCCAGCATCCAGAGCTTATCCCCCTCCTTCACCCTCCCTTTGGCTTCGAAGTAGGCCAGTTGGTAGAAGACCAAACTGCTGGAGGTGTTCCCGAACCGGTGCAGCGTCATCCTCGCCGGCTCCGTCAACTCGTCGCCGAGGCGGAGCACCTTCCCCACCTGCTCGATCACCGCCTTCCCCCCCGTGTGTATGCACATGTGGTGGAACGCCGTCGCAAAGTCCGGCACCTTGCCCTTGGTGTCGGCGGAGAGGACGGAGTAGGCGTAGGCGAGGAGTTGGGAGAGGGGGAGGACGCGCGGGGCGAGGGAGCGGATGTGGGTCCGGAGACCCTGGGCGGCGACGCGGATGAGGTCCTTGGTGAGGGAGACGCCCATGTTGCCGTCGGCGTCCTCCTCCTGGAAGGCGGCGCGATAGGATGCGTCGTCGGCGCCGTGGTGGGTCCGGAGGGAGGTGAGGAGCTCCATCTTGGCGGCAGAGCGGCGGGCGGGGTCGTTGGTGACCAGGGCGGCGGCAGTGCCGACCCGGAAAATGCAGTTGGTCACGAGCATGGACCGGTTCTCCCCAAAGTACCAGTTGAGGCTGATGCTCTCCGTGACGACCACGAGCGCGTACCGGACCCTCCTGTCACGGCCCAGGAGGTTGGCGGCCATGTCTATGCTCATCGCCCCGGAGCTGCACCCCATCCCGCTCAGGTTGAAGGTCTGGACGTCGGGCCTCAGGTTGTAGCGGTTGACGATCATGGAGGTGAGAGACGGAGCGGGGGAGAAGATCCCGCCCGTGGCTATGACGATGTCGATCTGGCCGGTGGTACTGCCCGTCTTGTGGAGGAGGGCGTCGATGGCGGAGAACATCCCTTCCTCCGCCTCCTGGACCGCGGACTTGTGTTGGGCCTCGTAATCGGACTGGAAGATGAAGGGGGGCGCGTACGCCTCGTTCCCGAGGCCGGACTTGAGGTAGATCCCCTGCATGAACTCCTCGCTCGCGGCGGTGTACCGGCGGGACCGCCGGACCAAGTACTGGCACACTTCGTAGCTGCATTTGCGGTCGAAGTCGGGCTTGAAGCAGGCGTAGTCCAGGAGGAGGACGGGGCGGCGGCGGCGGGAGAGGTAGAGGTACACCGAAAGCGCGACACACCACGCCAAAGACAAGGACATGACGCGGTACTTGTGGGAGACGAGGTGGAGAATGTTGAGGAAGGAGGACGACGACGTGGAACTGGTGGTGCTGGTCGTGGTGGTGGAGTGGAGGAGGCGGAGGAGGATGTTGAGGACGAGTAGAGAGGCGAAGGAAGCGCGGAGGAGGAGTTGGGTCTGGGTGAGGGAGGAGTACTTCATGGTGCTTAATTTGTCGATGAAATGCTGCCCCCGCGCGCGGCCCCTCCCTGATCCCCAGAAGAAATAAAGTAAACTAGTAAAAACAAGGAGGAGAAGCAAAAGGGGGGACGCGGGGTTCAGCTTCAAAGTAAAGACTAGTAGTACTACTCTCCAACGGGAATATATATATATATATATATAATGGCTCCTCCCTCCCTCCGGGTTTCGATGCTTTACAGCTTTTCTTCATAATTAAGAGACCTACTCTCGGAGGCGAGTGAGTGGAACAGGGAAATGGTGCTTTGAGGACAGGGAATTGAATGAGAGTTGGGAACCGTTGGGAAGCGAGACATTAACAGTGAGAAAAAAAGCAGGGCCCCGGGACTGGGAGGGACAAAAAGAAATTAGATTAGTAATACTAGTTACTACTCTGGACTGGAACTCGTCGAATTAAGCAGAAGAATTAACTTCAAAGGAAGAAGCTAGCCCAGATCGCAGAGTAAGGAGAACTACCGCACCACGTGCATACCGCTGAACGTTTCGCCGCAATTAATCGATCCCTTGACGACACGCGTCGTCTTCTACGCGTACCTTGATCCGCTTGTAGACATTAATTGGTGGGAATTTTGGTGCTGCAACCAATTATATTCGAGAGAAACAGACGTGTGTATATATCTACATATCCCACGGCTGAAGTTTGTGAGTTAGGTTTAACTTAAATTAATTTGTCCCCCTTTTTTGATTAATTGGTTGAAACAGACGTCTAATTATAATCAGCCGGTTAAAGTACCAGATTACCTAATTAAACCAGAATCAGAATATTAATTTTCTTTTCCTTCATCGATGCCTGGCTGGATTTTCAAAACACTGAGTCAACCAAAACATTGACCCGATTTAATGGCCGGCATTTTAATTCCTATTGTCTCTAATTGCCAACCGAGTGTGTGACGCAGGTCTATTCATTTGATCAAATCAGGTTCTACTTCTAGTGCAATATTAACGCACAGGGGACGGGTACGTTAATCCAACACATTAAGGGAGGAAGGGCGAAGGAACCCTAGTTCTATGTCTTTCGCTAAACAGTCATACTGATCAGATTTCACGTATGGCTCCATTGGTACTCGTCTAATAATTAACACACATGGTGGGATCCGGGTGGACAACAGTAATGACCAAAACCATATCGTTGACTGTAAATTTATGATATCCAAAGTTTTCAACAGGAAGTCATCTTAATCAATTAAGATGCTCTCTTAAGCCTAAAGCTACACAGCAGGGTTGAATCTCATTAAGGAAGAAATTTGACTATTAATTGGTCGACGAGCTATTTCTAGAGTTACAAATAGCCATTGAAATTTGAGGGTGTGCAATTTGGGTACCCCTCTTAAGATATATTGGTGAATAAATTGCTCCTACCCTGTGCTGAAATTTTATTATCATGAACATGCCTGTGTATGATTTAAGATGGTCACGTGCAACATGGCACTAGCTAGGTGCGCCATATCCCACCGAGCACCATCACAGGTAACCATCGCACCAAGAATGTCTTATTAGATTTAAAACTAAATTGTTTCGCAACAACTTAGTTGGCTCTTTTCTTTCTTTTTAATTATAAAACGTTAAAAATTTGGGTTCAGGTTAGAATCGAACCTGCCATTAAAACCACTGCCTTGATATGACAATGTTCAACTAACTAAGTGCAGTGAACCAAAGCATTTCGGTGCCTTGTTTTACTATATTATTAATTTCTTATGATTTCAGTATCACATACAATTATGTTGGTCCAGTTTTTTGAGGAATAATTGAGATGCAAGCTAAATAAGTTAAAATGCTTATAAATGGTGGTGATAATTGTACTGTCAAATTTTACTGTGGGTTTACAGCGTGACATGGCGTCTTTATTGGCAGTAAAGATAAGAGATAAAGTAGGAACTATCTACCTATTCTGTACGTAAGCTTAAATCCTATACCTTATCTGGACTACCAACCAGGCTGTCAGCACGACAACGACATCAGGATGAAAATATTCACAGTAAAAACTCACCGTACTAAAATTATTTTTCATATTTTTAATCTTACAGTTACCGTTCTTGTTTTTAGTGGGAAATTTAAGAGGAGAAACCGAATGTCACTTGTCAGTTACCTGCCGCTTTTGCATTACAGGCAAAGTTACTATAAACACAACGTTCATTCAAACTGGCGGAGATCGAAAGGAAAAGACACCAGAAAGAGAGAAGCTTAAGGAGAAAGCAAGAGAATGTTCAGAGACTGTTTCGGCTGTTTCTGTAGTTTCCCGAACACTGACGCAAAGGAGAAACAGACGATGCATCTGGAAATGGCGGCTATATGTATATATATCCCACGTAGATAAAAATAAAAAATGAATTCGCTTTGCTGTCTATTCCTTCTCCATTACCAAATTACAAAACAAACTGTGAAACGGCTGCAGCAAATTGATTAACCAATGGAGCTCTCTGCTGTCAAATTGTTGTGTATATAATATATGGCCACTTTGACATCTGAATACTCCGACCAAAATCACACCGTCGGCGTCTCATTGAGGTAGCCGGAGTCGGAGGAGAACGGGGAAGAGAGAAGGGAGAAAGAAGAAATCACGGGTACTTAATCCGATTCGTATGTAGCTGCCCACTGATTTGATTCGGACGTGGCTGATCTTATGAAACCAGCTGCGATATTCAGCAATTTTAATTAAAACCTGCATTTATTCTCTGATGTGCGTGAAAGCGCATCAAATGAAAATGAAACATCGAAGGGTAAAGAAACAGAGAGGGCAGTGGGCATTATGAAACACGGTACTGAAAGATGAATTGGGTGCATTTACTTCCAGTTTTTAGCACGTTCAGAGTCTCTAAAACCCGTTGGTTCATTCACACACGATCCCATCGGTGGAGATATTTTTAGTTTCATGAGGCTCTTAGATGTTGTTGGTGCTGTAAGCTCGATTTCCTTACTCTATTTTGCAGGAAAAATCCATCATCAATATGATGGAGTAGGAGATTTTACCTCGTTAGCTTTTTTCCTGCAGCCCATATGCAAGTGTCGTTCACATGGAACCTTTCTCCTCTTCCGCCTTCAAAATTATTATTTGAATATTTGCTACTACCACCAAGATTTGCACCGCCAGCCACTCCGCCTAGGCTCACCCGAGGTTTCGCGGCGGCCGCCGCGCCCTCCTACTCATCGGGGCCTGGCTGCTGCCCCGACGGCCGGGTATGGGTCACACGCTTAAGCGCCATCCATTTTCAAGTGCAGGAAATCTGAGTTATATATTATTTTTTTGTGTTTCGACAAAATGGCAAAATATTGAACGGTCATTAAATGGGTGTAAAAATGCCAGATCGAATTTCTCGTCTTGTATATACAATTTTATATATGAGCTATTATTTCATATTTACTATATTTCAAACTATCATCGATCTACTAAGGAAAAAAAAAGAAGTTTATGGATTATTACACTTTTAAATTAATAATTCAGTAATTTAATACGATGAGTGACATTTTATTTCTTCCTTTTTTTTCTATATTTTGTGTCTTCCTTGTGCTTCAAATTTAGAGGGTTTATCCAATCCACCCCAAGTCGGATATTGAGGTATTCTCAAGTTAAAATAATTAATTTTAGACCAAATGTCAAAGACGATTCAGGCATAAAATATCTTAATTTCAAATATTAAGAAAGAGTTGGCAAGTAAAAGAAAAGGACAACTGAACTAGACCAGGGAACATTTCAAAGTATAATTTTATTTTAGACGTTGACATAGACGACGAATGACAATCTGTATTTTAAAATGTGGATCTAATTACGTAAACTAGTCCCAATTAGACCTCCTCTTTGTCCCTCTTCCAATATTTAAAAAAATGTTTGGATTTACTTAAACGTGCCTCATTAATTCTGTGAGCAACTTGAAAGGGATAAACATGAGGCTCGTACAGATCTCCAGCAGCAGCTAGCGGTTGTAGTGTAGCGGGTCAACTTCCCCATGCACGTTCATGGCGCAGACGTATACGCTACAGTGAGCCGTTTGGTTGAAACTTGGAACCAGAAAGCGATGGAAAGAAGAGCGAGTTCTCTCTGCTCTCATCCTATCCCATCAGATCTCAACGAACCGATCCAGGAATTACAGTGATTCACCTGCCCCAATCTCTTTGGTCGCGTACGTTGATATTTGGATAAGCTCTGACGAGAATTGGGGGCATACAAAAGGGATGAGAGAAGCAGCAGAAGCCAAAGCGCCCACCATGAAAGTTCACACTTTGTTTTTATTGATCTTCACGAGAAGGAGAACGAATTCAATTGTGCGAGGCAGAGTCCGCGAGGTTGATGCCGAAACCAGTTGACTTAAGGCCATAGTTAAAACGCTCTTTATGTTTGATAAGAGTCGTCGCTCGTACGTATTCAGAGATCAAGTGGGGAGTTCGTTGACGGATCAGACGAAAGAGAAACTAGGTGAAGTCGATAGGCGGTGAGAGTTACATCCAGATTGGGATCGGAGTGAGGGAGGAGGACTAGTTTTATAGTTAATACTTACAAGTCAAATTAGATTGTGACATGGATTTCATCTTAATCTCCTTCTCTAAACTCCCAGATCATGACAGCTTGACGCACGGCCTCCAATAAATAGAGTTTGGGCCGGTTGGTTGAGAGTTTCCGTGTAGAAAACATTCGTCTTAAAGCAGGCAGAGTATTGAATGCTCCTGGGGACCAAGCCGGTCCAGCCAATCCCTAGACTCAAGACGGGTGAGAGTCACGAGCTTTCAAAATTGTGGTGGCTTGTCTAGATTCAAGCACCATAACACCCACGTCATGATTAATGTAAGATGGACCCTGCCCACCCAATTACATCTCCACACCGAGCTGTAATCAATTCTGTAGCATCCTTTGACTTGTTTTTAAAAACTTCCATTTACATCTAGATGGAGCAAGCATTTTCCATTTTGAAATTTTGAAATTTTTCGTCCTTCCATTCAATTACTCAGTTAAACTACCAGTATACCAACTTCCAATCCACTCTCTTCTTTGACATAAATGAAACACAACTTTCAAAAGAAAAATTTCCAGAATACTTTGAAATAACTACCGGTATACCTTGTACATGTACCACAGTACTAATACATGCGGGTTTACCACTAAGCTTACCACTTTTGCCAATAAACCCAATCTACTCTCCATCTTTTGCACAATCAGAGAGATGTTGCAAACTGTCCATGATAATCTATCTCGTAAGGGGATGTTTTGGAATGAAGCAGGGTTTTTTTTTTAACCGGGACTGGGGGCCCATCACAAGCAGCTAATCCTTGGACTCGCTCGGATTTGACCCTGACCCTGACCAGACCCGATCGTTTCAAAAGGCGAGTTGACCCAGCAGACTAACCTACAACTCGGCCGGGTCAGAAAACCATGGAACACTATAAAGGATGGGGAACCACAGAGTTGTTTAAAGAGGAAGACAATCAGCATTTTGAAACATGTCTTACCTAAACAGTCATTAAGTAAAGCCGCTTGTCTTGTTGCAGTATCTCTAATTTCTGTGTGTCTACTTGAATAGCAAAACTTGAAACTGTGTCCCTGTAGTCATATAATTGCAGAGGAGATGAAATTTGTGTACCACAAATAGTGGTTTGGGGCTCCTCCAGTTAGATTACAATAGTTCCACATTCAGGGATCGATGAGTTTTAGAAAGATGGATAACAATTTCATAACTAGAAAAGCCAACAGCCCAGAGAACAACTTTTTGACTACCATTTGATTGCCGCCAGTAAACATAAAGTTTGGACAAAACCAGCCAATTGAATCACGTTTATTGATATTCATATTCACACCACTCATTACTCAATATCGTTGCGGACATTAAGTTCTACAGATTGTACGTAAGAACTGATATGTCGACATAACCTATTGAAGAAATTTACATTGATGCAGAACTAAGATTTGTAGACCAGTACGCTTCTAATTGCAAAAGGAAAATATCAGAATCAGGCATTTTTCTACTTTTTTGGTGAAACAATATTGCAAAGTTTCCACTCAAAGACCACAGTAGACACTCTGATGGCACAAACCCTCAAACAGACAACCTAAATGTTTCTCCTATATCTTTCATCATCTACTATCAATCGCCTTTTATATTGTCTGCATTGCTTTTCATTTGCTTTATTTCCCTGTAGTCCTTTCCATTTCTTCTCTTTCTCAAACTATTTCGATTTGGACATTGTAAACTATCATGATGGAAATCTGACTTAAAACAAAAGGTTGAAGAGTAGATAAGTAGAAGAGCGATAGAGGGGAGAGGAAGTGAAATGAAGAGCAGACGAGGATCACAAGTGACTTTAGCATTCTACTGGATAACACATTCACCACCCAAAGAAAAGGCTTCCATGAAGAAAAAAACCATCAAAATATTTTTAAGTTATTTGTCTGAACTTTCTTAAAGGGAGTTCGTTTCCTTATCTGTTTAATCAAGAAAATAATTGACTTCCTTTCTATAATGAATAATCCAGGAAGGAAAGATATGCACACAACGTCATATAAGAGGGGAATGCACGTTTTGTTTGTGGTTATGCAGTTTGGTATTAAAGAAATAAGAGGAAATCACACTACAGAAGCAATACAATTGCCTTATAATGCAAATGAGCTTTTACGATCAGTTAGTGTTTATATCTTTATTCACTAGAATTCTATCAATACCGTTATGCTCTCTATATTGGACGAGGTTTCCCACCAAAATCTTATGACTTACAAGTAATTGACAGATGAAAACTAGAGGAATGGGTCAGGCTGTCTTTGAGCCGTCAACATGTAGAAACAATTTTTGTTTTTTATTTTTATTTTTTATTTTTATTTTTTATTTTTTTATTTTTGCTCTTCGAGGCTCACAGTGAAATAGAGTAAACACCCAAACTCAACTTCCCTTAACATCCAAACTACACAGAAGTATGTATAGAGACCAACCAATTAAGTGGGGCAGCCAAGTTAATCAGGTTCAAATAAAGTGAATCACTTGAGTTACAAGTCTGTAGGACCCAGAAAGCAATAAAACCCTGTTAGTTATCTTGTAAACCCGTGAACCACATATTGATACCATGCTTTGACCAGGAGTAACGTCATTCTACACCACTTATTGAACAATGTGGTTTGGAGACATCTTGTTCAAGAGAACTTAGTCGAGTGTAAATGTAGCTGATAAGTCACAATAACCTATTGAATTTCCACATTTGATAAAAAAATTATGTTGTGTAGACAAGGGGTTTCTAGACATCGTCTATTGCTTGATCAATTTTGTGGTTGCAAAAGGAAAACAAAGATTAAAGCAGTATTGATGTAGGACGGGTTCTGCATCAAGTATTCTAGTGAAACAATATCTCAAACTTGTAAATCAGCTATTGCAATTAGTTAGTGTTTTTATCCTTTTTTCACTGAAATTACAATCGATACTTCGGTTGCCCGCTATATTGACCCGTTCATTTGAAAGCAACACAGAATTGCACATTTGTCACTCATGAGTCTGTAATATTATTCAACCTAAAAATGAAAGGAAAAGAAAAAAAAAAAAACTATTGGCGATGGGTGAATCTTCATTCAAAATAAGTCAACCATAATTCTGAAAGATGAACTATTCCTGGGCCTCAGTACTTGCAGACTTGCGGAAAAATTGATCGATTGGACGAGTACCTGCTGGTAGAGGCTTGTTCGCAGCGGACGATTCCGTCTGCACGTTTGAAGAACGGGAAGAGACCTTAGAGGGGAGCGGCGGGAGTGAGTCGTAGAGGAAATCGTTCGTCGGGGGGTGGCTCTTCACGGCAGCTCTGACCTGCTCCAGCTTTATAGTCTTCCTCTTCTTCTTGATCGCTTCCTCTCCCGATTTTTCAGCAAGCAACTGGACAAAGAGTTGAGCAGCGAGAGTGATGAGTAAAAGCGCCTCCGAAGTCACCTTCTTAACGTCTTTGTCGATCTTCACGATTTTCTTCACTCTACCAAGAGGAAAAGCTGGAAGTAGAGATTCGACGCTTTCTTCCTCCGTCCCGCTGTTGCTTTCTTTTTCCATTGATCCGCTGTTCTAACGAACAGAATAACTTGAGCTTGATCCTCCTCCTCCTCGAGAGAACTCTGATAAGACCAGAAGCGCTCCAAAGCGAATCTCCTTGTGTCAACTGTCGAACCGTCGATTTCCCAGAAGTTCCCGCCAAACAATCAAAACAGCGAAGAATATTTGGTGAGCTTTCCCGCCAAAATAATGGGCCTCT
The DNA here is from genome assembly GCA_022405105.1 of Aristolochia contorta. Classification (NCBI taxonomy): domain Eukaryota; kingdom Viridiplantae; phylum Streptophyta; class Magnoliopsida; order Piperales; family Aristolochiaceae; genus Aristolochia; species Aristolochia contorta. The sequence continues at coordinate 7,599,209 of CM039666.1, read as the reverse complement.
TGGGGTAAATGGAGATAAACACTAAGATCGTGCTTACAACCTTTATGTTACATATTTAGTGTAAGTTAAGTAGTTATGTATGATTTTATGGGTCATAAGTCTTAACTTATTAAACCAGTTGGTTTAGTCATTCTGGTTTTTATAACACTGGTATAACATAGATTAACAATAGCTTGGACGTCTATGCACCGAGTAATACACTTTACAATGTACGACTGCAAAGACCAATACTTGGTAAAAAATCGTGTTAAGAGAAATCAGTCCAAGTCAATTCCACCAACATATATTACATAATGAGCTTCTTCGTGTTATGCCATTCCTGCTCATGTATGAGACAGTCACCTTCAGGGTGGAGTTGAATCCAGTGACATACCCAGCAATTCAAAATGCATTGGAACACTAAAGAAACTTAAATTCAAACTTTGATCTTTTGATGCAAACTTGACCCCTCAGGAACCCCTAAAGGTGGGTCAGCACAACAACTATTGTCAACATCATATAATTCCCACTCCTTAATCCCACATCTCTCCGAGGAAGAAATCAATTTCCCTCTTTCTTCCTCAGATGGGTATTCACCATTAGGAGTTACAAGCACTGCTCCAGTATAAGACTGCCCTGCTGCCCTTGCAGCTCCACTGTAATGAAATAAGCCCCAGCTAAGACGATCACAAACATTGACGATCGTCCAAAATTCCCTCGAAACCACACCATTGTCCAATACTGTGAAGTAGAAAGTCCCTGGGAACTTGTCTCTCTTCACCCTGTATTGCCTCCTTCTCCATACCATTTTCCCATCTAGTGTTCTAACTTGAAAAACTGGCTCATACCAAAAAGAGCCCTTTGCCTTTCCTCTGTAGAACAGTTGGTACTGGCACGGGAACTGATCGTAGGCAGGGTTTTGGCCTGCAACTACTCTCCAACTCCATTTTAATTTGCCCAACCAACCAACAAAGAGATCCTCAGCAACTTCATGAGTTAAATTCTCCCCTCTGAACGATGACATTGGAGGCACATACGGTTTGGTGGGTATCTCAGCATCCAATCCAAGACAGTTATTCTTTTGTAATACACACAGAGAAAAGGCTGCTAAATTTGGACTCTCATATGAGGCAATACATCTGTAGTTGCAGACCTGGTCAGTTGGAGCACATTTGTTTAAGCATTGGAGAGCTTTTCTACAATTAGGATCCAATAGACAGTTCAGTATCTGTGAACCACAGTTCTTCACCATGCAGTTAAGTGTAGAAAGTCCTCTAGATCGCAGGTTTTTCAGAGTAGGGACTGGTCTTACAAAGGCATTGATGATCACCAGCAAACAGAACCTTATATCATCAGAGTTGTGGCGGTCCCATGCCTCAGAAACTGTTCGAACCACTTCAGTGGATTCTTTATTTTTGCCTTGAAATGCACTGACCAGTTTTCCTAGTACGTTTCCCTCTGTTCTTGTCTGAAGTGAGGATCCTCCGAGTTTGTTGAGCAGAATAGGAGATGAATCAAAACATACTACATTAGGTATGTAATTGCTGTTCGTCTGAATCCAATTAATGGATTCCTGATCAGTAACAGCCACAATTACCAGAAGATCTGCACGAACTAGTTCTTTTTTGAGATGTTCCATGTCTGGGTCGTTCGACTGGAGGACCTTATCATCGAATACACGCATTTCTATCCCTTCATCTACCCATTTGATTCTATTTGCCTGCAGGTTGCGAAGGGAAAATTTGCTGAATCACTAAGAAGAATTCAAAGCCGAACCAAACCCGAGATCAAACCAGTACAGTTTTAACGTTGCACAGAATATTAAGCGAGAGCATGGAAGACGACTAGATGGATGCACAAATGCCTCAGAGAACTGCAGGCGACTTTCTACAGTTGTGCCCACGAGAAAATTAGGCAAGTGTTCCAGTTCTAACTCAAAATCAAATGCACTAACATGATCCACATTCCAACAATCTCCAACCAAACTATGGTTCCCAATTATGACAAAACAAGAATCACCCTGCACCTCTAAAGATTGAATTGAAACCCAGAAACGCAAATGCCACTTACAGTGTGAAACATGACCTCCCCCCACGGCGCTTTCTTCAAAGGACTCCGACTTTCGCCCCCACGATAGCCACAATGTTCACCGCAGAAGACACACTCGAGCTCCTTTCTTGTTCTACTACAGCGGATACGAGCTGCAAGCGACGCTTACGGTTACCCCTTCTCCGAACAAGAGATAATAAAACAGGATAATTGGCGGTCGAGATTGTTGGTGGATGATGAAGCCGGCAAAGAGAAGTTCTGACAATACTACGAAACTGCCGGCTCGGAATTAAGGCAGTTCTTTCCAGCAGCAAGGTTTCGGCAATCGCCATAGCTGAACCACACTCAGGAGGGAGAAGACGAGGAGATCGAGCGAGAGTTAGTGTGAAACAACGAGATTAATGTTTAGTACAAGTTCTCTGGCCATTGCCTAGGATACGAATAAGAACAGTCCCAACCGGAGCTTCCAGGCTCTCCGATTCACTGTACTTCCCACATATCTCAACCCGGATAGCATTGTGATTTGGACCAGTATTATAAAAAACGAACCGAATATAAAATTAAAAAATGGTTTATGATGAAATAATGATGAAATCTGATGTTGTAAAGTTAAACTAAAACTAATAAGACCTCTAAATTTATGGCTAATTCGATTTCAAAAATGGTTTATGATATAGAATAATAGAAACACTAAATTTAAATTTAAATTAATTTTTTTTATATTTCAGTTAGAAATAAAATATTTTTGTCTGTAAATTGCTATCCAAGTATCATATAATTGGATAATTTTAATTAGATTAGAATTAGAGTTAAAAATATTGATTCCCCAGTGGAACATATTTTTTTTACAAAAATTTAAAATTGAGCTATTTCACATTTTGCGCTTAATAATAAATCTGTAGAAGTAAATCCATTCCCGCCTGACAGAGTGACAGGGGAGCTTTCTCCCGCCCAAGTCACCGTGCGTGGACAAGGGAGGGCCATGGATCACTTCATCTTCTATCTGCTGCTGAACACCAGGATTAAGTAATTTACCAGGTTTCAACTGGCGACGTAAAGCCCCACGGGTTCCTCTTCGGACTGAGAACTTCTTCCCGTCTACTCTAGAGGATTTCAGTCTGATGGTGCGAAGGGTATCTGCAGTGGGCGTTTCGTAGGTATCAGAAGAAAGCGTACTTCAAAAATCAACCTTTACTTAGATTTGTTCCTGGATGAGGTGGTCCGAGTAAGAATGGCTGCTGTGCTTCATTCTTCTACCTTCTCCTTTAACTTCTGTCCATCTTCACAAGTACTTTATGGGTTGTCATCGAATATCTCAGCCTCTCACTTCGGAAAAAGGTTCCTGTCTTCCCCCGCTCGAGCGACTGGCAAGAGGACCACAGGCATCTCATCTGTCCGTGATAAAAGCCTCGTTTTATTTCCCCCTGTTATTGATTACTATCGCACAGGAGATTTTCGTCCCTGTCTTTCAGCAAAGCCCAACGACGAAGTTGAGCTCGAATTGCTTGGAAAACCTTCGCCGTTGACACCCCCATCTCCTAGTTCGACTTCAGAGGTAGAGACCACGGATTCTGAAAAGCCAAAAGTAGATGAGCTTTTAGCTCCATTTTTGAAGTTTTTCAAAGCTAATGATTCGTCAGAAGTACAAGAGGACAAGGAACTTGAGGTTAGTGAGGAGAACAAAGAAAAAGAGTTGAAAGAAATAGAAAAAGTGAAGGTGGAATACTATGATCCTAAACCCGGTGATTTTGTTGTTGGGGTCGTTGTATCAGGTAATGAGAACAAGCTTGATGTGAATGTTGGAGCCGACTTATTAGGTTCAATGCTCACAAAAGAAGCACTTCCTCTGTATGGCGAGGAGCTTGCAAACCTTCAATGCGATTTGGCTAAAGACGCAGAGGAGTTTATGGTGGCAGGGAAGATTGGGATTGTTAAGGATGAAGAGGCTTTTAGCTCAGAATTGATACCGGGAAGGCCAGTTGTTGAAGTGGGGACTGTTGTTTTCGCGGAGGTACTAGGAAGAACTTTGAGCGGAAGACCTTTGCTGTCCACAAGAAGATTATTCCGACGAGTTGCTTGGCATCGAGTGAGGCAGGTTCTCTTCTTGTCTGTATTAAATTACTTTGCCATGGATCATATAAATTCAAGCATGCAATGTTATGCAGCGTTCAAAATGTCCATTTAAATTTGCTTTTCCATTTAATGTACCCACAATCCTTTTACAATTTGAACTACAGAGTTACTTTTGCCATGCCATAATTGATCCCAATTACATGAAATCATGGCAGAGTATGCCTCCTTTGCCTGGATTTTGGGCCCCTCCGGAGTGAAAGGCCATCAACCAGCACTTTTGAAATCATTCTTTTAGCAGCTAAAATATCCAGTTCTTGTAAATGCACGAAAGGAGGAAAGGCACAAGGAGTTGAGGTTTCTATATGGTTGACTTAAATTGTTGCAGATGTAGTAATCTTTAAATGAGTGTTGGTTTAAGTGGGAAGGAGATAGACTGATGCGGAGAAATTCATTCTTAATTAGTTCTGTTTTGCATTTAATATGCTCACATTTTACCCATTTTGTAAAAATATTGTATTAGAAGTTGCATTTCAGTTTCACATGGTTTGAGATGAAACCATTAATGCAATTAAGAATCTTGAAATTCTTTGACTCCCATTTTTTTACATTTGCATTATAATGACATGATAACAAAAGGAAGATATCTCAGCATGGATAAAAAGTATCTTGTATCTGTCTGGTTTGATTAAATGTACAGCATTCTTATATGGTGTCTAGTGTCGAAGGGGAAGGCAGCTGTTACTAAGCAGCTTGAATCAAAATGAAGATTTTATTTGTCCATGTGCTTTCTGTATTTTGTTATTTTATTCGTGCTGTGAGTTTCTGAATGAGTATTGTATGGCTGTAGGTAAAACAACTCAATGAGCCTATTGAGGTGAAGATATCTGAGTGGAATACAGGGGGTCTTCTTACACGGATAGAGGTTTGCCAGTTTTGCATTCCTTATGTGGTTGCTAGCTCTGCCTTTTTTTCCTTTGTAAAATGTTTATTTTCCTTGTTGTGGTTCATTGTATTTAATCATAGCATTCTGCAGGGGTTGCGAGCGTTTCTCCCTAAAGCTGAGTTGGTGAACAGAGTCAGTAGTTTTGCAGCTTTGAAAGAAAATGTAATCATACTTTAAAGAGTAATTTTGAGTTTTTAATTCTCTTTAAAACCTATTTCAAGAATTGTTTTACGGAATTAATGCAAACCTTCTGTTAGATTACTTTCAAAATGAAAATTATGTCCATAAAAAGTTGTACTTCATTCAGTAATGGAATTTTTTGAAGTGCAGGTTGGCCGCAAAATGTTTGTTCTTATCACCAGAATTGATGAAGCTAAGAATGACTTGATAATCAGTGAGAGAGAAGCATGGGTCAGTTGCTCAAAATTGATTATTACATACTGCTGGAACATGTGTGTTATGATTCCACCTACTCTTCCATTTCGGAAGTTGGTACAGAGTTCTTTAAAGATTGCTGACAAATTGGCATTGACCTTAATGATTGGGATAAAGCTTAACAGGTGCTAAAGGTTGAAGAATCAAAAAAATTTCTATGATTTTGTCGCCAACTTTTTATAAGTAGGAAGGCTGAAAGAGGTACCCACTGCTAGTACTTGGCTGTGGCTCTGGAGAAAAGCCAAAGCTAAAATCACTATAAAATTGGTGTCTTTTATAGTATGTTCTGGTTCAAAATGATCTTATATCAGACTATTCTTAACACATCCCTGTTCACAAGGCATGGGTCATTTTTGGGTGAAGACTTACCTTGAAGGAGCCACCGTGTACGCTCTAATTACATGATAAGTTGGAATCACATTCAGCCTAAAATGGCTAACTATTAAGAGGCTTAGTACCTAGCATATGAATCCTAGACTAATGGGGTAGGAGAGAGACAATTTTATTGTACTATTAAACCCATAAAGAGACCTGTCCGTACATTCCACTTGCATTAGTCTCTATCTGCCCTCGCACTCTTGGCACTAATGGTCTTCAACAGATCCATGCAGAATGGTCTTCAACAGATCCATGCAGAATGGTCTTCTGCGACCGTCACAGTAGGAACAGGTACACTGGGATCTAGAGGTGGCACAACTGCCCCCCTACTCACAGACCTTGTGACGGGGGATTTGCCAGGAGAAGTTATACTCGAGTCTTTTCCAGCAGCATGCTGTTTTGTGGGTCATTAATGGTTTTTGTACTCATCCCGTCAACGACTTCTCTTTTTTAGGAAAAAAGAAGCCAACAAATTTCGGACACTCAAGCCTTATCACATATGAAATCTTTTATGGGTTTTATGATTTTTATAAAATTATATAGTCATGATTATATGGAGCCTATTTGTTGGCAAATTTAGGTTATTCACTTTGGTTGGAAAATAGGACTGCCAGCTTTGTGTCTTCTTATCATCTCTGTTGCCTCTCGGTCAATTTTTTTTGGCTAAGCTTGTATTTCTCCCTTTCTCAAGTAATTCTCAATTTGCAATGTAATAAGTTTTTGTTATTCAGGACACTTAGAGATACTTTATTTTGAAGTACTATTTATCTGCAGTGTGGTGTATAGTGTCCATTGTGTTAAATCATAAAGCTGATGCTTCAAACTCCATATAGTCATTAGTTATATAGGCAGAGTCTGATTCCTGCAATATTTCTTTTTTTTTTTTTTTTTTGTAGAGTGATTCCTGCAATATTTCTGATGTCTTGCACATAGTGTAACTATTGAAATGTTGGATTGGGTAGCATACATTTGAGTTTTGTAAAATATAATTACCAACGGTTGTCGTCATTGGGAACTTATACCAGATGTGAGGCTGTAAGGTTCCCAAACTCATCGCTATGAATTTTGCGATGATGGGACATGCTGCAATCCCTTGTATATTTATATTTTGTGCTCTACGTTGCAGGATATGTTGCATTTGCAAGAAGGAACTCTACTAGATGGAACCATTCGCAAAATTTTTCCATATGGAGCACAAGTGAGGATAGGAGAGACAAACAGAAGGTGAGTTGGCTGAGATTGAGGCTATAAAGAATGGTAACCGTTAATTTACTTAGTATGTAAATCTCCTGATTGATGTTGTCTGACATTAAAATGTATGCCTCATGTTTTCCAGAAGAACCATGAAACATGAGTCACATTCCACTTATTCATTCAATAATTGTATATTTTGTATAATGTGTACCATAGTAGATAAAATGGCAGTTATAGTTTGTATGGGCATGACAGATGAGATGTGTATAGTTCTAGATTCCAGCATAAACAAGGTCCGAGTAGTCTTCCACCTGTTTACTGATATAATATTTTGAGAACATCTACAATCATCCTGCAATGAAGCATTAGAAAAATGTCTTACTTCCATACTGCTCGTTTATTTTTAATGTCATGAAATTGTTGGTTTGATATTCTAATATCTTTTGAGTAATTTGCAGTGGATTGTTGCATATATCCAATATAACTCGTGGCCGATTTAAATCTGTAAGTGACTTATTGTCAGTTGATGAGAAGGTCAAAGTTCTTGTGGTGAAGTCTATGTTTCCTGACAAGATATCTTTGAGGTAAGCTTATTCAAAATCTCTCCCTCCCTCCCTCGGCTTCTAGGACACGAGTCCTGCTTAAACTAGCTGCAATGCTTCATTGACTGTTGCAAACGTAACTTGCATCAATCTGTGTGGGATTCCCATTAGTAGGTTTTACCAACAAAAGCCAATGAAAAAAAAAAAAAAAAAAGAAAAATAATAACCAAGTCCAGACCACTTTCAAATGAAGAAGTTACAATAGAGAAGTTAGATGGTCACAATCTACTATTTATGATGAACTTGTGTGAACCTTTTGAAAAAATGAAATATACCGGAAAAGAAAAGAACTTACAGTTCAAGCCAGTTGGAAAGAAAGATTATACTCAAGTTGAATTACCAAAAGTCGGCTTGATGATCATTAATCTTTTCACTCATTCTAAAATAGATTTTCACAGACAAGTAGACTGCCAGCATGGCCTAATTTGAAAACTACAAAGTCGGCCTCTTGACTAGTTACCCTAAATTATATAATGAGCATTTTGTAAAAGAATATGAAGGAAACTTCTTTCGGAAAATGGTTTCATGATTGGCTCCTGTAGAAGTAAGATTGTACCTCACAAGTAAATGACTTTTTTTCTTTCCTGCCCAGCACATATTCAGAGTTCGTCTGCTTTCTGCACCCAAACTGTCTTCATTTCTGTGTCTTCTGTTTTTATAAACTATCTGTTACTTCAAGGAATTCGTGTGGTTAGGTTTGACAAATAGTATCGTAGTCTAAAATAAACGACTAATGGTCAACCAGAATCTGAAATACTGCCCATCTTCTGTCGTAGTACATGTGTTGGCTCTGACGGATTTTGTGTTGTTCAGCATTGCGGATCTAGAGAGTGAGCCTGGCATGCTTATATCAAACAAAGAGGTAAAAAGATTTTGCGCCCATGCTTAATGTATATCATATTTGTACCTTACTGTAACACACTAACTTGTGCAATTTAATGTTATTTTCAGAATGTGTTTTCTGGAGCTGAAGAAATGGCCAAAAAGTACAGGGAAAGACTACCCACTCGTCCAATTACTCCAAAATCAGATCCCATTTCTCTGGAAGTGCTTCCATTCGATGATGAAGCTAATATGTATGCAAACTGGAGCTGGTTCTCGTTTCATCAAGAGGAACAGGAAGGTGATTACGATGTTTACGGTGAGACGGCCGTCCAGCACTCTGAAGCCGTTTCAGAGTTTTGAGGAGTAAAACTGTAGAGCAAACGCAACGCCTAGTACAGGACCCCTTGTTGACACCGCCTGATTGAAGCACACTCACCTTCTGTAGAGCTTTACATTCTTTTACGATCTGCTGTAAATTGCAAATTTTGTACGCTTTGTTGTTCTATCTGAACTCCAATGGTAAATTTTCGAGCTTGTCATTTTTCATCTGGAACAAGTATGAGTCAAGCACCAGTTATAGCGTGCATTTGCTGGATGGAACATCATGGAAGGTAATTTTAAACCTTACAGCTAAGTGCAGAATAAGCAGAGTGCTGCTATAAACAAATAAGCAACTGGGCTTAATTTAAAATCAATGAATGCAATCTCAGTGAAGTTATTGTATATATTCTGTTAGATGGAAGTGATCGATAGGATAGTCTTGGATTGATAGTCTGCGGCTAGATGTAGGCCGTAGGCTTGCGGCTCTCACTTAACAAAGATTGAGGTGAAAGACTAGCAGCGGAGACCCACAATTATTAACGGACGAAAAGAATAATATAATTAAGCGTTTAGGGTTTAAAAACTCTCCATCTAGGTTTGAGGCTCAATGAAAGTGAATCATAAGCGACAATTACACGCTATCCATATAGCTCTGCGACTTCGTTAACCCTAATCTTAAAAAGAAAACAAAAAAAACACGCCGTTGCCGGGGATCGAACCCGGGTCACCCGCGTGACAGGCGGGAATACTCACCACTATACTACAACGACTTGTTAATTTTTATTAAAATAAAATACTAATATACATATAAAATTATTGTTACCATAATACGAAGGTCGTAAACCTGGTCTGACCCAGAATAATTGATGGCCAGTCCAAGAGAAAGCCAACCCAAACGAGGTCCACTCGCTGATGAGAACGACCCATTCGATCTCTAGAGCGACTCGGCAACGCCCTCTCTAATCCACTCTGAAGTCAAAATAACATCCCACGTCTACTCGTTTTTCTTATCGTTCATAATCCTTTTTTAACATTAGACAAGTCAAATTCGGGCAAAGGGTATAGAGAGGAGAGCTTGAAAAGTTACAGTAGTTATCTCGTGCGAGAAATGGAAACAAAGACTGAGCATATAAACTGGTTACTAACTTACTACCAGTCAAAGCCCGCTCACGTGATGTCTCTCGAGTATTATCACTATTTTATACAACTCGGATTTCCGTGCGCTTATACAAACCCTTATCCACAATAATACAAATTTCCCCCTCTCTTATTCAAGTCCCCGCACGGTGCTCCAAAAACTCCCGAACTCACATACGTCCACCTAGGACGTGGGGCCCAACCTAACTGGCCCCCACGAGCTGGCCCAACCGAAGCGAGCCCACTCTCGTTTTCATGACCACTGGAAACCCTAACCAGAGAGGAGAAACCCTAATTCCCAAATCCTCTTTGCTGTTTCGTGGGTTCTTATTAAGTTATTACGAACCGAGGAAAGGGGGGGTCGCGGCCCCCGAAATGATCCCACGATTTGTTCCTCGATAATCACTCACTTGGAAGCTTAGTTAAAGAGGGTGAGAGAGAGAGGAGAGGGGGGGGAGTAATGAACTGGGTTTGAAAGGCCTCTTTTTCCCTCCCTCCCAGAATTTTTTTTGCGAAACAGGGCCTTAGTTGTCACGCCCGGGGCGGCAGCTTATAATAAAGAAAAGAAGAGGCAGAGTAGCAGAGCCCGGATTTCAAAAGGAGAAAGAAAAAACATTGAAGTGGTTGCTTACTCCAAGCCTTTTACTTTCACAACCTCCGACGCCTGCCTCACTCTCCCTCAACCCCCTCCCTCATAGGACTAACACTCCCCTCCTTCCCAAATATCGTATTATCCTCCAAAAATATCTCCACTTCCCAAGGCTCCCGTCTCTGGTCTCTGTACCCCGCCGGAATCTCCATCCCGGATTTTCACTCCGGCGTCCCTCTTCGCCGGACCAAACTGCCCTCTCACTCATAAGTCATAACCCAGTCTGAACTCAACTCTTCAAGTCTGGACCATCGTGGAAACCGATATTCATATATACAATCATTTACCATGATAGTAAAAGAATAATAAAATTTTGAATATGGGGTTTTACATCTTAAGCCATCTTTGAAATATTTCGATTTTATGGGCTTTACATCTTAAGCCGTCTTTGAAAAATTTCGATTTTATGGGGTTTACATATTGACGCGAGAAATGAATGAATTTATATTAGATTTTTAATCATATAATGAGAGATTATCAATATAACTATTTGAGCAATTTATCGCAACTCCTGTTGGGTTGAGTTACCACGAGACTCGGGCGGGTCCAGCTTAGAGTTTAGAAGGAGGGGCATATTTGGAGCAGAGCCTGTTGTCATTTGTGTACACTTACTAGAGCCAGGTAAATGTATATGTGTGAGTGCAGTCCCAGCTGCATTCCCTGTGTTTTTCCACTCCATTATACGGACTGCTGAACCGCTTTTCCTCCATTTTCTTCACTGTCTATGTACACCACGCTTCCTATAAAGTTAACTATAAAGAGTTCAAGGCCCTTCTCTCGTCTTCACCGGCTGAACCCCTCGCGCCATTTGTGTTTTCATGTTTAACAATATACAGTCCGGTTTCCACCACCAAAGCAGCGGCGCCGGCGGTTGGTGTCACTGATAATAGGCTATTAGCAGCACCACCCGGTTGCAGAGAAGACGCACGACGCTCTTACTGTCTTCAATCTTCGGCACCGCCAGTACTACTATCTCTCTGGTTGGTTCCCTCACGTGCATGCATTCATGCTCTGGTGTGTACTTTAAGCATCACTCTCTCTACCTTCCTTCTCACATGGACCTTGTCTCTTTGACTCCTAAACTGCGTCCCTCTTCTTTCCGTCGCCACTACTCTTCCTGTTAAAATTTGTTTCAACAGTAGTCTCGGAACCAGAGTGTGGAGAGTGGGCGAGGAGGAGAAGAACCCAATGAAGAAGCCCCATTTGTGTATCGTCGACACCGGTGCTCCCATCTTCTCTGTCTTCTTCTTCTTCTTCTTCCTCTTCTGCTTCGTTTTCTTTTCTTCGGTTGGTTCAGTTTCTTGCCTTTCGCCGGACGGTCGGGCTCTTCTCTCTCTTCTCACCGAAGCCGATGCGTCCCTGCTGCCTTCTTCTCAGCTACCCTCCTGGGACCCTTCGCATTCCACGCCGTGTCAATGGCAGGGGGTGACGTGCTCTCCCCAAAACAGAGTTATCTCTCTCTCGCTCCCCAATACGTTCCTCAACCTCACTTCCCTTCCTCCGAGCCTCTCTTCTCTCACCTCCCTGCAACTACTCAATCTCTCCTCCGCCAATATCTCCGGTGCGATACTGCCGTCGCTCGGTCAACTCACCCATCTTCGCCTCCTCGACCTCTCCTCTAATGATCTCACGGGTCCAATTCCTCCGCAGCTCGGCGCTCTCTCTTCGCTTCAATTTTTGCTTCTCAACTCCAATCGGCTCTCGGGACAAATCCCCCCACAGCTCGCTAACTTATCTTCGCTTCAAGTTCTCTGCCTCCAAGACAATCTCTTCAATGGTTCAATCCCCTCGCAGTTCGGTGCTTTATCGTCGCTCCAACAGCTTCGTATAGGCGGAAATCCGTTTATAGCTGGTGAGATTCCACCCCAACTCGGCTTGCTCACCAATCTCACTACTTTCGGCGCCGCAGCGACTGGTCTCTCAGGTGCGATTCCGTCCACATTCGGTGATCTGATTAATCTCCAAACTCTGGCTGTCTACGACACCGACGTATCTGGGTCGATTCCGCCGGAGCTGGGTTCCTGCTTCGAGTTGCGAAACTTGTACGTGCATGTGAACAAGATTACGGGTCCAATCCCAGCCGAATTAGGCAAGTTGCAGAAGCTGACGAGCTTGCTTCTATGGGGTAATTCAATCACTGGACACATCCCGCCGGAAATTTCCAACTGTTCTTCTTTGGTCGTTCTTGATGTCTCTGCAAATAAGATTACGGGCGAAATTCCACCCGAGCTGGGGATGTTAGATGTGCTGGAACAGCTTCATCTCTCGGATAACTCCATCACTGGTACGATTCCTTGGCAGTTGAGCAATTGCTCCAGTTTAACTGCCCTTCAGTTAGATAAGAATCAATTATCAGGGTCCATTCCTTGGCAGATTGGTAATTTGAAATTCTTGCAGAGTTTCTTTCTTTGGGGTAATTCCATATCTGGAACCATACCTACCACCTTTGGGAATTGCAGCGAGTTATATGCTCTTGATCTTTCCAAAAACAAGCTTACTGGGTCCATTCCGGAAGAGATTTTTGGACTGAAGAAGTTAAGCAAACTTCTGCTATTGGGAAATTCTCTCTCTGGTGGGTTGCCTAGTAGTGTTGCTAATTGCCAGTCCTTAGTGAGATTACGGCTTGGAGAGAATCAGCTCTCGGGTCAGATACCCAAAGAGATTGGTCAGTTGCAGAATCTTGTGTTCTTGGACCTGTACACGAACCATTTCTCAGACTCTCTTCCTGCTGAGATAGCCAACATTTCAGTTCTGGAATTATTGGACGTGCACAACAATCATCTTACTGGAGAAATCCCACCACAGCTTGGTGAACTTGTTAACCTTGAGCAGCTTGATCTAAGCCACAACAGCTTTACTGGTGAAATTCCTACGAGTTTTGGCAATTTTAGTTACTTGAACAAACTCATACTTAATAACAATCTTCTGGGTGGGCCGTTGCCAAAGTCTATGAAGTACTTGCAGAAACTGACATTGCTTGATTTGAGCTACAACAGCTTCTCAGGGCCTATTCCTCCAGAGATTGGTTTGATAACAAGTCTGACGATCAGTCTGGATTTGAGTTCCAATGGATTCACTGGTGAAATTCCTGAGTCAGTGTCAAGTTTGACACAGTTGCAGTCATTGGACATTTCACATAACCATTTGTATGGTGGCATCAGAGTTTTAGGTTTTTTGACCAGTCTAACTTCGCTGAATATTTCTTTCAATAATTTTTCGGGTCCAATACCTGTCACTCCTTTTTTTAGAACCCTATCAGCATATTCATATCTTGAGAACCCAAAACTTTGCCAATCTTTTGATGGCTCAACTTGTTCATCAGGTTTGATACGCAGAACCAGGCTTAAGTCAGTTAAAACGGCTGCTCTGATATGTGTCATAGTGGGTGCAATGGCTATGCTGGTTTTTGCTGCTTGGATTTGGTTGAATAGAAACAGAAGGCCTTTCTGTGAGAAATCATCTGATTCTTCATCTACCTCTTCTGGATTAGATGATTTTTCTTATCCTTGGACTTTCATTCCATTCCAAAAAGTCACCTTCAATGTAGACAATATCTTGGATTGCTTGAAAGATGAAAATGTTATTGGCAAAGGATGTTCAGGGATTGTCTATAAGGCTGAGATGCCTAACGGAGAGATTGTGGCAGTGAAGAAGCTGTGGAAGACAAAGAAGGAAGAAGAGCCTGTGGATGCATTTGCTTCTGAAATTCAGATTCTTGGACACATTCGACATAGGAACATTGTGAAGCTTTTAGGGTATTGTTCCAATAAGTGTGTGAAGCTGCTTCTGTACAATTACATCTCCAATGGCAATCTGCAGCAGCTGTTGCAAGGAAACAGACACTTAGATTGGGAAACTAGGTACAAGATAGCTGTTGGTTGTGCTCAAGGTCTAGCTTATCTCCATCATGATTGTGTCCCAGCAATTCTGCATAGAGATGTCAAGTGTAATAACATACTGTTGGACTCGAGATATGAAGCTTATCTAGCTGATTTTGGGTTAGCAAAGGTGATGCATTCCCCAAATATTCATCATGCTATGTCCAGAGTTGCAGGCTCTTACGGCTATATAGCACCAGGCAAGTAAATTTTCAATCATTTTATCAAGTTGTTCATGTTTGACCGTCTCTCAGTTATATCATTTTCCATTCTTATACTTGAGCTGGTATGCTCATTACTTAGAAAATTTTCTTGTGCTGCAGAGTACGGGTACACAATGAATATAACAGAGAAGAGTGATGTATACAGCTATGGAGTGGTCCTGCTAGAGATCCTTAGTGGCCGCAGTGCTGTTGAACCACAGGTTGGTGATGGACTCCACATAGTTGAGTGGGTGAGGAAGAAGATGGGAAGTTTTGAACCTGCCATTAATGTCTTGGACGCCAAGCTCCAAGGAATGCCAGACCAGATGGTGCAAGAGATGCTTCAGACTCTTGGAATCGCAATGTTTTGTGTCAATTCATCTCCAGCAGAGAGACCCACCATGAAAGAGGTGGTGGCATTACTGATGGAAGTAAAGAGCTCACCGGAAGAATGGGGGAAGACTTCCCAACCCCTCATAAAACCTTCAAATCAAACTTGATTTACTCTTTCGGAATTCTGTAGTTAGTAGTTATTCAATATTTTCCTTTGATCCTAAAAAAAGAAATGATAGATGGAGGGTGAGCAGTGGAGGAAACTCAGAGCGGGTTTTCTGGGTGTTAGCTGGTGTTGGGGTCTCCTGTACAGTTTAGGCAATGTGGGCTGCCTGCTCCACGGATATCTGTCTGTTATTAATTTGAGTTCTCATCTCTTTTCAGTTGTCTCTGAGATGGTAATTTGATCTATAGCAGAGACGCAGTTTAGTTGAACGAAAGCTTCCTTGTAAACTCAACTTTGAATATTTTCATGCTAAAAACTTCAGAATTCGCACGTAGTATCGTAGTAATGAATAAAGCAAAAATTCACACGAGGGTATAACAAACAATGGATAAAGTCGCATACCCCACATTAATTTCAGAAGAATATAAAGGTCTGATGTTTTCTTCTTAAATAATGGAGATTCCCCTGGGTTTCAGATTCGCAAAGGATTAGACGAACGAAGAGAAATAAACAAATCCATTTCCGCACCAGGGGTTTAATCTTCACAGTGATGGGGGAGAGGGGAGCAGCGCCATGTCCTTCTCCCATTCTCCACATGCATTACAGAGGCCGAAGGCGTGCGCATCGTTCTCAAAACTTGCTTTCGGTCACTCACTTTTTCAGTTCAAACAGTGCAATGGATGTGGATCCCGTCTCTTTCTTTTCCCCAAGAAAGAGAAGTTAGAAACTCCACATGAAATGTTTGTTACTTGCTGCATAAACTGACAGAGGAAATAATAATTGAGAAAGAAAGCGACGATACAGACGACCTTGATCACGTCTGAGAACTTTTGGCTTCTAATCCTGTCCCTCTTAGAGCTCCTTCCATCTCCTCCATCCATCATTTTTCCTCTGGTTTGCTTCTAACACGCTGCTCGGCCATGACCGCAAAGCCTTGTCCCGAATCAACAAAGATATATCTCGGACAGCAGACGTATACGGTGGCTTACTTGTTTGTCGGCCTGAAGAGAGCGGTTTGTCACATTCTAGGAATGCCACTTGATCATTCCAGGACTTTGTACCTCCTCGAAGCTATCTGTAGACATTTCTTATCTTTTTTGCATGTTCTTATCTAACAGTTATATTTCTTCTCTTCCTAGCTCCTTTCTGTTATGTTCTTTTGTAACAGTATTTGCAATAGATTGAGAACTTTCATTTTAAGATATCCCTAATTCTTGTTGCTCATTTTAGATTCTGTAAACTTATAAATGGTCTTCTGGAAATACCAAAACTACTAACAAGGTCGTATGTCAACCATACCGGTTTACAGAACGGATATTTTACCTCATTTTCACCAGAGCCCAGTGCTTGTGAATTGTGATGCTCCATGCACACACATCTTCTTTATCAATAATTCTGTTGTAAAAGGGTCATTTACAGTAGTACGGAGTTCAAAGGACTAGGAAAACGCCTAAATTCAATGTATGGAGTAAAACCTTTCATGTCTATAGCCATTTTCATTGAAGTTACTGCCTCAACAGTTGCAGTAGCACGCGTACTCCGCAAACAAGTGTTTAAGATGACAGAAACAAATGACCGACTTCTTCAAGAACATCAAATACAAGACATGAATGAACTCAAATCATATCTGTACCTTCTTATAAGATAAGCTGTCTGATTGTGCGTAGACAACCATCAGAAAAATGACAAAATGGAGATGGCGGGTTCAATCACTATGACTCTGGCTGTCATGGAGGTGATCCCATGACCTTTGACACAGTTGTTACATATAAGTGGAGGATTTTCTCCCACGAAGCAAAATAGGGATGAATGAAACGGAGTGGGAAAATTTTCTTGTCATGACTAATTTGATGTCCTCTGGTTCCAGCTTACTATGGTCCCTCACTGATACTGTTGACAGGACCTTGAGTGCAAATTCACTCAAAGTCAAGAACTGGATCCGAAATCAATTTTTTACATCGAAACTGCTGTTTCACCATGCATTAGGCTAGATCCCAAGAGAGAGACCAATCAAATGGTTTTTGGCTTTCTATCGACAGAAAAGGGACAGCCTTCGAGACATATCTAACTGTGATGGATAGGTCTTTTGCGTCCCAAAATCACCAAATATTCAAAAGCATAGATTTGGTCTTGGTAAGTATAGGCGAAGCTGAGCTAGAATGAAGCAGTTAACAAATAGAGTTGATAAGATTGATGTTCGAAAGGCTTTTTCACATATGAGATGAAAAATAAGACTCGAATGCAATGAAAATAATTTACTTCATCTTAGCCAAAAGCGTGTTACAGTATCTATTCATCTCTCCAAACCTCCTTTAATGGGTAAGACTGAAGAAATCCCGCAAAGAACTACAGAAAGGGAAGAAAGACCTAAACCAGAGGGACGACCTTCAATCATCCAACTGTTTCAGCTCTGCTTTCAGTTGCTCAATTTTGAGACCCATCGACCTCTGCAATGCTGCTTTCTCTCCATCTGGTAGTTTCGCCAAAAGGGCGCCAAACAAATCCAAAACAGTTTTCACCGCATCCCGGGCGCACCCCGCCTCCTCGTCGAAATAAACAGTCTCTTTTGACTCCAACGCCATCTCTATCTCCTCGCGAGCTTCCGCAAATTTTAGATTAATCTCGTCTATTTCGTTGCTGTGATTCGAACCGGCGTCCGACACACTACTAAAATGCTTAATTGTCTCATGATCCTTGAATCGAATCAAGAGACTCGAACCGCCAGGGAACAGGAAGAGACGAATTCTCGATATGGATATGGAAGACAGATTGGGGTTTACTGGTGAAAGAAGCCCTGAAATGGTCCGCTTTTGTTGAAGAAGAGGGTTTTCCAGAAGAAAGGAAGACGAGGGTTGCGAAGATTGTCGAAAAGGGTATCTGGAGATCAATCTGCAGAGCAGGTTAGGTCGAGTGGGAAGCATGGTTGTTTGTTGAGAGGAGAAACAGGAGAGAGTTCGAAGTGTATAGTGTATATGCCCTCGGAGATTTTAGGTTTCTTTCGTTTGGTACCGTTCTCGTCACAGAGTCGTGCGACCAATCCCTGAACCTCAAAAGAGTACTATCGGGCCTAAATTGATTGGGACTCACTGAGGCTTGTTTGGGCTTAACGTAAACGAGGACTATGCAGTGCTTCCTGCACCGATTTAACCATTTTTAGGCCCACCTTGTGCAACTGAGCTACTGCAATACATTACCTGAAGGTGTTACATGTCATAAAGATTTTTCGACTTCTTTTATGAACCACACTAACAGTCTTAACACAGTTCCCATCAAATGTACGTATTTTAATGATTGTTATGAATAACTCAGCTTGATAACTAAAAGCACATTAACAGCTACCAAATCTACTTCGCCCAACCTCCACCAAAAGAAAGTCAACACAACTAATCCTCTACACGACCCACACCAATCCATCGGCCTAACGTTATAATTTCACACAGAAACAGAGGTAATCTTCCAAGTCCTTTACCCAATTGCTTTCCCTCCTAAGAAGTTCTGAAGAGCCTCACATGGACGTTTTGTTGCATCTAGCTTATGACATCGTGGGCATATCTCGTGTAGGCATCGGTGCTATGTCCTTTCTTTAGTGCATAGCAGCCTTGGTTATGTGTGCTTCCCATGGTAACAAATGGCATCGGCTGGTTCCTTGGAGTCGTCACACCTCTGATCCTGTACTACAAGTACTTGACATGGACTCCAGGTTCCTGACGACCACAAGGGTTCAACCAGATAGGTTTGGAGAAGGGTCTCCTGGACGCGCAGAGGGAGTATGTGTTTGGCAAAAGAAGATACTGATGGGAGAAAAGTGCCAGCTTCCGGATTTTTCCGGCATCATCTCTTGATAGTGATGGAAATATCATTCCTGCAACACCTAGACGCATCGTACAGATGAAGTGAGTGTTCGTCACTCTTGATTTAAGTGCCATTCTTGTAGCAACGGATTTAGTGGTGAGAAATCACATAAGAAACGTGCTGTTAGACTGCCTTTCTCTTTCTATGGCTATGATATCCCAAACGCAAAATTTAATAGGAGATCCTAATGCCTCCATAAGTATGAAATACTCAACCAAATGACCTTTTCTCTCCATTTGATATGAACACATTTTTTTAACGAGCTTACTTCCCTCGAATTGCTCTGGAAGTGCTCTCGTTGTATTTGTTGTAATTGCAAAGGCTCCTTTACTCCTATTTGGGATTAACACACTGGTTCTACTAAAGGATTTATAACAATGGTTCCATTTGGGGGTTTACAACACTAGTTCACTGGTTGAACCAGTTACATAGACCGACCTGATCAAATACGTCTTGACCCATTTCTGGATCTCATCGTTTGACCTGGACACAAGCATTTGATTGATACAGGTCCCATCCGGGTAATAACACTGCAGCATCCTTTAGAAATAAACTAAAGTACTAGTAAATCATAATGTTTGAAGAAAAAATTTACCCCATCACCCTGCACATAGAACCAAGGAAATAGGATTTAAAAACTGTTTACACATGTTTAAGAGATTTTCTTCCTTATCCACATGACACTTAAACTTATAGAACAAAAAATGGGGTTAAATTTTACCAGCTTTGACAAGTAACCTATTACATGTGCAGCCAGTCCAAAATGATTTTTAACATTTGTAAACGAACAGGGTACCATCATCTGTAGCATCAAATCCAAGTTTTTGAGATTCTTTGGCTGCATGTTAGGCCGCTGGTGCAAGGCTACCTAATGATGAGAACTTCTTCTGAGAGTTTCAGCCAACAGAGGGCTGACTCTTTATGCTGATTCATTATTCTACTTTTTGTATGAGAATTCACTGTCAAACTCCTTTTGAAGTTTCTCCATTGATTCGGTTTTTGCTGTCAATATGACATCATCAAGAAACCCTCTCTGTGGAAATTCTTGAGGGACAAAACTTCGGTAATTCTCGAATTGCTCTTCTGCATCTTTAGTTTTGTCCAATAAGCTGTAGATTATGCCCTACAACGTAAAGTAACACTGTATCATGTTTTTAGCAAAAAAATATTATCATCTTAACAACACAGAAAAAGACAGATTTATGAACGAAAGAGAACCCTTAATCCTCAAACTAATAGAAGATGAATAGTCACCTGATATAAATAACAAGGAATGAACTACTTTGTCCTTGCTTAAGCATTCATTTTCAGGTCAAAGAAAAGATAGTACAAGATCTATCGTGTCCTCAAAATAACTTTTCTTTCATCTGAGCATCGAGGTCTTTCATTTCTCTCTACTACTCTATAAAGAGTGTTCATTTTAAGCATTATAGAGGGCTTAGCTAGAACAAATCATTATTTCATTTTTGAGATTTTCCAGATCTCAGCAGAGCAATATTGTCTATTTGCTCGTCCATGACAAAAAAAAAAAAAAATGGAACTTCAAATAGAAGAAACAGATACAAATTGAGAAATTTTAAGGATAAACCTCATGCAGAGAAATGCAAACACAGATGAAGTTCAACACTTAAGATTTTCAAAGAAGCTTTTCAACAGGGAAACTAGTGGCAAGCCCTATATACAGTACAAAAAAAAACGTACTTTTAACCTCACTAAAACACCATTTACATTTTTATGTGAAAGACTCAAAAATGATAAAAGCACACAATCACAACCTTGTAAACCTTCTTTAAGTACCTGACAAAGATAGGGCCGAAAATCTCGTGGGTCCTCATTAACTAAATCCTGGTATCTCTTCAAGCCCTCTTCTAAGTCGCCCTGCATATTTGTAAAGGCAATTTTCTTACTCTTTCTAATTTTAAACTTATGCATAGAGACATATAAGAATAAATAGTATTTCCACACTGCAGCATAAAATCATCTCCAATTACTACCTTTACAACATGCATTTGTGCTATTAAAATTTTTATGTTACGTTCCTCAGTGACTCTTTTCTCACATCGTGAAAGTTCCAGAGCTTCATTCAGCATCTCAAAAACAGCTGCTCCTTCATGATTTTTGTGCATTACCAGAGCCAATCCCTAAAAAGAAAACATATTGAAGTGACATCATGTTGCTGTAATATACAACCTAAGAGCATTTAGTGGGGGGCCATGTATACAACTTTAGAAAATCTAGGAAAATTGATTGTACCAAAGGAAAAGAAATGAGACATTAACTGATTTTTAAAACGAAAAGGAAAAAAGAAAAAGAATTAGGGAAGGCATAACAATTGGAATTAGCCCTAAACGTGGCAAGGAATCCATAAGCTAAGCAAGAAAGAAGCTAAGGAGCTTACTTCAATTATAATCAACATTGTTATTCATAACAATAGCAGTTCTACTCTTCCCATTGGATTTGGGGATTTTGAGAAGGTGAAAACTATAATATTCATCCAGTTTCACAATCCACAAACTGGTAGCTGACAATGGAATTGTTAAAGAAACCAAATATGTCTTGAATAATTAGAGCAATAAAGAAAATGTCACGTCACACGACAAGTTAGTAAAACCTTTTAATTGTCTTTAACCTCAGTTAAAAATAAGCTTGCACAGATTAGATGTTTCCACAAAAAAAAATCTTACACTATTGAAGGAGCTAGATCACTTTTAAACAAGCTAAATTTTCTTGTGTGCTTTTTAATCTACTGTAAGCAAGCGTGTGCTTTCCATGGAGAAAAGTAAAACTGCTTTCAGGAGGATATGAACATGGATTGCCGAGGTGAAAGGCCATATGTTCGCCTATAAATTTTTGAGTAGTAACAAAAATACACTTCAGGAAACCCTTTTCAAGGATGTAGTTCAATTTAAAAGTGCATCATCTACAGCCAAAGAAAAAGGGCATATTTGGAGAGGGGAAACCATACATGTAAAGCTCTCAGTAAGAGAGGCCTCTCCTCCAATATTTCTTTAAACAATCTCTTGGCTTTCGACAAATGTCCCATGAGTTCATAGGAAAGAGCCTGCAACAACCGCCACTCCACCTCGTCCGGTTGAATATCTATCAACCTTTCCACGTACTGAACAGCCTCCTTTGTTTTCCCTTTTCTCATGTTCGCATACAAAACCACTTTCAGAGCCTCAACATCTTTGGGGTTCTTCTCTAATATCTTCAAGTACAGGTCCTCCTCATCTCTACCTTTACCAATCTCAGTCTCTTCTCTCTTTTCCTCTGCAGAAGAAGAGGTGGTTGGGGCATTTACTGAAGCTAGTGCAGGTCTGACAGCAAACCCGCATAAGAAGAGAAGTGAACATACCAGCGCAACAGCCAACTTTTCTGTGTGCCTAACAAACAAATGACGGGTATCTATTTCCGACCTTGCTTTAGCACTTATATTGGTCAGAGAATTGACAGAGGAGAAGCAACGGAGCTGCCGTCGGCAAGCCTGTTGCTGGAAAGATTGGGGAGTAAACTGTATGTGTTTCTGCAAGACTTGAAATCTGAGGAGCGGAGAACGTAGTGGGGCTCTATTCAAGTAAGACCTGTCTCTAAGAACAGTGGAGTCTTGCCGCTTGGGTCGATGAGAGTAGAGAACTACCCTAGGTAACACTGAATCCATTTTTACGATTTCCGCTAGCGAACACAATTCATTTCTTTCAAGAATCGCCGCCGGAGCTCCGCAAGCCCGATACTCAGTAGACAGGCAGAAATGCAACTGAGTCCTGGCAACGTATCCATATTAGTTATATAGATATCGTGAACAGCTCGACTATAGCTAAGTGAAACCGCAGGGACGCGGCTTCGCTGCTTTGGGTGCGTACACACATGAGACAAACCCACCCATGATAGGGTCTCTGCTTGATAATATATAGCCTAGAAGTCCATTATAGAAAAAATATTACATACTTCTGTGACAAATTGTTGAGCCAGAAAGTGAGTGGTTTGGCTGCAACCAGTATAAGTTTGGTGAGCTTAGTCCATGTAAATGAGGATAGAGTGGGGCCTTTTCCAGTAGCCCTATTAGAACTTTATAAGATTTCTGTGCACACAGGACAGTCCAAGAGAGGGTTTGCAAACGTAATCCTTTACCTATTTGCATGTTCTAAATTTCCGATAGAATAGTTTAATTAGAAAGAGTTGCCCTTCTCATTAGAGATAAACAAAAACCATATCATATACGTTTTGTTCATTTTTGTGTTTTGTTTTATCAGGGCATACTATAAGAATCGTGAAATCTCATGTTAACTGCAAATGGAGCGGTGCTGCTAGGATTCACGGACATATTTAGCTAGGATCCACGGACATATTTAGCTAGGATCCATGGACATATTTAGCTAGGATCCACGGACATATTTAGCTAGGATCCACGGACATATTTAGCTAGGATCCACGGACATATTCGACTGGGAATACACTGACTAACACTCAGAACGCCTTCCATGTTCTGGAGAATTTACAGGATTTGATGCAAAATTGATCTCAAGATCTTAATGGATTCAAATAAAACATTACGTGGCTCTTTTTGTAGATGAACTACGTCCTCTGAACCCAACGATACTTAGCTTAGAACCTGAGGATTTCAAAACACCTGAGTTCTTCTTTCCTCTCTGGTTCTTGGGCTACTGTGAGATGAAGATTTGACAACTGACTTCTTCCTATCTCCTCTGGTTTTTGTGCTACCGGGAGAAAAAGATTTCACTGGTTTTGCCAGGGTCACAGATTTCTTCGGCTTGGTCGTCAATGGTGATCTTCCCCTTCTGTGTCCTACTGATTTCTCTTTTCCTGCAGCATTGAGATTTGATCTGGAGGAATTTGCTGATGCAGTTGTGCCTTTTCTTTGCTTTGAAGCTTTTACCAAGCTCATACTTTTTCCCTTCGGATACTCACCCTGCCGTGTCTTTGCCACTTCTCTTCTGATACTCTCTCCGCTAAGAGACTCCAAGCTTTCATTCTTCTTTATTGCCTCTTCTAGCCGGGTCGCTAACATTGAATCCTTCTTTGCAACTAGGCTCGTCACTTTACCTATAGCAAGATGCAGGAATGGTGTTTACACCTCTAAATGAGTTCATCGGGAGCAGTCTTTTCCTTTCCAGTGTTACTTCATATTATCAAGTTAACTCTATGACAAATGAAAAAAAATAAACAGCTATCTCCTAATCAAGAAAACATCAGCAATTGCTACGTCGCAACTTAAATTAAGTTTCTATCTATCCAACAACTTGAGTGTAGAATATTTAAGCATACCTTTTGCTCCCATGCGAGCAGTTCGTCCAGTACGATGAAGGTAGTCAATCTGAAAAATACAAAGAATAATATAAGATCTTTTCCTGATATACAGGAGATCACTGAACCAAAATTCAACTAGTTGTCCGGATGGCAAACTCACAGAGTTCGAGGGGAAGTCAAACATGATTACATGGTCCACGTCCAAGTCCAGACCCCGAGCAGCCAAATCGGTGCAAACCAAGGTTGGGCAATCTCCACTATCACTCTTGAACTTCTCCAGGTTTTCAACTCTGAAAGAAAGGGAAACTTCAGATATCACATGAAAAGAACTAGTTACAAGTCAGACACCTCAAATAGAAAACAGCAGGAAGTCACACATGGGACACCATCCAGAAAACCTTCAACTACGTCCTGTTCTTACCCCCAGCTAAAAACAAAACAAAAAAATAAAATAAAATAAAACTTACAAGGTCACAGTGTCACGCCGCTAGAGTATGCGAAGCACAATCTTGCTCCTTAGTGGCGTGCGGCCTAGCCTCCAAGCCCGTCTGGATGCTAGTCAGCCTCTTGGAAGAAGTTTAGCACAAGAACACTCTTGTTCTTGGTGCTAGAACTCTCTCAAAACTCAAGCACAAGGGAGACTCCGAATTTGGGAGGAAAGAACTCTTCTATTGAATGAATGAATTACAAGCCTTGTACATGGCTATTTATAGATTACAAAACCTCCCATGGTTGGTGACACCTATCAAGCACTTTCTAAGTGTTTGCCAACCAATGCCAACTCATGCCAACCCATAGATTCCCACTACCTCTATGAGTTGTTGCCAACTAGCAAGCACTTATCCCATGTGCTTGCCAACTCATTGTTGACCACCAACTCTCTTAGTTGTTGCCAACTAGCAAGCACTTATCCCATGTGTGCTTGCCAACTCACACTGCCACATCACCACCCTAGTCATGTGCCACCTCGTGTGCCACGTCATGCAAGTGCCACGTCATCCGCCAAATGCATGTGATTGCTCCTTGTAGATGCATGCAAGGAGTTGCGGGCGCGGCGAGCAGCCCCTGCCGCGCATCCGCATTTTGGTAGATGCGTTGCGCCGCCGCGCGGATCCGTGAGTTCAAGTTGTGCATGCGCGTTTGGGCAAGCGTGCATGCTGGTCGGTTGGTTGTCCATGCACATGTATGTGCGCGTCCGCCTCGCCGAGCCATCTTGCGCATGTCCGCACATGGACGTTATGCGTTTAGGCATAGGAAAGTCGCGCCCGTATCATGCTCCCACCGCCATAAGGCGACGTCCTCGTCTCGCTTGCGCCCTCGCTATCTTTGGGACCTCCTCCTCCTTGAGTTGCCAAAGTTTTGTGGTTTGGCACGGGTTCCGTCTCATGAACAATACCTTTTCTTGGGGAAAGTTGGGGCAGCAACTCTTTAGCCTTGTCTCCTTTGTCTTTCGTTGAAGCCGCAACATGAGTAAGTTCCTCTTCCTTAAGACCATTCTTAAGTTGGAGGCGGTTAGCATTATATCCTTTCTTTTACAATATTCGTTTGTGTCTCGAAAAGAGTACAAGGTCCACCCTCATCAAGGATCCCTACAATTCCCAAATGTGGCACCACATATGCCTTACATTTTAACATAAAATCCATCCCCAAAATTACATTAAAATCGTCCATTGGAACCACGAAAAATCCAAAGTTCCTACCCACTTACCAAGGGTAATCGGAACGTTTCTAGCAACACCGCCACCGCCTTTGCTGCTGCCGAATTAACAGCCTTAATCTGATGTTGTCCGCCTCTAACTTCAATTTGAGGCGTTTTGCCTCCTCCTCCGAGATGAAGTTGTGAGTCGCTCCCGTGTCTACCATGGCCTTTGCCTTACTACCTTTCGTAAATAAATCTAGAAAAAGTAGTTTTCGTTTAGACCTTACCGGGTGAGTAGAAGTCTTCTCACTACATGCCCGTAGTGAATTGAGCAACGCCATCGAACCAATGCGTGGCTCATCCCCATTGACATCTCCTTCCTCCGAAAGAGTGTTCAATAACTTCACCTTCAGGGCAGTCCTTAGCAAAATGTTCTCCCTCACAAACAAAACATTTAACTTTGCGAAATGACTTACCCGTGTCTCCTTTGAAGTGATAGTTCTTCTCGTGTTTCTTCTCAAACCTCTTCTTCTTTTCGTCATCTTTTGGTCTCTTGAGCCATTGGAGTTCTTAGAAGCCACCTCCTTAGTCTTCCGATCATACTCCAGTAAGCCTCTCGGTAGTGGACAAAGCCGAGGCCAAAGTCTTTACTTCCCGCCTCCTTAGCTCTTGCTCCGCCCAAGGTTTTAAACCATCGAGAAAAGAAAATAGCTTGTCCGGATCGGACATATCGATATGCATAACATTAGAGAAGTAAATTTTTGTACGCACTCTAATTGTGCCTTCTTGTTTCAAAGCTCTCAACTCTTTTCGAGCTTGATATTCTACATCCTCGGGAAAGAATTGCGCCTTCAATTCTTTCTTGAAATCATCCCACGCCCTTACGATTGAAGTGCCGGATTCCTCATCCGTAGCCCTTCTTCTCCACCACAATAGAGCATCATCAACAAGGAACATAGAAGCGGTGCTTACCTTTTGGGTCTCACGAGATTTGCAGATCGGAAGTATTGCTCTACTTGCCATCTGAAGTTGTCAATGATTTTGGGATCTCTTACCCCATTGAAAGGCTTTGGTTCGGGCACTTTGATCTTGCTTGTTGTTCCATTCGTGTTTGCACCTCCATTAGCTATAACACGCTCCAACAATACAAGTCTCGTCCAGTAATTCATCCATCTCGTTCTTCACATCGTTCTTCACCTCGTCTAGGTTTCCTCGGAACACCGCCATAGCACTAAAGACGTTTTCCTCCAACGATTGAACCGCTTCTAGACTTCCACTTCCGAATTGAGGTTCTCACGAACTTGTTCTTCCAATTCGTAACAACAAGCCTCCACCTTCTCGATTCTATCTTCAATAGAAGAAAAACGAAGTTCAGATTTAGACATTCGTTCCTTACCTTTGAGTTGAACGTTTTCTCCTCCGAAGTTGCCATAGGATTGCTTCCCGCCTCGATACCGGTTGTCACGCCGCTAGAGTATGCGAAGCACAATCTTGCTCCTTAGTGGCGTGCGGCCTAGCCTCCAAGCCCGTCCTCGAATGCTAGTCAGCCTCTTGAAGAAGTTTAGCACAAGAACACTCTTGTTCTTGGTGCTAGAACTCTCTCAAAACTCAAGCACAAGGAGACTCCGAATTTGGGAGGAAAGAACTCTTCTATTGAATGAATGAATTACAAGCCTTGTACATGGCTATTTATAGATTACAAAACCTCCCATGGTTGGTGACACCTATCAAGCACTTCTCTAAGTGTTTGCCAACCAATGCCAACTCATGCCAACCCATAGATTCCCACTACCTCTATGAGTTGTTGCCAACTAGCAAGCACTTATCCCATGTGCTTGCCAACTCATTGTTGACCACCAACTCTCTTAGTTGTTGCCAACTAGCAAGCACTTATCCCATGTGTGCTTGCCAACAACTCACACTGCCACATCACCACCCTAGTCATGTGCCACCTCGTGTGCCACGTCATGCAAGTGCCACGTCATCCGCCAAATGCATGTGATTGCTCCTTGTAGATGCATGCAAGGAGTTGCGGGCGCGGCGAAAGCAGCCCCAAGCGCCGCATCCGCATTTTGGTAGATGCGCGATGCGCCCGCCGCGGATCCGTGAGTTCAAGTTGTGCATGCGCGCGTTTTGCCAAGCGTGCATGCTGGTCGGTTGGTTGTCCATGCACATGTATGTGCGCGGCGTCCGCCCGCCGAG
The DNA here is from genome assembly GCA_022405105.1 of Aristolochia contorta. Taxonomy (NCBI): domain Eukaryota; kingdom Viridiplantae; phylum Streptophyta; class Magnoliopsida; order Piperales; family Aristolochiaceae; genus Aristolochia; species Aristolochia contorta. The sequence continues at coordinate 7,571,086 of CM039666.1, read as the reverse complement.
CCATCTTTGCGCATGTCCGCACATGGGACGCTGCGGCGTTTAGGCATAGGAAAGTCGCGCCCGTATCACACAACCTCGAATGGTCCCCTGTTTTGCTTGAATTTTACAACAACGAATGGTTATTGTAAAAAATTACCTTTATCTAATTATTTTTTAATTTGCTGACTTTGCAATTATAAATCTGTTAGATCAAGAAAGTGGCCAACATCATCTTTACAAAACTAAATTTAGAACATGTCTCATATCAAGGAGGAGTGACTTGATGATCAAGGAAATCAGTTGCAGAGTAAAATTCCAAACTTTCTCATCGTCACGCAAGGTCCAACTTATGCCAGCATAATGAGGGGAATTCAGATTCATCACATTAACAAGGATATGCGCCATTATTATAATTTTTCAGACATAACAGAACCTCATTATGTCAAAAGGAGAAAGGAACTACGAGATCAACTGAAAGAAAATACCCTGCCCTAATATAACCTAAATAATAACAGCACATAAATTTCACTCGAAGAAAAATCCGAACATTTGAATATGCAGTGCCACAAGGTCAAACTGAGACAGAGATTACAATTTATGAGATGCAGAGACCACATTTTATGTAACACAGAGACCACCTCTATGCTGCAAACTAGAGCCAAATTTCCCACCTTTGTTCTGCTGGAACCTCCCCATGGTAATTCACAGTAGATATTTGATTTTCAGATAGAAAATGATCCACTGCACGACTAGAGTTCAATGTATTGCAGAAGACCATTACTCTATTGCCCTTTGCTAGACTTGGCTCAAGAACCTGTCAAGCAAAAGAAGCATTTTTATCAACTCTTATAGGCAGCAAGCCAAAAGAAGCATTATTATCAAATCTTATAGGCAGCAAGCACTCAGATGGTTCCATTTCAGGAAAGAAATAGAAGGCATGCATTCACAGGGAAATGAAGCAATATCCATTGTCCATTTTCAGAACAAATATTGGGCAAAATAACTGGATAGGAGATCATGCATCCCCCCACCCCTATGTGACCACTTAGCTATGCTCAAGTTCACAGAGTGCAGCAAAATAACATCAATAAAAAATTTATAGAGGAATTAACTAAAAGTTAAGAATGCTTAAAAGTCTCTGTTAAGAGTTAGGGGTAGTTTAGTAATTTTACTAAACTTTAATTAGTTATTGTTTGTTTATTGTTTAGTTTACTTGCTCCTCAAGCCATGAATGGCATCATTGTAATTTTGTATTTTCGGATTCTATTAATACATGTTTTAGGGTTGTAGGTCATGAAGACCTTACAACCTCTTTCTCTCCTTCTCTCTTCCTTTTCTTCCTATCTCTTCACTTTTCTCTCATCTTCTATCTTCCTTCACTAAATCTAACAGTCTCCAAATTCAAAAAGCCACCTAGAAACTTTACCAATATGCCTCCCACAAGATAGTTATGTGCTCAGCATTAACAGAAAGTATAGATTATAATAAAAGGATAGATCTAGATATTGTTGAGTAAGGTTTGTTACTGTGCATACACCAACAGATGTTTTTATAATCAGAGACATCCTCTAGAGCATATGCATTCATTTTCACTGACCACATCGAATTTATGACAGAAAGTCCCCCTCATGTTAAAACATTTAATTAGTTGCAGAAGTCAACCTGTAAGAGAGCTTCCAGCTTGTTCTCTGCACCTGATAGTTTAATGAAGTCATGCCGAGCAGATGCAATTTTCTTGTGCAAAGTTGATGTGCGTAAATGGGTTATCCCTTGAAATTCCTCATCAACCAACTTTTGCACAGCCTGCACAAAGTGGATGAAAAGAAATGCAACTTCATAACCTATCTGGAATGATAAAAGTTTAAAGACTTCTAATCATATATTTTATATGTACCCTTTCAAAAAAAAGATATGTTTCTAAACAATTATGATTCCAGGATTGATAAATGCTTCTCTGCAAGACAGTCAACATACCTTAGTCATAGTTGCAGTGACCAAAACAGTTTGAAATCCGGGATCATCAGGTTTGGACGCACGATTGTTCAAAGGTGCAACGAATTTACGGATGTCAGGTCCAAACCCATGATCAAACATAGTGTCTGCCTCATCCAACACCTGCCACCTCTCAATGAGATAAAGATTTTGGGTTTAAATAGACGTATATACTATAGTTCTTCATGCAGAAACTCACCAAATACCTAATGTCACCGTAGACCATGTTCCCCTCCTCAATGTGCTGAAGAACTCTACCTGGAGTTCCAACTACCATATCAATTGGAGCATTCAAGGAGTCCTCTTGAGGACGCAGACGACCGCCACCACTCACCATAGTACAACGGAACCTTGCATGGTGACTTACTGCTTTTGCCACACGAAACACCTAAGCAGATGTTACGAAGTAAAATTCATCATGCAAAGAAACAACTTGAAACGATTGTAACATACTTTGGAGATCCTTTAAAAAGTATACTCCTTTTTTCTTTCATTCGTTTTTTTTTTTTTTTTTTTTTTTTTTGAGAAGTGAATCGACACCTGTTCAGATAGCTCCCTAGTCGGACACAGCACAACTGCTCGTGGACGCCTAGGTTTCATTACCATACCATTCAAAGCTTCATCGCGTCTCAAACACTACAGTAAACGTAAGCTTCAGTAAGTTCTCAAGGCAAAAGAATATCAACAGCATGAAAAACCACTGACAATAATAAGTCCGCGAGTAAAACACTAGAAATAGTCAAAATAAAGTCCCAAAAGAAAAGGAATTCCAGATATAAACAACGTCATTTCATCATCAACTTCAAAATTCAGTCGTCTAAATTCTATAAAGATGCATAGCAAGCAGCAAATTGTGAAGGTCATCGAGTTCTAACCAAATCATATCCAACATGATAAGGTTGTAACATAAATTAAATAATAAATAGAGCGTCCAAAACCTGAACCAAAGGCAACATATAAGCCAACGTCTTTCCAGAGCCGGTATGGGATCCCAAAACTACACTTCTCCCATCCAATATTGCTGGTATTCCAATACACTGAATCTCCGTCGGCTCTGTAATTGCCATCTCATCCAAAGCTCCCATGACCTCCTCTGTCAGACCCAACTCTTCGAAACTCGAGGCAGTCTTCTTCAAATTTTTCCTCTTTGCATTTGCTTCTTTTTCCTTAGCAACAAGGCCCTCAGACTTTATCCTATCCTGTGAAGGGTTTTTCCCAGCGTCTTTAAGGTGTCTCAACCGAAGCTTTTCTAGTAACATGGAGTGGCGAACTGGCTCCAACTGCGTTTCTGTGTCGACGGCTGTCGTGGCTGTCGATAAACACCGGGTTCTGAAACTCTGGAAATGTCGAAAAGAGGAGACATTTACGAGCGGATAGCCCCTGGATTTACATAACAGAGAGCGTGAGAAGAGGCTTGAGGAGAACGATAAGGTCAAGAGTGCTCTTCCCGTCCCCCCGGCCATGGCCACTTCTATAAGACAGCTGCCTCTACGTTTCTCTCCTTCTCTGAAGGATAGATATTTGCAAAGATTTTAATGCTGAGGTCTGTAAGATATCAGAGAGTATCGAAGGATTCGAAGCACCCCAACCTACTTCTTAGCCGGGTGGTCCGACCCATTGAGTAGACGAGTCGACTCGGTTTTGAAAAGGCGCAAAGTGAGTCCCAGTATACCCAAGACTCAGGCTTCACTCAAGGTGGGACAGATCAGTGTTGCTACAACAATGCTTATTAGTAGAAATTCAGTTTAAATCGTAAATACTAAAACTTTACAAAAACCCCAATTTAAATCTTCGAAATCTTCATAGTAAGCGCTTTGATAATAAAATTATAAACTTCCTAAAAGTACTAAAACTTTAAACGAAACCATAAACTTACTTGCTTATGACTTTATACTACATAGTTTAATTATTAATTTGGCTTATGACATCTACTTCGTAGTTTTTGAGATAGTAATGAATCTAATAAAAAAAGACTAAGAATTTAACATTTTAAAAATGAAATATCAGTAAGATCATTAGTAAGCTCAGAAGAGTAAACATATGGGCATTAGAAAGGAGCACTTAGCTCTACTCTTTTGAACTTAAGTGGTAATAATTAAATATATACATTATCCTCTTCGAAAAAAATTAAATATATACATAACGCACTATATGATGTAAGACACTGTATAAAATCAAAATTCTGACAGTTTGCAAAGCAAAATTAGTCAAAACAAACTGATACGTCTATGGCTTGATCTCTTTTGATGCCAAAAACAATCCCTTGAGGGAACTCACATGCAGCCGGTGGTATACTTGGCAGTAAAATCTAAACAGCTAAAACATGATAGGCGTAAGTAAATCTCAAATCACATCATATATCTTCATAATCAAGAAAATCCCTCATTTCTCATTTCGACAAATCTTGCATCAACTTCACGGAATGAACAACACAGGAAAGACTAATCCTCCTAAAGAATGACAAAATCACACTCTTGCCCAGGGCAATCAGTTGCATCAATTTTGTTACAGTTTCTAGAAGTTCTCGTAGTAAAATAGACGATTCCTTATCGTCCTTAGTGTCATGTCGTTGGATTGACCAAGGCTTTAACTTAGTTTTTTGCAACGTGCAACTTAGCCTCCAAGTCGGCGTCTCCAACAAGTATTAGTACAGGGCCGTTTTGTTCTAAGTGCTAGAATACCCTCAAATCTCCAAAGCAAGAGCAAATTCGGGATTAGGAGGAACGATACTTCTATTGAAAGATGAAATGATTACAAGCACTTTTACATAGCTATATATTGTATACACTTGCCCCATATGTGGGGAGATCTAACCAAAACCTCTTAGTTTGTAGTTAACCTATTCAAATTAATTTGAATGGGTTTATTTGACTTCTAACCTTAACTAACTCGTGCTAACTATTAAGCATATGTCAAGTGCCACCTCATGTGCCATGTCATGCAAATGCCATGTCAACTGCCATGTCATCCGCCATATCATCATATGTTGTTGGACCTACTATAAGTATGCTCGTCCTCTCTAAGTTGCACCATGTGGTCTGGCTTGCACTTTGATGCCTCTATGCGCATCGGTGCTTGAGCCGCGCGTGACTGCTCCCTTGCGGCTACATGAGTGGGGTTACTAAATCGCAACCCCACACTTAGGCACGCACATCCATGCGCATGCTGGTCGGTCGGTTGTCCATGTGCATGAATGTGCGCGTCCGCCCCTGTTGTGCCGTCTTGCGGAATGTTGCACTCCAAAGATGTTGTGCTTGTGTGCATAGGCAAGTCGCACCCTCCGTATGACTTAGGCTTCAAAAGAGCTATTGAATGACATCTTCTTCTCTCTTCACAAGAATCAATTTTGCTTTCTCCTTAATATATTTACCCCAAGTGCCAACCTGTTATAAACAAAATAGTCCTTTTTCTTTCTAAAGTTGGAGAGAAAATTTACAAGAAGCCAAAATGGGGATCACAAATGGTAGAGCTAAGTGGTGGAGGGAATAGGCTGACATTGACATTATTGGGACTTGAGATGAAGGTGAAAGAATAATGATGACAAGAAACCTTTTTCAAGCAAATCTGTACAAACTAAATAAACTGGCTCCGAGACTCAAAAATCAGAAAGCATTTTCCTTATTCATGTTACCCAGCTGCATCCAGGTGTTTTACTCGACCTCGCTCTAGGCAGTTTACTTCTCAAATTTTCCATATCAGCTAATCGTCCTGTTAACTGATACATCCTACCCAGATGCAAGTATGGCAATGAATCCTTCGGATTCAACTGAAGTAACTTGCTAGCTGCTCGTTCTGCTATCTCAATATTAATATTAAATTGACATCCAGTAAGAAGAGAAGTCCAAATAACAGAGTCAGGTTCAAAGGGTATTGAGTCAATTAACTTTTCTGCTTGTTCAACATAGCCCATTTTACATAGAAGATCAACCGTGCATGAATAATGTGCCATATGTGGAACCATGCCATAATCACATTTCATAGAATTGAAGTATTTCCAAGCTTCATGAATTAGGCCTTTATGGGAACAAGCAGACAGGACACCCAGAAATGTAACATGATCAGGTTGAACCCCCATTGACTTCATTTTCTCAAATATCTGAATCATCTCCAAAATGAGGCCATTGACTGCATACACATTAATCAGGGAATTCCATGTTACCAAATCACGCTCAGGCATATTTTCGAAAATCAATTTAACTTCTGATACACCTCCACATTTTCCATACATGTTTATGAGAGAATTGGCTACCACCAAACATAATTCAACCCCATACTTGATGGCAGCCACATGAATTTGCTCTCCACAGTTCAGAATAGACAAGCCTGTAGATGCAGTGAGAAGACTAGCTATCACTGACTCGGTTGGTCTTATACCAGACAAAATCATTTGATGGTACAAAGAAAACGCCTCACCATGAAAACCACTCTGCACATAACCCTTTATCATATGCTTCCAAGAAATCTCATCTCGCTCATGAGATTTACTGAACAACTCATAGGCTTCCATGACCTTGCCCCAACGGACCAAACCAGCAACCATAACATTAAAAGATACAACATTTTTCTCAGGCATCTCCTCAAAGAGTTTCCAAGCATTGCTGAACAAACCTTCCTTCACATAGCCTGAAAGCAATGTAGTGGAAGCAACTATATCTCTCTCAGGCATCCCATAAAATAAATTCTCTGCTTCATCAAGCCTACCATTTTCAATAAAAGCTGACATTAAAGTGGTCCCTGTTTCAAGAATTGGTTCAGGCACTTTTGAGAACATTTCAGCAGCTTCGTCAATTCTATTGTCACTCAAGTACCCGCTAATTATTGAACTGAAAATTAGTGGGTCTTTTACGTCCATCTGGTCAAACAAGCTCCTAGCTCTGTCAACCTGGTTATTTTCAATATAACCACATATCAGGTAACTCCATGATTTCATATATTTAACATTCATTTTATCAAATTCTAACTTCGCTTCATCAATATTTAAGCAACGGACGTACATACACACTAAAGACGCTTCTATAATACCCACAAAATTGAAACCAACTTTTATCACATGCCCATGAACTTTCTTACCTTGTTTGACATTTTTTATACCTGAACAAGCATTAAGGACACTTGCGAAACTCTCTCCAGTAGCTTGAATTCCATTAGTTAGCATTTCAATGAAAAGTTCAATAACTTTTTCAAAATTTCCAACACGAACAAGCCCATTCAGCATCACTGTCCACGACACTGTATTCTTCATCGGCATGACATTAAACAACTCAAAGGCATCCTCAACTTTCCCTACCTCAATGTACCCATCCATAAGAGCAGTCCAAGAGATAACATTCCGGCTATGCATCCGCTTGAAAACCTGATGGGCCTCACGAATCTTGCTGTTCTTCACAAAGCCCGCTATCAAAGCATTCCAGGAGGGCACGTTTGGGGCATTTATCTCATCAAAAACTCCGGCAAGGCATTCAGATAGCTGACATTTCGAATACATAGTTATTAAACCAGTTCCCACAAACACATTAGAAGAATAGGAAGCTTTTATCGAAAGGCCATGAATCTGCTTGCCTTGATCTAAGGCAGAAAGCGTTGCACAACAAGTCAAAGCAATGGAAAAAGTTGTTGGCGTGGGCTTATATCCAAGCGTCTGCAGCTCGGGAAAGACTCGAAGAGCACTTTCAGGATGCTCATGATATAAGTAAGCGGACATAAGAGAATTCCAGGAAATGACATCTCTTTGGGGCATTTCATTGAACACCTCGCACGCTGAGACTAAATCTCCGCTTCTTGATAAACTCACTATGGTATAGTTCAGAGCAGCAATGTCCAATTTGGGATTTCGAAACTTTAGTGAGAAGGGTTGACGTTTCGGTCCATCCGACGGAACGATGCCGTTCGTAGCCAGATAAGAGTATGCTGCAACAAATTGATGATTTGTAGAGGATCGAATGGGGTACTGGATGAGCCGAGCAAACTTCTCGATCGCATTTGAAGAACGCATGAGTCGTGAGAGAACTCAATCAGCAACTATATTCGTTCTACTCGCTGCTCACCCCGAGACAGTTATTTTAGTTGCCAGCCAGTTAAGTTTACGGGATACAAGCAACCTGCCTGGGACTCGGGGCGGGACCCACTGGGCGTCTACCAATTCCGTGTCAGATAGATTGAGTTGACACACGAAAGAGAACTCAGTGATCCACAAATCTATATCAACTCGACGAAATCGTACAAGTTAATACTCGTGGACTACGGCATCAAATTTTAGTATACTCCATGCATATCTCTTTTCAAAGACAATCTCGGGGTCACACTTAGTCCACAACTTTTAATTACGAATGACAATATATACTTCGACACCTCCACAAACTATCGGATATTGTACATATTCCTTAGAACCTTATATATATATATTTGGATAAAAAAAAGAAAAAAGATAAAGTAGTGTAAAGTCTCATAGTAAAACAAGGAAGTATTGATATCATTTTTCATTAAGTAAACAATAGATCAAAATTTTGACTTGTGGCCCTGAATAAAAAAATACAAAACAAATAATACAAATTTTAAATGCATATTTAAAGAATAATGATTCACACATAAGTTATAAGGTGGTGCACGCACGCACAACTTATGTTCGCGAATCATTATTTAAAATAATGGAAAATTTGGATAAAAAATATAAACACACACACATCAGAACACATTTTGATAAAACTAGTCAAATAATATTAAAATGTATCATAAAGGGTACATTTAAATATAACTCAATGTACAAAAATCATTATAATTTTCAAACCCAAGTTTATTGTTTTATAACGGTTGGTGTTGCTGCCGCTCATTGCAAGCCGAACGTGACATGCGATTTTGTAATCTCACGCCTGAGGAAGAATCAGTACATCTTTTCTTAAAATTATGGTTTTCTAACTGGTAAAGAGTAAACTATAGCGTCAAGGTTGGTTGAGGAGACAAAAGTAGCACTATAGCCGTTCACTGGATGAATTATAGTGTTCAGGCTTCAACACCCCAACATAAGGCAAGTTCCTGTACAGTTCAGCAAAGTCCATGCCATACCCAACAACGAAATAATCTGGGCACTGCACAAGAAGTGGTGAAATCATATTAACTACAAAAAGCATGCCAGATAAATATGATAAACAAGTTCAAGTAATCCAGTTCTTCTTTCCTTTTTAGTATGATACACACTGAAAAAGATTAACTAAATCATGAAGTGTGTAGGTAGAGGTTTTATCCTAATTTTCCTTATTTTCTCTTGATTATACCATATTTTTCTCTCAGTTTGGTTTGAAGCACTTCAAAGAATCATTAGCACCCGAGCATTTCTTACCATCATCTAATGGTTTTACTCCAATCAAGTAGTTATTTTAGTAGGTAGAGGTGACATACTCTCTAAATCGTAACTTTCATGAAGATGTATGACCAATAAAAATATTCCGAACGAAGATATAAAACAAGATTCAAAGTCCTTAAGATTGGATTCACAGATCTTGTGATCTGCTCTCAGTTTTCTCATGTGAAAACTACTGCAGAAAGTTCTTCAAGAAACAAAAGTTTCTGTGTTTTTTGCAAGGTTTCTTATCCTCTGATGGGGAGCCAATTCCACCTTGTCAAAACCCAGGGCAGATCAAACCCCGGACTCAGCCAGACGGCCCAGACTCGAGCACAGTTGGAGGTGACTTGCCTGAAAATAGAAGATCTGAGCCCTTACTGACTTGCCCCTGGGAAGATCTGGGTTGACTCGCTGGGTTCACAATATGGTTTTGTGAGATGATTCTTTCTATGCAAGTGTGATGGTGTCAGAATTTCAATACAGAGTAGAAACCACTGATGCATGAACGTAGGTCTCCAGCCTGTGTGCAGCCGTTCATTGCTTTACCAAAATAATGTGTGCTTTCAATACTTGTCACTCCACTACTGAGTTACATGATAATATTACGAAAACAAGAAAAGTTTCACGAAACAATTCAAACAACGGTCTTATAGTTCAGCCAGTGAGATTACCTCGAATCCTCTATAAAGCTTCCCACTTCCCACAAGCTCAAAATGGACCTTCCTCCGCATAGGCTTGTCTAGGAAAGCACAAACAGAAACAGAACTAGCTCCTTTTGATTCCAAGTGTGGAATTAGACAAGATAAAGTATATCCTGTGTCCACAATGTCCTCCACCTTAAAATGGAAATGCATTGTTATATTCTGAGATAAACTTTTTGGACAAAAAAATAAAAGTAACTTGCACAGCCACAATCAACCTTGTAAAACTAGAAAAAGGCAAACAGAAACCTAAGAGATTGGGCTCTGTCCTCAAAGATGACTAAACAAAGATTGTAGTTCCAACTACAAAAATCAGGATATTCCAAATTCATTAATTGATGTGGTACCATTTACCTATAACCCAGTGCCATAACTAAATCTAAACAGACAACTCAACCCGAGATGGGGAACACACAGATGGACCATAAAATTTAAATTAGATGAGTTTGCATGTACAAAATATAATAAGGAACTTGGGTCGCTTCCTCCTACAATGTTCAGCTGAAAATAGTGTCCTTTTCAAACTGAGAAACCGACATGATTCAGAGCCAAAAACAATAGCCACTAACCATAGTTCTCATACCATGACCAAAACCTATTCTAAAAGAATTCAGGTTGAAACATGACAATAGGTACGGGGCCATAGAAATCAGGAGTTTTACACGAAAAAAAACTACAAGAATATGCATAGGAACAAACTTTCACCATACGGACACACCACTTCAGGGAGAGTTGAAGAGAAACAGGGAAGATATCCCATGCATCGGGCTCAGAATGTGACTGTAAGAATGCAAATAATTTGATAGCAGTCTGAGCAGAAGATAGTTTGGTGTACACTGTTCTCTTTTGTGTGGGTGGGGATGGGGCACAACCACAATTTGGATCCAGAAGATCATTTTTTTTTTCCTTTCTGAAGAAGAGAGCCAGAAGTCCATATTTCTCTCAAACATATTGAGAGTCCAAATACTCTTATCCATAACGGTAACAAGGTCCATGCTCCCACCTATCCATAAAGTGGGGGCCACAGGGTGTGGAGATGGGGCTAGAGGCTTATAACCATTCTCCCACAATAAAGTACAGTAGTTTCAGTTTAAGATTGTTATGCTATAAGCCACAATTCTGGAGATATTAGATGTGTTTAAGTTCCATTAATTTAAATAAGACAGGTCCTCCAAGCTCCAGTACTTCTACATTACCAGTTTCCAGAAAGTGCTTTCACATCATTGGTAACGATCAGAATTTATTTTAAAGATGGTTCAACCTCCATGGGAATTCAGTGTATTAATCTAACGATGATGTACACCTTTAGGAGGGTAATAACAATAATAGCTAACTATGTTATTTCAACACCAATATTTTCTCCCAGGTAGGCGTTGCTACAGACTTCTCCTCCTTGAACGAGGCTTAAAAATGTTATTTGGACTTACAATACATCTTCAAATTTCTAGGAAGGCTAGCTCCTTGAACGACTAAAATATGGACTCTTAAATTCAGTGTAGATGTTGGGAAGTGTGTTCTGACACACTAAATACAAACAAGTATGAAATTTTCCAAAAATATATATATATAAACAAGTATGACATGATGCAACTTCAAAGCCTTCACGGCATAAAAAGAAAGCATAGATACCAAGCGGAAAGCAATCAACTTTCACCCCAGGCATGGTTGGTATTCAGAAGCAACAAACGAACAGAGGTAAACAGGAAAAGTAAAAACAAAAAGTGTTTCTGTCGTTTGTCTAGTGAAAAAACTGATGCTCTGTCGTGTAGATGAAACGAAAAACAGTTAGCAAAAACACAAGCCTTCATGGCATAAAAAGAAAGCATAGATACCAAGCGGAAAGCAATCAACTTTCACCCCAGGCATGGTTGGTATTCAGAAACAACAAACGAACAGAGGTTAACAGGAAAAGTAAAAACAAAAAGTGTTTCTGTCGTTTGTCTAGTGAAAAAACTGATGCTCTGTCGTGTAGATGAAACGAAAAACAGTTAGCAAAAACACAAGGTTTATGGGAGCTACAATTCCTTTTCTCAAAAAAAACAGGCACTTTTTCTCACATTCTTTACGGAGAAAAATATACAGAACGATCATCACGCCAGTTAAGACAGTGTGAAACCCATATATATTACTTATTACCAAATTATTGACATTTCTCTTGCAATAAAACCGAGGTGAGGATTAACCGCAATAAGAACTCCTAGTACAACCGCATATGCGTACTCACTCGCTGCATTCCAATGTTATTAACGAAGTGAGATGCAATTCCAACTGAAGAAGGCGATTAGTTGGAAGTTCAGTTCTCAACAAAAACACAAACAGGCTGCATTTAATCTTAAAATAAACAGCAAAACACGATAATTTATACCAGAATAACATGCTTTCCTTTGACATCCGTTTTGATGTCCCAAGTAATCCTCGGAGCAGCACTAGATTCTGTTCCAGAGCCGTAAGATTCTACTCGGATAAAGTCAACCGTTAGCGGCAACTTAATCTTGCGGACAATGTCCGCAAAGAAAAGGAAAGCGCCGGTGGCAACTCCGACAAGGATGGGAGGAGAAGAAAGCGCTTGTTCTCTAAAATCGTCGAAGATTTGCTCGGCGAGGTCGGAAACTCGAGCTGCGATTTCCGTTTCGGTCCACAGAATACTTTCGATATGATCGTCCAACGCCATTGGAGATAACAACGGAGCTTTGGAAAACTTCCTCTCCCGCTTGAACAAAACTTGTGAACTCATCGAATAAATTCAGCGTCGAAGCCAAGCGGGGCAGTCCGTGTGTGACCCGATTCCCCTATTTCAATTAAAATAAAATCTTCTTTTATGGAATGAAATATATAAACGTAATTAAAATTTTTAATTTTAGTATTTTCATATTTTACTATAAGTTTTTACATCTTGGTTGTTCTCTTGTCAGCCTAGGCATAAGGTCTAAAGTTTATGTTTACCTATTCATAGAATAGGGAGATGACTCTTACTTTATCTCTTATCTCTTACCTAGACCGCCAACACCTGGACTGCCAACACCTGGACTGCCAACAAGGACACTACGTCATGTTGTAAACCAACCAAAAACATACCTCTTCTTCGCACAAGGAACACCAGTTTCCTTACGACAAAGAGATAAACCACATTCTTCCTTTTCCTTTAACACAAACAACAGGCAAGCATATAGGAATTATAATTCCTTTAACACAAGCAACAAATGGACCATTGCTTGATTCAATCTCCAACAGACTTCAAGGATAGGCTTAAAAAAACCATCTCAAAGCAGCATATTATCTTAAAAATAGAAAAAATCTTTAGAGATTTTCCATGAAATCTCAAACAAGAAATAGTATGAAGAATCACTATTATGGAGACAAATCAGTCCATTACTTGAAACTTTTAAGAATTTTTTTAGATACCAGGGGGACTGGGTAAAGAAATATCTTTATAGTACGATCACCCCGGCTCCCAAACTCAAACTTTCCACTAGCAAATTATCAAAGAGTTCCAATAGGACTTGTTTACCCCTTAAAAAAAATCAGTAACCTATTAGAAGAAGGAGAAGAGAATATTGAATCCTAGCGTACATGGGCAAATTTTTGGCCCATGAACGTGGCAATAAAAATTTTATAAGCTTTGGCTTTTAGAACAAAAACTATCCTATATAGACGTTGTCATCAAATGGGAAATTCGAAATTAAAAATGCATATCATCAACTACATTAGGTAGGTAAACAAGAGAGAAACTCCTGTCAAAATGGGCCTATGTATCACCTGTGGAAGAAAATTTGGTCTCCATCTCTTCAACCCAACCATAGGCTATTTTTATGAAAAATCTTACATGAATGTCTACCCACAGCTGATATGTTGATCAAGAGAGGAATTCATATAAATATGGATTGCTACCTATGTCATCAATCGGCATAATCAATTACACATCTATTCTTAAATCACTTCTTCTCTCAGCTGCTAAACATATCTTTCAACAGTTCTGAATGGAAATATAAACCCAGAAGCAATCTTCAACTCGTGGTTACCTTATGGAAAATTTGGTGTGAGAAAAATCAAAGGAGATTTCAGGCTAGGGAGTAGACTTTGGAGCAGTTATCAAGATCACCCAGAAAAACAGAGTCATGGAACCCACCGTTACCCTCTTTCATTAAACCAAATTTTGACGATTCAAGTTTTGCAGATAAAAACAAAGCAGGCGGGGGAGTTATAATTAGAAGTGACCAAGAAAACCCGTTGATAATAGCTTAATGGGCCTTCCCAAAAAAAAAAAACAACGAGGCTGAGTGCACCTTACACTTTCATTGCTTCATCATTTTTACCATGATGCACAAGTTATCATAGAGGGGGACTCAATGTTGGCTATTCGGGCCACCAATCAAGACATGACATCTCACTGGCGATTAGCCCTACTCATAAAGTCGTGCTAAGATATCCTCATCAAGCATCTATCCTATGCTCACGGTGGCTGACAGGTTGACAAAAGAGGGTTCCGTAGTGGTTGAATCGGGAAGATCACTTATGTGGAGTAACACGGTTCCTCTTTTTTTTAAGATGGCATTAGTAGCAGCCTGTAAATTAAGTGGACTTCGACCACATTTATACTTTTCAGATTACTGTAATAATATTAAGTCTTTAAACGAAGTCTTTACCTTATAAATGAAAAAGCCGAACAATATATCATAAAAAAAACATATCACCACTCTTAATTAAAACATCCTATAACTATGAGTTGGTCAAATTATAATGTTCAAAAAAATAGTGATCAAATTATATTAACAAATTAGAAGTACTTTAGAGTTTACATCCGGGATAGCGTAAGAAATTGGCTATTTAAGAAAACCTAATGCTAAATTAAGAATAACTTAATGTCTTAATTTCTTAACTATTAATTATAAATCATATTATATTGGCTATTACCTTATAATTATATTACTTATTAGAATCGAATTGGATCTATCAATTTGATTTGGTTAAAATGTTAAAATGTAATCAAAATAATAACTCGTGAAGACCTAATGAAAAGAAACAGAATGATATAATAAGAATTAGTTTGTAAAAATATGGTTTAAAAAATTAATCACGGTTCAACCTGGTTAAATTAAAACTAGTAATACCATCGTTTTTCTGATAAGCAATTACTAATCAGATAAGTAGTAAATATTAAACACTACACTCGATACAGATTGGGCTCTCTGTATGGGCCCTGACCAACAAAGTTTCTCGCTGGCGGCAGCGCCCAAAATTCAAAGCAAGAAATTGAATTTGTATGCCTTCGCGCGAAAATTCCTTCCTCTGGTACTGGTACAGTCTTATAGATCCGTCTTCTTGAGTTCTGAGATGTTAGTAGAGAAAGAAAGGGTTCCAGAAAGGGGCAATGTCAACCATCTTCGTCGCCCTGCAATGTTGTCAATGCGATACGATGCAGGCAATATCTCTCTCTTCTCCCGTTTAACTTCATTCATTCTCGCTGTCTTCTTTTTTCTCCCGGCCTGTCATATTTATCAATCTCTCGCAGGTGAAGCAGCAGAAGAAGAGCAGCAACAAATGGACATGCGTCGTCTGTAACCAGAAGCAATCCGTCCGTAAGGTCTTCGCCCGCGGATTTCAGGCCAAGGATGTTCGGAAATTCGTTCAGGATTTCAACATGTCGCGGCAAATCGCCGATGCAGAGTTGTGCGTTTCGTCAGATCGCGAGGAAAAGACTCCCCGAGGAGACGAATCTGTTGAGCTTAATGAGAAGAGGACTGACTGGAGGGAGTATTTGGATGATCGGGACAAGGAAAATGATGGTACGTTGATGAGATTTAATATTTTGAGTTGTTAGGTTTTTCTGGTTCTGTTTGTTTATTTGTGAAATTAAAAACCTCTTCTTTTGTTACTGTTATTAATTTCTTTATCATAGATCCGAACTCCGATTGCGAGATCCAGATTGTCACGGAGCCCCCGCGAGAGATGTTCAAGAGAGCTCGACTGAGAGCGAATTTCTCTTCTTCAAATAGTAGCAATTGCGTCAAATCGACTGCTGGAGACAGCAAACTTTTGAAACCTACTTTCGCGAAAAGGAAAGGAAATCAGAATGTAATTCAGCGGAAAGGTAAACATCATTTTCAGATTCTAGTTTCCAAAATGCGGCATCTAGGTTTAAATTTAACTTATCATCAAACCTCCCATTCCATCTGTCATTATGCCACCATATTTTTTTTAATTTGTTTTTCATTTTCTCTATGAACGACCGATGTCGTTCATAAGGGATTCGAGGAAACTGCTTGGAGCCTCCTTCTGATTCTTTTGAACAGTTAACAAACGGTCAAGCCAGCTCTTCTCATAACGAACTTGGTTATTATGGACATTTACAAAGGCATGAGAGGTTTCGTGTCTTGACAGACAAGATGTGCTTGAAAAAAAAACAAAAAATCGTGCGCCGCTGAAATGCAGAGCCCACGGTTTGTGTTCACTGAATGGATTTGGAATAGCCCTTTTTCTTTCAGAATGTCTAAATCTCGTTCATCGTGTAGCATCTAGCGAACAACTTAACAGAATGCTGAATTTGGTTGACTTTCGAGTTTGATTCTTTAAACTGGCTCCTTCTGTCTGCGCAGAGAGCGAAGGCACGAAGAAATGCAGAAGAGATACAGCACAGAATGCTTCGAAGTGGTCTGAGTATTTGGACGAAGAGGGAAAGGAGATACTTGACGAAGACAAAGACATCCCCGAACCCTTACAGACCTCACAATGAGGATTCCCCTTTCGGGTGTGGATTCAGAGAAGAAAGAGTGGAGGAAGACGTTCACCCCGATTTCTTGTAGTATTTCTTGAGCAGTTTAGTATGATTTCCAATGACAGAAGAGGGATATAAATTACTTCCGTTTATTCTGGACAAAATTAGCAGGAAGAAATCCTTTTTCATTCACAAATGACTTCCATGGGTGCATGCTATCTTGGAGGATTTCAGATTAGCCTAGTGTTATTGTGGAACCTTAATCCAAGTCTTCGCCCTATGATTTTTCTATGGATCAGGAATGAATTTAATTAAGGCTTTCAATGGATCTTCGGACGCCAAAATCTCTCTAAAAAGTAACTTTAATTTGTGTAGATTGTGTTGTAATGCTCGATGTTTTCAAGGCTACCTAAGGAGAACATCTACAAAACAAGTTAGGGAAGGAGGGATTTTCGAGGATTTTCAATGTTCAATAATCATACAAGAAGAGGGTGACTGAGATCTGCCATAAGTTTTATTTGTACTGTCTGATTGTAGAGGAATAACTATATATATTACGGTCTGTGAATAAGTAAATTTCACATTTGGACTACATTGTTGCCTGCAGTTTTTCAATTGAAAAAATGTAGCAAGCCATCCATCCATCTAAACTATGCTCACATTAGTAATAAAACCTTCTTGATGCCTCTAGGCCAGCATAATCACATAAATTAAGAGATGGAAGTAAACTCATGAGCTAGCCAAACTCTTCTAATTAAATTGTTTCGCTCAAGTGTAAAATATATAATAAGAAAGTCATTTTTTTAATAAATATGCAATTTTATATGACTGTCACTCTTCTCTCCCTCTTTCACACTAAACCTTAAAAGGTTAAACTCCTAACCCTAAACCCTCAAACCAAAATCCCTAACTTCTGAACCCTAAACCCTAAAATTGGGCTCCTGATCTCTCACTCCTCGAACCCTAAACCCTAAAATTGGGCTCCTGATCTCTCACTCCTCACAAATTAAGCACAAACACTCGAATGACTCTTCATTTTTTTTTCTCCCAGATCACATGGCTGAAGCTAGATCCAGCAATAAAAGGGAGTGCATTAAGGAAAAAAATCCGCTCTGATGCCTTCTCCATGCAGATATATAGTGATTAATTAATGCGACAACCTCTAATGGGGATAGAGCGGGAACAGGAACAGATACAGCCATGCGGATCAGGGACAAGCTAGCTGTCATCTCCATGCAAACCACGAGAGTGAACTGCAATTGCAATATGGCAAAGATTAAAGCCATATTTTCCTTCAGGGAATATGATTACCAATACCTAAAAATGATTCCCCCAGATCAAATGCACTTTCAGCAATTACAATATGGTAGCAGAGACAGTCAACTATCAGCCTCTATCTCAAGATACGTACGTGAACTTGATATATATGTCATTCTCCACTCGTCTAATGGAAGCCTGGACTAACCATATATTTAAAAGAAGGGATGAATCTTAGAGCACAAGAGAGGGGATACATACCAACACATCCACAATAAATTGATCCACAAATGAACTCCAAAAACATATAATAAATACATGCATGACCCAGCTGCATGAAGACTCTATATATGTACATGCATGTGATGGAACTGTAACTGATATTCTCACATCTTTTTCCCTCACAAAAATCATATGTATATATATATATATATATATATATATCTGTAGACAGAAAAAATAACCAGGAGCAACCTGGGGTAAGCTTCTAAAGTGCTCTCGGATCCTCATCTTCAACTTGCAAACTCGTATTCAACCGAGTATTCAAATGATCTATCAAAGATGGTGGCTATGTATAACCCATTTGTAAATTTATATCGGTGACAAACTCGACCGACGTTTGTCTCTCATATATAGCATGTACAGGCTCTCCTTAAAACTCTTCTTTCTTTTCATGTTTCAGCAGTACTACTAGTATATAATATACCGCTTCGGATTAATGATTCAAGTACCGCTTCAAGAAGAAAACCAGAGAATGATCTCCCCGACGGCCAACTTGAAGATTTCTTCCACTGGCGCTGCCTCCGACAAGTGATTGCAAACTCCGTTCGCCTGCTCAGAATTTAAGACCAAATTTGAGTATATATGATCAAAAAGCCTAACTAAAAAAACAAAAAGAAAAGAAAAGAGGTCCTTTCTTGTTATGATCAATACTAGGAGAGAATTTTCGATCGGAGGTGATTCAGAAGACAATACATCATTAATATTTGGTGATAAGCCCAGGGGGATGAGGGAATTGAACGAAAATTTATTAATGAAAGAATAATTAGCTAGCTAGTGACTAATAATATTGCACTTACACGAGCGTGAATCATGTACATGCTCCTGAAATAGTCGGAAGAGATGTGAGCAGTGACCACCTCCAGCCTGTGCTTGTCCAGAATGTAGAAGACGGTGAGAAGCAGACCCGGTTTCGTTGACGCGCAGACGCTGATATGCGCGTCGTCTCCGGTGACGCTCAGGATCACGTTAGGAGAAGACCAGGTCTGGAAGCAATGGGGAAGACGAGGAATGGACACGGCGGGGGACGAGTTGAGCATGGCCCAGTTCTTGGAACACCCTTTGTCCGCCATAAACGACTCTCTTGATTCGTAAGGGATCACGACGCTCGTCGTCTGTGGCATGTTATTATTATTATTCGCCATTGTGGGTTCGAAGCTGCAGTGATCCACACTGGTCGTCGCCCCAGCTTGAATCATGTCGAGCCTTTGTTTTTGCAGTTTCTGAAGGGAATGTTGAAGAGTTTTGATGTAGTTCACTGCTTCGTCGACAATGGTGGACTTGTCCGCCTGTAAAGATATAGTCCAGCGAAGAATTAGTGAAAAAGAGCACATGCATGATGAGTATGTAGTGGGGAGTAGTTCATGAGACAACAAGTTGATCTGTTGTGGTAATTTCGAAGCAATTAAGAAAATTACAAATGCCAGCTTATATCTGATCAGTTATAGATTCTAACTAGTAATTGGAAGACAGAACTGAGTTAATTAATGCACTTTCAAAACTCCCCTCTTCAATAAATGCGAGTAAAAAAAGTTAGTTTAATTTCGCCAAGAAGAACATATTAAGAAGTCACTCATATATCAATATTAATTCATCGAATCCATACGCAATCCTTTAATTGCATGGTTTTTAATTGCCAAAACGAAGAAGAAGAAGATGAAGAAGATGAAGAAGATGAAGAAAGTATTTGCAGGATTGAGAGGATGAAAAAAAGGGGAGGTGAGGAGGACATAAAAGAGGACGAATATTAATTGAAGACCCCTGCAGATTTAGATTAAAGATCTGGATCTCTACATATTTTGGAAAACAGATCATCAAAAGATCGCAGTAAAACGCATCGCTTTCATGAGGGAGAAAGGAACAAAAGACCATAAAAATTTTTTAATTGTGGGACTTGGCAAAGCCAAACTGATCGAACTAATTAGTTCACGAGAAATTAGAAAAACGCTAGAAAAAAAATGAGAAAATTAAGGATCTTCTGATCTTATAATGATATTACTAACCTTGGCAGGGAGTTGAGGAAGCAGGGCATGAAGACTAGAGAACATGTTTCTCATCTTCTTTCTTCTCTCTCTTTCCGTCCAAATATGTATCTCATGATCCGATTCACTCCCTTTGTTCTGATCAATATGAGTAGTACTGGTACCCCATGACTGATGAATATCCGCCGCCTTCCCATTTTTGGCCCCCCCATTCCTTCCCCTCTTCGGAGCCGCCGCCGTGGTCTCCGCCGGGCTGCCGGACCTCGACTCCGGAGGCGGCGGTACTAACAGTACTGCCTTTTTGCCGGATTTGAGCATCTGGTCGGCGCCGGCGCCGCTTCCGCTGGGGGAGTTCATGTTGTCGGAGTTATTATTAGAGAAAACCCAGGTGGGCGTCAGCTCCCAGGGGGGATTATTGCCGCCGGCGCCGGTACTACTGCCATATCGTCCTCCAAGTCCTGCAGCTTGTTCAGAAGACATGGCGATGGCGAGCGGCCGTGTCATTGACAGAAGAAGCTGATAAACGAAAAAATGAAAGAGGGTGGAAAGAGGGAAATTAAGAGAGAGAGAGAGAGAGAGAGAGAGAGAGAGAGAGAGAGGGAGAGCGAGATGAGAGAGAGGCAGCAGCTTCAGGGAGACGTTTAAAATGGTGGCGAAATTTAGGTGTGGAGACGATTCGCCTGCGGGAAAAGAACCAAAATACAATCATAAGCAGATGCCGTTATTTGGCGTCGAAACAAAAACGGATACCTACGCGCGTGCTACAAAGATTTGCGGGACCTGGGACCCGCCCCGGCAATCCCCTGCAACTTCACTCCTCTTCTTCTACCTTTTTTACCACGAATGCCACTCTCTGCGGCTCTCGCCTCGCCTCCCCTCGTTAGCGGGCAGCACTTTTATTAATTTTTATTCTTTAAAAACAAAAATAATTCCGAATTTACACACACGTAGAATGATATCATAACAAAATATTTTTGAAAAAATAAAAATAATGGGTTAAATTAATGTTTAAAATGTGAGAAAAATCATGTTTATTTTAATTTATAGAATTCTTAATTAGAAAAAGGGGTCTCATTAAAAAAGGAAAAATATTTAAAAAAAAAAAAAAAAAAAGGAAGAGAGGACGGACGATTATATTATATTATGGTTTGGCTAAAAAGAAGTAATTACGGGGAAGAACGAAGGGTATTTTGGGAAGAGGGGGAAAGGGAATACGCGTCATGTGAGGGCGGCAGCTGAAGGTATGATTTGGCCGTTATTTTATCAAGAAATCTGGCACCCGAACTGCAGCCGTGGCCGTCTTTTCCATGCAAATTCTGTTCATGGGATATGATAGCACTCCCTCCTTCCCTTCCCTCCCCCGAAACGACAAGCCCTCCTCAGTCCCACAAATTCTTAATTTATTCGTTTTCGGTTTCGGTTTCAGTTTTGGATTCTCGGAGCAGAGAAAGGAAAAAGGAGGAATTAGCTAGATCAGAGAGTAGTAGAAGAAGAAGAAGCAGAGAAATATATAAAGAGAGTAGAGCAGGGAGGAAGCTTCATCTACATGATCTGCTGGCTCTCTTCGTCTTTCAATATCTAGCCCCTGATCAGTCGTCACTCCCACGCCATACCCGTCGTCCCTGCATGAAGCTGCCAAAAAGCCTCCTTTTCTGATCATGTATAATGGCGACGCAACAGCTTCCAGCTCCCAGTTATCTTAGTGTCTTCCTCTGCTTCCGTTTCACCCAACTGTGCGTTGTTACTGTTGTTGGGGGTGATGATTATGTGTAACTCTCTTCCCCCCAGTGTAATAATTTTCTCCCTGCACATCCGTTTTAATCCCATAAGGAAAGAGTACCAGAAAAATAACGTAAACAATCACCCCAATTTTTTTTTTATAGCTAATTAGAGTGAATCCTCCATGCAAACTTAATTACTTTGAAAATACTTATTATCATTGAATTTTGTGGACTTAAAAAGATATAATTAACAAAAGAGGTGGGAAGTAAGATTGTGGCACAACGAGGGTCAGAGTTTTATGTCTGTTATTGGTCTGATAAAAAATCTATTCATTAAGACTAATGCTAGCTGCATCTTGGTTGTAGTACCTATCCCACTTACTAGCTAATTGAAAAACTAAAAAAAATTGAAAATATATTTTTATTTTGAAAATGTACTTCCTGATTTTACTTCGAAGTTTTACATCGTGACATGACTACATAGCTAGTGGTCTAAATAAGAGAGAATCTAGGGTTTAGGGTTTACCCTTAGAATAGATAGATAATATTTTATTAAAAAATAAAATCTTGTAGATTTTATCTCCGAATTTATCGACAAAGTCTTGGAAGTAAAAAGCCGCAATACTTGTATCACTGCTCTTTTATTTTATAAAAGAATAATGCTAGTTGCACCTAGCCCACATACTTATCCTACGTACATGTTAATCTAAAAAACATTTTTTTACATTTTAAGGGCTTATATTAACATGTACGTGGGCTAGGTGTGCCTAGCATTACTCTTTATAAACTTATAAATTCTAAAGGATAAGCACTAGCAACATGTGTTTCTGATTTGCAGGTACATCAGATAAGTATTGTGCATAGATGCAGCTAGCATTTTCCATGCATGAATTACATTGGTGCTACCTAACATTTCATCATTTGATCGTGTAAATTCTATTTAGCTACGGTCACCTTTGGCATATAATTATACAAGATCTTTTCCTATGTACTTCACAAAAAATTACTCAAATAATTTTAACAAAAAATTGGTAATTAATTATCTTTGTTATAAAATCCAAATTGTACACCTTGATTGAACTGGTACTTTAGTTTAGATCGGCGTCAATGTTAATAAGTGAGTAAACTTAGGTAAATGAAGACTCGGCCTAGCAACTTAATTGGTTTCATCCAACCGCCTAAGTTCACCTGGTCAATCTAGTTACTAATGGGAGAAAAATGAGATTGTTTCTAGGCGCAAGGGAAAAAGTAGAAACCTATTTTCTAATATTTTTCTCACATAGGTCTAAAATATCATGAGTTTGCTTATATTTTTTTTTTTTTGAGTGATAATTTTTCACTCAGCACTCCAATTCCTCACATCCAAACTTAGACACAACATACTTGAGACACTAAAACAAACTCTAGAGGTGTTTATTGAATATAATAAGAGTGGTGATAGGAGTACTACAAATTATTACATGCAAGGGTTTACATCATGACGTGGCGTCTACGTGGCAATCCAAGTAAGAGATAAACTTGGAGATAAAATAGACAAGATTTTGTCTTTTTATTTTAAATATTATCTTCCTATACTATTGGTAAACCCTACATTTTCTTTTACTTGGACCACCAACTAGTTGTCACATCATCAATGGAAATCTCAAAGTAAAATAGGGAAGTATTGATATCATTTTTTCATATAATAATTGTAAGGCATTAATCCACCAAAACAACCTGCATTAAGACTATGTTAATTAATTACATCGAGTTGGTTCCATTTAAAATAACTATATTAATTATTTAACCTCATTCCTAAGGTGTATTTTCCTGATTTACTAATTCCGATGGTAAAATTGAAGATAACTAATGAAAAAAAAAAATAATATTTTAATAAATTGTATAAAGAAAAAAAAATGGGGTGCAGTCGACCTTAGCTAGGGTGGAGGTCAGCAAGCTCCTTTGCATCATATAGTTACAATTTTAGGTTTTGGTTCAAGTCCACAATAGATGTACAACACAGGAATATAGTGGATTTCAATATATATGCAAATTTAAAATAAATTAATAATGTCACTTTTCTTCTGACAATCAAATTTAAAAGTGTTTAGATCATATACTATATGTAACGGCATAAGCAATATGCAACAATACAACGATGAATTATAAGCCCCACCTACATAAGCAAAGATTTATCTTTTAATCAAAGACGCTTGCAGCGCTCACCCTACTTGTTCATTAATGGCCAAATTTAATATAAAATAAAATAAATGTTTGAATTAAAATTATCACTATCGTTATATTATAAATTATTTTAAAATTATCATATAATTTTAATATAAAATAAATGTTACTAATATATGATTGATCTTATACCTTTCTTCCTGTTTTGCAATTAGAAATTTGATATTTTCAATGGAAACTATACCAGTGAATGAATAAATGTGATGGATTACGTAGTACTATGTACAATTTAGTATTTAAAAAAAAAGTACAAAGTGTACCTAGTACCAGACTACAAGTGTTAATAAATCAATGTTGGCCGTAATGGTTCGACCTTGGTCAAACTGTTCCCTGGTCCGGCGTATTGTCTTTCATTTATTGAAAACATAAAATATTCTGCGTTTCTGCAGTAGAATTTGGCGGGTGGCGAGCGATCCTTATTTTATATCGAACGCATTTGGTCGGCGAAATACGACTCCTCGTTCAAAAAGAAGCGAACCGCACGTGCACATCGCCTCCACTGATACCGCTTCCCGTGTCGCCACCTCAGCACTCCCGCGTGCCAAACCCGCCCTTTTAAGCAGTTGCCCAGGCGTGACACTCCCTCTTTCAAGAGGCTCGTTCTCTCGTCTCTCTTCCCCGTTCTTCTCTTCCTTCCTTTCCTCCCTCTCTTCCCCTTCCTCCGCCCCCTATCTGCAAAACCTAAAAATATAGAAAAACGTATGTAGAAAAACAAAAAAAGAAAAAAGGGAAAGCTAAAAAACTTTCCATTCTCTTCCCATCGGTCTGGATTCGCATTTTGTATCGATTTTGTTTTGTTATCTGTGTTTGAGTTTATCCGGTTTCTGTTGATCGACAATGGCTAGTGTTCCTCCCCCTCCGCCTCAGCCGATCCAACCACAGCAACCGTCGCAGCAATCCCAGACTCCGCCGCAGTCGCCCCAGGCAGGGTTTAACAATCTTTCTCTTTATGTTGGGGATCTCGACGCGACGGTTACGGAGGCGCAGCTTTATGATCTCTTCAGCCAGGTTGCTCCCGTCGCTTCCATTAGGGTTTGCAGGGATCAGATCAGAAGAGTCTCGCTCGGATACGCTTATGTTAACTATAACACCCCGCAGGACGGTAAGACCGAGGACATGATCACTGCTTCAGTGTCTAATTATAGAGTGTCCTTAGGGTTTCGTTGTTGCAGTGTGTTTTTTTTTTTTTTATTTCTCTGTATTAAGTGGGGAGTTGGATTCGTTAGATGCATCGTGTGATGTTAAGGATGGGTTAATACTTTACGTCCATGTACTATAATGTGACTGATACAGATTCTATTGCCGCTATTGTTTTGGCGATTCTGTTTTCTTTTTAGTCTTTTAAAAATAGATTAATATGCATTCAATGGTTCTGCTGCTGTTTCTTTTGGTCTTCATTTGGCAATGCCATGTACTTACTCTTGCTTGTTCCGTATGTTTGGCCATCTTGTAACTAGTTGCTTTAAGGCTAGAATTGAGTTGCCAGTGCAGTAACACGAACAATGGCGGCCTCCTTAACTTTTTTTTTTTTTTGCTTTTTATTTATTTTCAAGGGAATTTTTGTTTCTTGTTGTCAGTTTATTGCCTTATGTATGCAACATGACGAGTATTCAGGAATGTATTTCCAACATTGAAAGGAAACATGTCTTTTACTGTGCTATTTCTGTGGTTGTCACTATGATGTTTTTTTGCCTGGTCTTTTGTCCCTACCTCTATGAATGAACGACGTGAAATTTTCTGTTTTCTTTATAAACATTCACTGAGTCATTATGCTGGTGACTTTAACAGATAAAATTCTTGGTCTATTTTCTATTTTGTTGAAACATACCTTGTGATGGAACTGTGTATTGATGTGTCAATTTGTGGAAATTTATTTGGATAATGTGAACTAGAAGTATCCTTTTCTTCTGGTAACTTGTTCTTTCAGTGTTTCTCTTTAAATCAGAAAAGGATATGTAGGTTACTAGGAAAACAGGGTTTATTTTATCAATGTTAATAGTAATTTTGTATTGATGTGTCAATTTGTGGAAATTTATTTGGATAATGCAAACTAGAAGTATCCTTTTTTTCTGGTAACTTGTTCTTTCAGTGTGTCTCTTTAAACCAGAAAAGCTTACGTAGGTTACTAGGAAAACAGGATTTATTTTATCAATGTCAATAGTAATTTGACATGATCTAACTTTTACTTGCAGCGGCTAATGCCATGGAGCTTTTGAATTTTACTCCTCTTAATGGTAAACCAGTAAGGATCATGTTTTCTCATCGAGATCCTAGTATCAGAAAAAGTGGGCATGCTAATGTGTTTATCAAGAACTTGGACGCATCCATAGATAATAAGGCATTGCATGACACTTTCGCAGCTTTCGGCACAGTTCTATCATGCAAAGTGGCCACTGATAGCAGTGGCCAATCAAAAGGTTATGGTTTTGTACAGTTTGATCAAGAAGAAGCAGCACAAAATGCCATTAAGCAACTCAATGGCATGTTGATAAATGACAAACAGGTTTATGTTGGCCTTTTTGTTCGTCGGCAAGAAAGAGAAGCGTGCAAATGGATCGCCAAAGTTTACTAATGTATATGTGAAGAACCTTTCTGAAACAACTACTGATGAGGATCTTAAGAAAATTTTTGGTAATTACGGTAGCATTACAAGTGCAGTAGTTATGCGAGATCCTAATGGAAACTCGCGTGGCTTTGGATTTGTCAACTTTCAGATCGCTGAAGATGCAGCTTCTGCAGTCGAGAATTTGAATGGAAAAACTTTCAATGATGATAAAATTTGGTATGTGGGCCGTGCTCAAAGGAAAGCTGAAAGAGAGGCAGAACTGAAGGCAAAATACGAACAGGAAAGAAATGGCAGACTGGAAAAATTACAAGGTGCAAATTTATATCTGAAAAATCTGGATGATTCTGTTGGTGACGAGAAACTCAAAGAGATGTTTTCTGAATTTGGAACTATTACATCCTGCAAGGTATGCTATAAGCTTTTCTCCTCTGATTTGTCTAAAAAAAGAAGAAAGAAACTTTAGCTGTGTAATAATTTAGTGATGTTCTTCTTTTTCTTTGTGTTTTTTCTTTTCAGGTGATGCTTGATCCACAAGGGCAGAGTAGAGGTTCTGGGTTTGTAGCTTTTTCTACTCCTGAGGAAGCTAGCAGAGCTGTAAGTGGATTTTGCTATCATTTGTAGTATCTTTAAATATTTAATCTGTGTTTTTCTTTTCTTTTTTTCTCTTCTTTTTGGGGGCTTGACATATTCCTCTGGATATGGTTCAGGTGAACGAAATGAATGGAAAAATGGTTGGGAGGAAGCCTCTATATGTTGCTGTTGCACAACGCAAAGAAGAAAGAAAAGCTAGGCTGCAGGTATGAGTTTTTCTGTCTCCAGCTAAGATGAAACCTTTCAGTCAGATTGCCTGCTGGTAATTATCACGGTTATGCGGATTTCTAATAGATAACTTGTTATTTCTGTAGTTGTAACTTCATGTAATAGCTGAAAGGAACTTATGAGCCTTTGCCATTGTAAATGCTGGAAATTTGTTTTGCATTTTTTGCAAGCTTGAGTTAATATACTCCTGATGAAAGTTTACACTTTGTATATTTTTTAGGAATAGTGTAGGTCTGCATTCATCATGGTTGTTAGGAGCACAAACTGAGCTCATTCCATCAAATAGCTTTTTCTATGGTGCAAAAGTGTGTTGGCTAATTTCCTCTTTGCCATTACTTGCCTCTTAAAGACGAGGAAATTATCAAAGAGTTGCATTATGAAATATTTTAGAGGATTTATCCTTTTGACAATAAGAGATAACTTCAACCCTGCCAAGGAAAAGTATAAGACTGGTAAACCTTATGATTTTATAAAATGTTATATAGGTATTTTGTATAGATGATAGACAATAGTATACTCATTTTATAACATGGCCCCAACAGCTAAGTGGGAGCCGTGGAAACAAATTTTACAAAATGGTTTACATAATGTGGTCTATACACATGATGTGGGATTCGTCTGTATGGCGGATCACCTATCTAGCATTCCAATTGGTTATGCAATCTCATTATGTTAAATATGGTCGTTTTAGTAATTTACATTTGTATCTTTTGCTATGGCAAAACATAATACATAACATTTAAATTTAATTTTGTTTGAAAATAACGTTTAAATTTAATGCACTGCTGCAAAATAATTGTCATCAGGCAACACTTTCATTCTTGAAGGAGTCTTCACGGAAAAGAATTCCCCGATTTAAGCCATCTTCTAGAAGCTTCCATAGAAAATGGGTAGCCAAATGCAGTCTACAAACTTTAAGTAATTCTGTAATTACTCATTTTTTGTTCTTTTTACGTTTTCCAGGCTCATTTTGCTCAGCTAAGAGCTCCAGGTGCAATGACGCCTGCTCTGCCATCGAGTTTGCCTGGATTTCATCCAGGCGCTCCTAGGCTAGCTCCTCAGCAGTTATACTTCGGTCAAGGTACACCTGGTCTCATCCCGCCTCAGCCTGCTGGATATGGTTTCCAGCAGCAACTTCTACCTGGCATTCGACCTGGTGTTCCCCCCAACTTTATAATGCCGTATCATCTCCAGAGGCAAGGACAGCCTGGGCAGCGTATGGGTGTAAGACGTGGTGGAACCCCTCAGCAGATGCAGCAACAGCAGGTATGCAAGCATTTCAAAGCTACCTTATTAGAAGTCTTTTCCTTATCGAAGTTGATAATAATTTTTTGTTGTTTCTTCTTCGAGTCTGCCTGGAATTGCCAACTGCAGGCATGGTTCTTATATTCCTTGGCAGACTACACATTCTCTTTGGTCTTGTTTTATATTAATTATTTTTTGCATGGACAAGGTCGTCTAATTATTGCAGCTTGTCTAAAACTTCTGCTTGTGTTTTAGAAACAACTTATTCTAAATCTTGGTTCTATTTTTAGTAAAATAAACCTTGACTGGTCTTATGATCATGCCAGTTAAAATAATTATGGTGCAAATTATTCTAGTTAGCTCCTCTCATTTTTTTCCCATTTAAGTGTTGATGTAGAGTGCCATGTAAGATGGTGCTTTTTGTTGTAATCTTCTTTGCTGCATTCGTTCATTTCAAACCAGAATATTCTATATATCTTCTATCTGTGAAAGGAAACAATGACTAACGGAAGTTACATTGTCTTTGATGAATGATTTGAATGAAATTATTATTCTTCATTTGAGAAGGACATGGTTTAATTTCTCTACCTGCTTCTTTTTGATGGTTAGCTTTTGTTTTTTATTTTTACTCTATGGCCTTTTGCAATTTCCAAAATATCAGTTGGTTCAGCGGAATGCGAATCAAGGTGGATTCAGATACATGCAAAATGCTCGTAATGGCGTTGATCCATCCATGGTGCCTCCTCAGGGTCTGATGGGTCCCATGATGCCAGTGCCCCTTGATGTTTCTGGAATGCCAGTAGCTCCAATGGATGCACCCAGGCCTGGGCCTATTCCAATTTCAGCACTTGCCTCAGCTCTAGCTTCTGCAAGTCCTGAGCATCAACGACTGGTATGTTTCCTAAAAGGCATTGTGGTTTTCTCTTCTCCTACTTCATCTCGACTTCTGGTTAATCGTTTCGCCGATTTTCAGATGTTGGGAGAGCAACTGTTTCCACTTGTTGAGCATCTAGAGCCAGATTATGCTGGGAAGGTTACTGGAATGCTTTTGGAGATGGACCAAACGGAGGTTCTTCACTTGATAGAATCTCCTGATGCTCTGAAGAAGAAAGTTGCAGAAGCCATGGATGTTCTCCGGATTGCGCAGGTGGCAAACCCTGATACAGCTGACCAGCTTGGTTCGTTGTCCCTGAACGACTGAGTGGTTTCTTGATACTTGACTGAGAGATGTTTAGGTCATAGCGAATGTGGTAGGGAGCCCATTTTTTCATTTATTTTGCCGTGTGGGGCTTGGTGGATTCGCTGGAAGGGAGTGTGTCACCGGAGTCGTCTTATTTCGTTGACAATATTGCTTTCTATTAGATATCTATTTTTGGCGGTAGGTTATGGGTACTCGTAGCTTATTATGTATACCTGGCGGTTATGCTGCTGGAAATTTTTGGGAGTCGTCTTGGAGTGAGGATTTGGTAGAGATTATTTTTGGAAGGTTATTGAGTGGTTTCTCAGGCTTAGAGTTTTTATTTGGACATTCAGGATCATTTAATATGAGTTATAGTTTTAAACAAATTATTTTGGTGTTCTGTGGTTTCGCTTGTTGTTGGTTTATGGTTGAGCACTAGGTGATTTGTACGTTGTACATGGATTAAGAATCCCGTGTGGGAACTCTTTCTTCGTATCGTGTTATGTTTTGTGGTACTGCTGGAACTGAGCGGCGCTGCTTGCGACTACCCAATTGACTGACGTGGGTACACATCAATTAGTTTTGTTGCTGCCCGGTTCTGTAGTGAGGTCCTTTTTAAGTGACATCGTATAACCATCAGTAATTTAATCCCCGTACAAATTAATATTTTGCGTCATGTAGTGTTTTAGATTTTAATTTGATTTGATATTCAATGATATTTTGGGGGCGTATCTATTGTCTCATTATTTCCTCCGATCTGATTTTTCTGTGAACAATGTTCCTCGCAAACTTTTGTATCCCTTTTATTTTTCTGATACCGGGTGATGAAATCATGAAACACGTTAATGAAGGAGGCTTTTGCTATCTTTCTAGGGGATGTTAAAAATGAACATTTTCTTCCCCGGTTTCCGACTATTATAAAAAGTTTATGCTTAGTATTCAATATGATATAACCCTTTGGCCAATGCAATTGGGTAATCGTTGACAAGGATCGTCATCCTGTATTGTTCTAAGTTCGCGAGAAATGATGAACTTTATAACATTATCAATAATAAAGCAATCCTGCATTTTTTCATAGGAATAAAGGAACCCAGAGTCAAAGAAGGTACGTGAGCGTTACATTATTTTGTTCTTCTTAGAGATGGACACGTTGATGAAGCCGAACCTTAAACACGGAGCCATATAAAAGGACGTCGCCTTTGTTGGTAATTATCCGAATATTGAGTTACCCATTATGTCTCTTAGCTAAACAGCGTTTTTAGGGCTTCGACGGTGTAGAATTTCTTTTCTATCCTTACTGTTCAAACTAATACGTGATATTCGTTCATAATTCTTCTTACTAAAATTAATCAAATACCCTCATTAGTTAACTATTTGTTACTTTGAACACCGTCACTGTAAAATAACATCCATAAGTTGCATAGTTATGAGTGCGCATGGGACTACAGATAATTTTACTAATCATATTGGGTATGTAAACTCGATTGAAAATTTTAGATAGTTTTGGAATATCTACGAAGTTATGCATGATAAATTAATTTTAAGTGGTAAAATGATGCGGCATTGCATCCTCGTTTGTAGTCCTAAGTAAGAAAAAAAATAGGAATTATCTTTCTATAAACTTTTACAGGGAAGTCTAAACCTTACATCTTATATGGAATGCCAACTTAGGCTGCCATGTAAAACCACACAGTAAGTACTGATATAATTTTTCTTAATTTTTTAATTTTGTATTGATTTTAAAGAATTATTTAATTATTTATTTTCTCTTTTCAGTATACTATTATATTATTTTAAATAATTATTATAAGTACTAAATATAGTGTAGTAACTAGTAATATTGTTAATAACAACGGCGAAACTTAGGGGCCAGGACTTGCCTCCTATGACCTATATCCGTTCCTGCATATTTAAAAAATACTTTTATCTTGAAAAATATTAAAATACGAATCACTGAATATTTGAAAATAATTCAAAAATTCTTATTCCCGGGAGACTTTTCAATCATCGCATCGAGGATGCTTTCGTCATTTGACTTAAACATGCCCTAAACCCCGCGAAACCGAAAGAACCGCCTTTTCCCTCTGAACCCTGACTCCGAGAGAGCGAAGCAGGTGGGTTGCGGAGAGCCGGAACACTCTGCTGCACTTACGTAGAGTACTTATTTTTAAGCAAATCAGAAGCAGCACCGGCAGCAGAGACTGCGTTGTAGTTCCTCGTCGCCGCAGACTAAGCAAGGCACTGCGGAGCAAAAAAGATGAGGAAAAAAGTTGACGAGAGAATTAGAACCTTGATCGAAAATGGTGTGAAAACAAGACATCGATCAATGTTCTTCGTAGTAGGCGATAAGTATCGTGATCAGGTTTACTTCTGCAATGGCCATTTATGTTTGTATCTTCTCTGTTTCTGAACTTCTTCATATAGTTATTTAGTTTTCTTTTGTAAATTTGAATATCTGCAGATAGTCAACCTGTATTATATGCTCAGCAAGGCGGTTGTCAAATCGCGACCCACAGTTTTGTGGTGCTATAAGGACAAACTCGATATTAGCAGGTACTCGTACGCAGCAATGGTTCTCTTTTGACATGCATTGAGAACACCTCTTTTTCATTTCATTAGCAAATAGGTGAAGAGGCTCCTCTTCGTGAGTTGTGACGTTCAAATATGGAAAGGATAGTTTTTTTATATACTAAATTCTGGCAGTATCTGGTCTCTTCGGGGTGCTTAGTGGGTGAAAAGCCTAATCCTTTTGCCTGGTGAATCAGATGATAGCTGTTTTCCTGGTGAATGAGTCGAGATAGTTTTCCTGATGAACTATTGATGGCTTTTTTCGTGTAAATGGGTTGATAGCTGTTTGCCTGGTGAATCAGTTGATAGCTATTTACTTGGTAAATGAGTTGAGAGCTATTTGCCTGGTGAATCAGTTGATAGCTCTTTGCTTGGTAAATCAGTTGATAGCCGTTTGCCTGGTGAATCAGTTGTAGCTGTGAAGCTTCATCAGTTGAATACGGGTCTCTGCTTCTTCGTGTCTGACTTAAAGCTTTTACACAAATCGGACCTCTGCTTCTTTGGGGGTGCTCACGTGACTATCCAGATTTAAATCTGTTACACTATCTAAAGAAGTCTCGTGGGTGGCGTTCTACAGTGATGTTTTCTATGAACTTGTGTTTTATAATCTAGATTAACTGCTTATCTACAATTAGGAGGTATCTTTTATTCAAGTGATTCCTGAGCACCTGGAGCTCTGTTCTCACAAGATTAAATTTTTTGATAACAATGAGACTTAGGGAGCTGCTTGTAGGGTGGTGATTTTTCTGTTTTAATTTGCTCTTAATTTCGCGTGATAGTTTAATTACATGTTGTAACCTTAATATACTCTAGATTGATTCTTAAGCTTTTTAACTTTTCAGCGAGACATGATTTGGAAGTTAATATTTTTGTGGTTCTGATTGTCCCAGTCACAAGAAAAAGCGACACAAACAGCTCAAAGTAAACATGATGCGTGGAACAATGGATCCTGAGAAGGCAGATGCCTTTTCTCTTTTTCTCGAGACTGTGGGACTTACATATTGTATGTACAAAGATTCAGAAAGAATTCTCGGGAATACATTTGGAATGTGCATTTTGCAGGTCTGTTTTATTATTTTAACTATTTGTTAAGTTGTCCATGGTGTTAAGTTGACTATAATTTGTTTTATATGCCTGATATCTAATGCACTGATAGTATTTTCTCTTTCTGTAGGATTTTGAGGCCCTGACACCTAATCTCCTTGCAAGAACCATTGAGACTGTAGAAGGTGGTGGATTAGTGTT
This sequence comes from Aristolochia contorta, assembly GCA_022405105.1. Taxonomy (NCBI): domain Eukaryota; kingdom Viridiplantae; phylum Streptophyta; class Magnoliopsida; order Piperales; family Aristolochiaceae; genus Aristolochia; species Aristolochia contorta. The sequence goes on along the minus strand of CM039666.1, from coordinate 7,537,281 downwards.
ATTGTTGCTTCGCTCTCTTGCTTCACTTACTAGTTTGTGCACTATGGTTATGGTCTGTATTCCTATCCTGTTGGCATGAACTTTATTCCTACTGTTAGTTTGATGATGCTGATGGTCACACTTGATTCTGTTTCAATATTTAATATCTTGTAGTGATCAACCTTCTTTAAACTCAATTTTGCCCTATCCGTTTTTATTTTATGTTTAGAGCATCATACTAGAAATTAAGTTGATAAGAAGTGCTATACTTAAGAAATATCATTGCCTAAAGCTCTAGGTGGCAGTATATTTGTCACTGTTGCCAATAAAATATACAGTAACTTGGTTGGCAGATGATGCCAAAAAGTCCACCACTATTATACCACACATGTATTGATATACCATATACATATGTACGTACATATGTGTGTGTGTATGTGTGCGCGTGTGTGTGTGAGAGAGAGAGAGAGAGAGAGAGAGAGGGGAGGGGAGGGGGAGGGGAGTGGAAGAGGAGAATTTTAATCTTTGAAAAGGTTTGCTACAGTTTAAAGGCAACTTCTTTGTACAATTGTCTTGCATATGGGAGGAATCTTTTAGGACACAGTACTAAGCATGTGAGCTGGGATACTTCTGGGATGGATGATTTTGAGTTGGTGCTTTCTCTGCTTCAGTAAATGATGAGAATCCTTTAGCCATGTGTGCTGTTTTGTGTTTTTGTGATAATATCTTGCTACATTTTTCAGGATGTTCATGAGAGGTTTCGGACTGAGTCCCATTCTGTGGCAACTGCACGCTTCAATGAACGCTTCCTATTATCTCTTGCATCATGTAAAGCATGTATGGTCATGGATGATGAACTCAACATTTTACCTATTTCATCACATATGAGGTCTATAACGCCGATTAATGTATCTGAGGTAGCTTCGAGTTCTGTGATTGGTGCTTTTCTTTTTTCTCTCTCTTTTCCAATTTGTCAGCATAAAACATTGTGTAGCAGAACTGGACATGGTGATGACAAAGGCCTGATGTTAATGTGATGAAATGAGTTCTTGATCATCTTTCCTCAAATATCTGGCAATTAATATGTATAACAACTGTAGAGCGTGATTATCTCAAATCTTGCTACTATGGCATAAACAGTGTTATTACTAGTTTTGTATAAATTCAAATCGATATGGTTGGTGATTTGGCAGTGTCTAGGTTAGCATAGTGATTTATGTACCAATCCAACTGAAATAAGTAGTATTCTTTTCTCTTCTAACCTGATACCAGGAAAGATATCCTGCTTGGTCTCTCATAAATTTTTGAAGTGTTTAGTTTAGTTAGTAAAGAGTGCTTAGTGCATTTTCTCTGATTCAAATAGTAAATTCATACGTGGAGCACCTCCTTAAGCCACCTGCTTTATGTATGAAAGCTGTATATTTTTTACCATTATGCTCTCTCATGCTACAGACTCGGAGTCTGACATATGAGAGGGTTAAAATACTTCTTCCTTTTAATGTATGGGATGTTTAGTTATGATTTTGTACTGTCCAGTTATAATGGACGCTTGACTATCTACACTTTGTATTGCTTTCAAAACTTTCTTATGTTAATTCTGAAGGATTCGGAAGGGTTGTCAAACTTGGAATGTGACTTGAAGAATCTAAAGGAGCAGCTTCATGATGATTTTCCCGTTGGTCCTCTCATTGGGAAGTGTTGTACATTGGACCAGGTCAGCTTTATTATCCATGACTAAGCTTTTCTTATTCTGCAAAGAAGCTAGTCAACAAATTATAGTGGTGGAATGCTAACTCATGATTTTCTTATTGTGTTGATAAAGGGAAAAGCTGTAATTACCTTCCTGGATGCAATTTTAGACAAGACTTTGAGGAGCACAGTTGCTGCGACTGCTGGTCGTGGACGTGGAAAATCAGCTGCTCTAGGGCTAGCCATTGCGGGTGCTATTGCTGTGGGGTATTCTATATTGACTTAACTATGACTTATTCAAGTTATTGCTCTTATTTAATTTATGTCCGTTTTAAGAGAATGCGATTTTTAAATTTTTTACAGGTATTCCAACATTTTTGTCACTGCACCTAGCCCCGAAAATTTGAAGACCCTGTTTGATTTCGTTTGCAGAGGATTTGATGCACTTAGTTATAAGGTTTGTGTTTTTCTTCTGGGTAGTTTAACATGTTTAGGTAGGATCCATTTCAACACTGAAAGTATTTTTAAGTTTATTTGGATGACTGTAGTTTCTCCCACTTTTATATGCTTGTGTTGCCTCTTTATTTTTTGGAAAATTGCTTCTAACCAGTTGCTTTTAGTAACTTATTTTGCTTTTTGCCCCTTTAATATTGTAAAGTTGGGCCAAGGCTTATCCCAAAATGACTAGTCAAAGTAAGGAAGCCTCTTTCCAACTAATAAGTCAGGATCTTTTTACTCGTTTATCCATGTGGGACTTTTTTGTGGGAAAATTGCTTTCTAACCATGGGTGGAGGCCCACATACGAGTACCTGCTCTGATACCATTAAAGTTGGGCCAAAGCTTATCCCAAAATGACTAGTCAAAGTAAGGAAGCCTCTTTCCAACTAATTTTTATCCATGTGGGACTAAACTCTAACAAATATGTTTGTTACTTTTTCTTGTGTAGTCTTTTATCTTCTACAATTTTAAGGTTTTCTCACTCTCTATGCTCTGTAGCTCTGGTGTGGCATCAATTTACACTCAGTGCTACTTGAACTTAGCTGTTGAATCTGTTATGTGTAGGAACATTTACATTATGATGTAGTGAAAAGTACCAATCCTGACTTCAAGAAGGCAACTATAAGATTAAATATCTACAAGCAGCACAGGCAAACTATTCAGGTGAACAAATTGATTTTTCTTTGGTTTCATTAATCCTCATTTCTTCCACCTGCTGTAGCCAGGTTCAGGGCATTGAGGAATTTTCTTTTATGAAGTTCTTTTAATCATCTTGATTGTTTTCTCTATTTATTTTTTCAATGCTATTTTTGTGGTTCTCATGCAGTTATATGCAGTGGAAAGGAGTTCTTGGTTTTGTTTCAAAGGAAACTTTTGTGGATCTAATTGAAAAATATATTTGGAGTTTTACCAGGAGTCTTCTTCACTGTTATTTTTTACTTTTTCTTTTTTGTTCGGAAAGTCTCCTTTCCTGTTACTTTTTAGAAAGTTCTCTTCACTTTTCCCTTTCATACTAACACTACTATGTGACTGGCCTTTTCATTCAAACTACTATACTCCAGCATCATGCATTTCAGTTTCCTATTTGCTGAAGAAAGGAGTTATAATCTGAATCTGAATCTATCTGTTCTATGTCTCAATTTTTGAAAAACGGTGGCAATTTTAACTGATTTTTGATGCCTGCAACAGTGATTTGGTTTTGTTCTCTCAATTTTTTCTACTGCTGATGCCTCCATTTTCTTTCTTTTTTTTGGCAGTATATACAACCACACGAGTATGAGAAACTATCACAGGTTGAACTTTTGGTGGTTGATGAGGCTGCAGCAATTCCTCTGCCTGTTGTGAAGTCACTGCTTGGTCCTTACTTGGTTTTCTTATCATCTACTGTTAATGGGTATGAGTTTTGCTTATTGTATTTTCTCATTCACTTATTTGGTGGTACTTTCCTCATTTTTCAGATTTCTCTTATTTTGTTTCCACGTGCCATTTAATTGGTATTTTTGTGCTTGCATTGTCTTCCTGTATAAGATAGTTCTCAAGTTCAGTGGTTTATTTTTCATTCATTTTGAAAATTTAATCTCTTCTGAAGGTATGAAGGCACTGGACGCTCTTTATCATTGAAGCTTTTCCAACAGTTGGAAGAGCAGAGTCAAATGCTTAGTAAGAGTGTGGATGCTGCTTCTTCTGGTAAGTTTATGTTTTCTGATTATCTGATCAACTTTCCTAGTCTAAAAATGCTAGACAGGAAAACCTCTGAGGATGGTTCTCACTTCGTTCCCTGGCAGCAGCGGAGGGTATTATTTTAAAATGATTGTATTCCCAGTAATTTCAAAAAGAACATCAATCATAACTAATAGCTATTCTGTTACTTAGTAATTTACGTTCATTCAGATCCTGCATTACACTTTTTTCCCTCTTATCATGAATGTTTTTGAAAGCTATTTGTAAGGTCTGTTGGACTACAGAGAAAAAAAACCCTAAAATGTTGTTTTACAAGGTGGATAACTTTAGCCCTTCAAAGTGCCAAAATTTTCCACTCAATTCTGTTCTGTTTGTTACAATTAATTGAGAAGTTTAAACTTTTCATAGTTATCTTGTGAATAGTCATGTGATTTTTATGAACGAAAAGCTGTAAATTGGAAATGTCTTTTGTGAATATGCTTACATGTTGCAATTTAAAGTTATATGGAGGTTGTTTACAATCATGAGTATTTTAGTTATTTAGCCTTATTTTGTCTTTTAAATACTTATGAGAAATGAAATGAACAACTCCAGGTTAGATTCAAAATTTTTCCTTTGGTTCAATGGCCACATGATGCTTGCCTTTGGTTCAATGGCCACATGATGCTTGCCTTTGGCTCAATGGCCACATGATGCTTGCCTTTGTCTCAATGGCCACGTGATACTTGCCTTTTGCTCAATGGCTCCATGATGATTGCCTTTGGCTCCATGATGATTGCCTTTGGCTCCATGATGATTGCCTTTGGCTCCATGGCCACATGATGTTTGCCTTTGGCTCAATGGCCACGTAATGCCTGCCTTTGGCTCAATGGCCACGTAATGCCTGCCTTTGACTCAATGGCCACGTAATGCCTGCCTTTGGCTCAATGGCCACAAGATGCTTGCCGTAGCTCAATGGCTACATGATGCTTGCCTTTGGCTCAATGGCCACACAATGTGGTTCTAGTGTGATGGGTTTCGGGCTCAAGTCTCTCTGTGCGTCATAGTGTGTGCATGCGGTCAACATACCAGAAGAAAACCTTATGTGGGATTATTCACACAAATATTCTATCTTAGATTTATGTCCAAACAAGTAGAAGATGGGCTGAAGTAGTAGACAGTTTAAACAGCAAAAATTTATTCTGACACTATCAGAATAGTGTAAAAATTTATTCCAAACTCTTTACTTTTGTGGAATGCTTTCAAGTCCATGTTCATGCTGTATATGCAAAATTTTGATGTTATTGAACTATACTTGTTTCTTAGGCTGTTGAGCTATGAGGGTTTGAGTTTTCCTAATTGTATTGCAGGCAGGCTCTTTAAGAAGGTGGAATTAAGTGAATCCATTAGATATGCTTCAGGCGATCCCATCGAGTCCTGGCTACATGGTTTGCTGTGCTTGGATGCTACCAGTTCAATCCCTCATCTTAGTGGGTGAGTATTGAGTTGTTTAAAAGACGGAGACCTCTTTGAACGGTACTCTGATTTGCTCTTTCACTTTCAATGTTATAGTATAAGCATGAGTGGACATTTTCTTCCTCTTGCAAGGTTTTTAACATCCTTAACATTGATTATCTCTCTATTTCTTTTTCTAGGCTACCTCATCCAACTGAGTGTGACCTTTATTATGTTAATCGTGACACATTGTTCTCTTATCACAAAGACAGTGAGACATTTTTACAGGTAAGATGGTAAACGTCGCCATGATATGAACATGAACAAAGAAATTCTTGACTTTTTCTCTCAAATCTAAGACTAGCTGTTCTTTGTGCTTTCTTCTCTTTGTAGAGGATGATGGCTCTTTATGTTGCTTCTCATTACAAAAACTCACCAAACGACTTGCAACTAATGGCTGATGCTCCTGCCCACCACTTATTTGTATTACTTGGTAAGTTTTGCTTAATATTTTTTTGAATTGGCTTTTCTTAATATTTTTAATTGAATGAATAATCAGTCCTTTATTGGTGTTGTTGATATTTTCGCTCCATTTTGTACCTTGAGTTAAATTATAGTGGCATTTATTCTTATCAACTTTTTTGTTATGTTTTAGGCCCTGTGGATGAGTCAAAAAACCGCCTTCCAGATATTTTGTGTGTCCTTCAGGTTTGCAAGTTTTTATAACTCCCCCTCTTGCACACTTCCATTCTCTCTCTTGAACTCTCTTTTACTCTCTCTCACTTTTTCTCGCACTCACGCACGTCATCGTGTACGTACTTGCTCCTACAATCAATCTTTATTTCTTCTATATTAGGTGAACTCAATTGTATAATTTTCACTGGTGGGGTATATCCGTGAGGTGTAAGTGTATATAAAAGAAAATATATAATTTTTGATACTTGCAAGTGTTACAGATTTGTCATATCACGTTCAGGTCTGTCTTGAAGGACAAATTTCTCGTGAATCTGTATTGAAAAGTTTAAGTGAAGGCCATCAACCTTATGGCGATCAAATACCATGGAAATTTAGTGAACAGTTTCAGGATACTGTTTTCCCAAGTCTTTCTGGTGCTCGCGTTGTCCGTATTGCTGTACATCCAAATGCTATGAAGGTAGTTGTCTATCTTCTGTGAAAGGATGCATTTTTTCATTGTTAAAATGAATGAGTCTCTTCTTATCCCTTTTTTTGCAGCTTGGATATGGCTCAACTGCAGTAGAGCTTCTTACAAGGTAAGTTTTGGTTCTTGGTTTGTTCTTTAAACTGAGACTAGTCTGGATTAAAAAATTGAATAGAAAATTGAGACTAATATTGCAACTGATTGAGTAAACTTTTTTTCTTTCTTGTTATGCGCCTGTTGATGTTCTTGAAGAAAATAACTTTCCATACTGGCTCTTGGCAAAGCCCAGGGTTGTGAAGATGCTCTGTGGGGTCAGACCATGTTATCAGCTGGGTTGTTTGGCATCTTCTTATCTCTTCACTTGATTTACAAAATTATAATTCAATAAGCTTCCTTGAGGCGGCAAACTCTGAGAAAAGGAAGCTTATGCAAAGCCCGAGAAAATGATGAAGGGCCCTGTCTCTTTAGCTAAACCCCGAGAAACCAGGATACCCAAAAAATAACCTTCTAAGTTTCATCTAAATGTGGTTCATAGGGTCCGATTAGAGGGATGACCTACTACTGTGTATTTTTTATCCGTTCTGATTTGTTCAGCACTTCATAGATGTTGTTTAGTGGCATAATTGTAATCAGTCTTTTATCAACACCTCAGGCATTTTTGCCGTTAAGCAGAGTGGACTAGCTAGCTTATGGTGGAAAGTTTTATTGAACAGTGTTTTCTTAAAAATTCGATTAGTGGGTCATTCTAGCTGCCAGTTGATTTCAAACTCCTGTTTTTCTTTGTTCTTGCTGCAGAATAATGTAGAAGGAAGGTGGTTTTGTAACTTTTTATCAAGAGGAATTTTATCCTTTCATTCCCTTTTGACATGGTCATTATGTTATTCTTAGAAACAAGTTATTTATGTAACGAAAGAGAGGGCAAATTTGTAAATTTTGCATTATTTTTGACTTCAAGGATAAGAGGGACAAGGGGTTGATCCCGACTCTTTCACTTGAATCTTTCTTTGTGCAACAGTACTGCTCTCTTTTTTCTCTTTTTTCATGTCTTTTCATGTCTTTTATGCATTCTTTCACCAGTATCTCCTTTTGTCTTTGTGTATTACTTCAGCATTTAATACCAAATAAATTTTTAGTTGGAGGAAGCTTCAGACTCATGCATGAGTGGTTTTAGACCCTCGACTGGCATCTGAGCTTCATTTTGAGCTCATGAGAGAGTTTAGTGTTTCACAATTTAAGTAAATTTTAGAATTCCAGGGCAGATTTCTATCATATTTTCTGCGGATGCAAATTTCTAGGATTAGTCTGCTATTTGAAACTTTAATACTCTGGTCATTTTTCTAATTGTCATGTCTGCAGTAAATAGTATTAATGGAGATGTTGCTGTGCTAAATAATTTTGAGTGCAAAATAGTGATCAAAATGGTTGTCACACGTTTAAAAAAAAAAAAATGGTTGTCACACATGTTTTTCAATCAGCTTTCATTTTGATTATTCTTGTCTTTTCAAGGAGTCTGATTTTCTGGCCAGATTTTATACTAGCGTAATCTGCAGATGCTCCATTTGCAAAAAAAAAACGTGCAATTTTGTGTCCTTACAATTGCTAAGACAGCCATGATGGATTCCCAAAATCAGATATAAGTAATAGCACAACTTTATTGACAGGTACTATGAAGGGCAGCTTACGCATTTAACTGAGACAGAAGTGGAAGAATCTGAGGTTAAGCCACAACTAAAGGTCACAGAAGCCGCTGCAAAGGTTGGTTTGTTTGATGCTGGTTATTGATTGTTCCCAATGGAGGTTCACTGCATGTTAGTCAAACAATGGATTTAATGTGGATGTCTCAATCCTGTAACTGATTTTGATGTAAAGACTGTTTGATAAATCGGAATTCTCTTTTCGTGTGCGACTGGGAGTTTACATGCAATGTTGACTTCTGTACATTTTGCAGGTTTCTTTGCATGAAGAAACTATAAAGCCCAAAGCTAATCTTCCTCCTCTTCTTGTGCATCTTCGGGAGCGGCAGCCCGAAAAACTCCACTATCTTGGTGTCTCTTTTGGACTAACCCTTGACCTTTTCAGATTTTGGAGAAAACATAAGTTTGCTCCTTTTTACATTGGCCAGATTCCAGTTATGTTTTAAGTGTTTGACTATTTTAGAATTTGCTATTTACTTGATATTGAAGAATTTGGCTGGTAACATAATCTTAGTGTGTCAGAGTGCTGTAACTGGTGAGCATACTTCCATGATATTGAAGCCATTGAATAACGATGACATAGAAGTTGAAGCATCTGGTGAATGGGGCTTCTTTGGTCCATTTTATCAAGGTGAGCCCTCTGTATGACTCGGCTACTGAAAATATGGAAAATTTTGGGTCACTTGATCATCACTCAAATGGCGTACTGGTGCCTTTTTCTAGCTATCAAGCTGTTTGCATCATGATGAAAAAGTGGGTTCCATCTTTCATTGCAAAATAATTGATGAATGGTGATGCTGAAATTCTGTTGTAACTTCACAATCTGGAATTATCTATACTGATTAAGTATTCAGATATGGCTTCTTATGTACTTTTCTGCACTTGCTATCCAGTATCATCTTCACGGCTAATATTGGAGTTTGTGTGGTTTCTTATTTTGTATCTTTCTTTGGCTTTTCCAGATTTTAGACAAAGGTTTGCACGTCTTCTAGGTTCAAGCTTTCGATGTTTGGATGTTGGTCTGGCTATGAGGTTAGTTTTTAATTCCGTCCTTTTTTGGATAAATAGTTTGATGAGGCTGATGTGACTCATGCTCCATATGTGGTTGTAGTATTTTGAATCCAAAGATCAACTTCACTGAGGAAGAATCTGCCGCTTCTGTCACAAGTAGTACCCTTAAATCTCCAAACCAAATATTGTCACCACATGATATGAAACGACTTGAAGCATATACCAACAACCTTGCAGATTATCATATGGTATGATATTGAGTATAATTATATCTCTATATCAATGTGGTTTATTTTATGATAAATATATCTTCAATGCTGCTTCTAAGCATTTCTGTTAATAGATTTTTGCATTCTGATATTTCATGTAGCATCATATTTATTATTGTTATTTTGAATATTCTTAGTTTCCTTTTGATATCACTATAATGATTGGTAGGAAGTATTCAGATGACTGTGTGCAACGTTTGAAACTTATGAGAATAAATGTAAATCCTAGACTACACTTTGTGAATCTCACGATGTGTATGTGGTGCTTCCATTTTTAGGCTTGTAAACCTTTGATGAAGAATTTTGTTCTTTGTTCCCGTTTACTTCCAGTGAGAAATGGTAAACTGTTTGCAACTTTTTGTAGATCCTAGACATTGCACCGATCCTGGCTCATCAGTATTTTCAAGGCAATATTCCAGTCACTCTCTCTCCTGTTCAGGCTTCCACCTTGCTCTGTTTGGGCCTGCAAAATCAAGATATCTCCTATGTCGAGGTTGTCTTATTTCTTGCTGAAGCAATGAACTCAGTGCTTAATCAGCTTGTATTGGGGAAACAATTATGAACTTGTGGATCATTTTTTCATGCCTGAAAGTGGGCTTATCATAGATCTCCTTTTGTCTGACAGGGGCAGCTGAAGAAGTTAGACAGAAAGACAATATTGTCTGGGTTCATAAAAGTTATGAAGAAGTTCTACAAGTATTTAAATAATCTTGCATCTAACGAGATAGATGCAACTCTTCCTCGGCTTAGAGAAGTATGGGAATGCATAATAACCTGTGAATATTGCATTTAAGTTTAATTGGTTTTGTCGGAATAATGCAATCTCTGAATAGAGATCGTAGCTGTTACTAGCAACTAACCCCACGCACTTCTCTTTTATCTAATATTTATTGTCGTTTCCTGTTTTGTTTGTTATTAGGTTGTCATGAAGCCTCATCACGTCTCTGTCGATGATGATCTAAATGAGGCTGCAAGGCAAGTTAAGGTGAGCTTTGCAGATTTCAGAGAAGTTCTTGGAAATTTGGAATTTGCTTTCCAGTGGAAAATTATTTTGTATGTGAAACACGTCAAATATGTGATACAGGAGAAGATGAGATCAGAGACGGATGGAGTGCTGAACCCGGATATGCTGCAGCAGTATGCTATCGTGGATAGAGAAGCTGACTTTGAGGAAGCTTTGCAGAATGGAGCGGCAAAGGTTTCTGCTAGTGGCATCGTTAGTGTCAAGTCTACCAAAACCAAGGTGGAAAAACACAGTAGACACAAAGAAATGCCAAAGATTGGCATGAAGAGAGGAAGTGATGGCCATGGATCAAGATCAAAAAAGAAATCTAAATACTGATCACGGGAAGAGGTCAACGAAACCAATTTAAGGGGTTAGATCCTGTTCCAGTTTGGCATTAACCATGAGTCTTCCATGAAGCTCGTGCAAGAAGAGTTTTGTTATACCTGTATAATCTGAAGAAATTTTGCAGTTTAGGTATACCTGTAGGGTCATGCATTGTATCTATTCTTGAAGAGATGGTCCATCCTCGTTGCATTTTTAAAGCTAATTGCTATGTAATTTCCATTTTCTGATTAATTAATTATTTAACCTTTACGTTGGAGTCCCTATATGGATTGAAGTAAGAGTTGTGTTCTCCAGTTTCTACGAGTTCATCCCTCGTGTGATGTCAATATATAGCCGATGGAGTTGTGTTTATTGCTAAACAGTTTAGCAGATCTGAACTTGTAAGTTTCAAGCATAATAATATGAATTAACAGAAATTTCTTTTTACAACTTAGATTACTGAAGAGTCAAAATTAACTTTCGAGGAAATTATAATTGCCTAGATAGAAATTTTCTGAGAATAAGTTTCAATAACAGTTGAGCTTGAACATATCTTAGGTTAGTTGTCTGAAAGTAAGAAGTATATCTAGCGAATATCTCTGAAATTGATTGAGATTAGAGTCATATTTATTAGTAGATAAGAAACACACTAGTTCCCTAACTTCTTGAGAGCCAGAGCATCCACCATATAAATATTGTCCGTTTTATTTAGAAGTATCATTTGTAGTTTCGTGGCTTATGTTCTAAATCAATTGGGGTTTGATTGTGGACGGATTGGGAAAAAACATTTGGCAGTTGAAAAGTGTCAAATAAATAAATATTATAGAGAATGGCACAAAGTCCCAAGAGTGAAAACATCTGGTCTTTAAGTTTGGTTTGTTGTAATGTCCTGGGTTCCACAGCAGGAAAAATTGATACGCGGTTGAAATTGGCCTGTAATCCTATCTTTCATAAAAGTGGTTTGGAGAAAGATAAGTTTCTCTGATTCTTTATCAACCCCCGTGTAAGCTTCATATAGATATTATAGGCTATTCCTTGTAGAAATTACCAAAAAGAATATTGCGCTACTTCTGAAGTACCATATAATACACTAAGATACACACTGCCGCTCCCTAAGTTGTGAAAGATCATCTAGAAATTATTTTCATGAATTTGTTTAAGGAAGAAATTAAGCTTGCCGCTTTACCAAACAATGATGGAGGCTCTTCTGAATTTTCAGCCACTTTCCCAAATATTATCTGCAAGGAAAAGAAAATAAGACAATCATGAATCAGCTACTTGAGAAATCTAAACACAAATACAGCGGTCAAGCAAGTCTGAAGGCACCAGTGCAGTCTGCAAAACTCTGAAAGGCAGATCAGCCTGCCACTGGTACCCCACCAGCAGCAGATTCTTCCTCAGGAGATGCACAATAAATAAAAAACAAATCAAGATAAAATAAAACTGTACATCCCACTCTCTGACCTCAAGTTCTTCTGTATCAGGCTTGCTGTATTGTTCTTTAGCTAGCAAATATCTATTTGGTCGGTCTTTGTCATCATAGAACACCTTCCACAAACTGGTGGATGTTGAGGAAAACACAAAAATCAGTTAAAGATGCACTTAGTCTGTCATGTTTGGCACAATAAAGCTTTTCAATAATGAGAGAGAGAAACTTGAGTTTGTTTTCTTACCCTGGATAGCATCTGAAGACTGCACCAGTGGGCAAGGGCCTCATTGAATACACTACTGTAAATGTGCTGCATGATGCAAAACAATCAGGCAAATCCAGGGAAAAGCAATGAGATGCAGAATATATTATCCTACTCAAACATGAAACATATTATCCTTTCATATACAAAAGTCAGCTTATAAAAATGAAGCTAGAAATAAATAATCAAACTAGTTAAGTAGAAATAGTATAAACAACTTTCTTTGTCACTAAATAAAATCAACTAGGAGAGGCTCAACAAAGAATTTGGTGTGGAAAAGAAATAAAAGCCACCTCATTGCATTTTCCTGCAAATGACTGAAAAGTTTTTGGATTCCTCTAAGAGTGATAACAGATCTTTTTTAGCTCACGTGAGAACATAGAGTTTTCCAGATATTTTGTCATTCAAGAGGGAACAACTTAACATTGTTGAAGTAAAGAGACCATAAATTATATATCAGGCCAAACTGTAAGATAAATCATAATTCATTTATAAGATTCCTTTTTCCCATACTACTACCATTCCCAGTCATAATGCTAGTAAACTAGGATCTGCACCTGATAATTCTACTTTTCTTTGACAAGTCCTAAATTGTACAGTATGCAAGAACATTTTTTCTAAAGATTTTCCGTTTCATTCATCAAAAAAAATTCTTAAATACTAAATCATAGTATGCCATGTTATAATCCTGGTTCCTTCATATAAGTACTCAGAACTATCAATGGTCCTAAACTTTTACTGAATTATTTGGGTTAAGAGTTAACAAAAGTGAACAACAGTGATAGAGCAAAAACTCTTTGGAGAATACACACAGAGCCACTGAAATACAAACAGGCCTTGAAGTATCTTTACAGTGACCTCAGTTAATTAAAGTCATGGGACAATGTACACAAATATGAATCTTAAAAGAGCAAATTGACACCAATTATCACAATAATAAAAAATAGTACCTCAGAAAGTATCTGCGCAGCCGCCGAACATTGATGCCAACTCCTACGTCTTCACTGATAAGACGTGGATTCCACATGATAAGGGGCTTTAGCTAGTAACATAAATATCAGAAATCTAGTATAAGGGATCTCTGTAGCAAGAATAGTACATGAGTTTGCAAGATTTGCCTTCATCAAATATTACAAAGTATGTGGCAGCTAAAAGGACAAGTTTAAGATGCCACCAACTAAAGTAAATAAGATCTGAAACATGTTCATTTTTAGTTGGTATGTGTATGTAATGGAAGTTGATTTTTCAGGAAATTTATTATAACTAATTCAGAAATGTTGGAGAGTTGTCCCAACATTCCTATTTCTGGTAGATCTATAGTGTTGACCACATGAGGGTCCTTATCATTATGCATCAGTTACATGGGAAGAGAACAAGGCAGGAAACAAAGATTCAATTAAATCATACCGAATCCTCAGACAATTGGGAAGCAATTCGCTGGACATATTCCAGCATTTGATAATCAGGGAGCACCATCACCACAATGTCATCTTCGTTTTCTACTGGCATTCGGTCACTCAAGCTATCAAAGGATATTAGTAAGCAAAGGTACATGGTATCTAATGAAAATGCAACTGATACAGGAATGCACCAATGAACATATCCATGGTTATTAGATTTATTGAACTAGTAAATAAAGTAGATGTAGAGTTCCTATAGGTTGAAGGTTTTTTTTTTGAACAGTTATTTTCAATGTATCGGACTCTATAGGTTGAAGTTGAATGAACACATAGAGGACACAATTAGATGCTGCCAGTTAAGGCATCACCTTATTGTCCAAGAATCTGCATTTTGAAATACTCCTAAACGTCCAGTTCCACAAACTAATTGGAAGATGTGAGCTTAGACCTTTAGCTTTATAAAGCACAAGTTTTCCGAACCAAAACAGGGATTTCTCCCCAGAATCAAAGTGTGACAAACTAATAGCTGCTGATTATCAAAGTTGCAGCATGCACCCGGAGCTTTTAATTGGAGCGTCAATATTATTAGTTTAAATGATGAGAAAGCCTACTTACTGTTTCAAAAAATTTAGATGGCATGGAATACCTTGAGAATCCGAAAGTAGCATCCTTCCACTGATATTTTAGCAGTGCAGTTGCTCCAGCATCAGGGAAAATCGCTTTAATTCTCTGAAAGAGAGAAAGGAGGTGAGGAGTTCACGACAAAAAGGTAGAGAGGAGAAAATAAAGCTGATGAAAGATAGCTAATTTAAGAACGGCTGTATGCTGACAAGCCAACTACTTGAAACAAGTTTAAAGCACCAAATCAACATCAATAAGAACGTACATCGAAATGATGAAAAAAAAATCCAACACAGGAGTCACACCTTCAAAGTTGGTGAGTATATTAAACTTCGAATTCATAGAAAAAACCTCCTAATGACAAATGTAATGACGCACCTGGACTCCAGATTCCTCCTTAAGCGACTCCAAGAAAATTCTAGACAATTCCCAGAGCTCAGCTTGGGCACCTTCATCATCGAGAAACCGCAACTGAGGGATTAAAAGTTCCACCTGAAAAATGTAAAATCAACAACAAATGACAACCACAAAATTGGCTCCCGCCGCCGAGGTTCCGTATAAAACAAACGGTAGGAAACGCACAATCGCCCTCATCCCGCCCGAGGAGACGAACATGGCACTAGCACGGCTCGACTGCCGGACGGCGTCCTCCAGGTCACCCGGCAAGTCACTAAAACATAAAATCCGTTTCATCATACAGGGGGGTCTCATCCGTCCATGCGCAAAAAAAAAAAAAAAAAAAAAAAAAGGAAAAAAATCATAACAAGTCAGATGGAGGTAGAAGACTAGGACCTGTCATCTTCTTCTCTATCATTAAGCACTTCTCCTTCCACTGGAGGTCGTTGAGTGTTGCTCAAGTCAACAACATCGCCCTGAAGGCCTTCGAATTTCTCAAACTTGGCACGGCACTGCAGATCGGACCGTGGCGAACGGAGAGGACGAATCTGAAGGAAGCCGCCGTGAAGGGTGGAAGAAGAAAGCCTCCGGGAGGAATTGGTGGCTGAAGGAGAACAGCTCAGTGCATGGCCGTGAAGAGAAGCCATGCCCAGCATCCTCCACCACTGACCACTTCAGCTCCCTGACAATTATTCGCGTACAAAACAGGCGCATCTATCGTCATGAGCCCATAAGATGAGAAGCTCGTAGTTCTCAACCGGAGGTGTAACGACCGAAATCTTACTTGCATTATAACCGTCAACGACTCTCTCGTATTACTTTCTAAGCTTCTTACTTACCGCCCAATTTGTGTATAAATATGCATCTTCCTTCACGAATGTAGTCGGATTTAATATAAACAGAAAACAGAAGATTTTATGACAACACAGTCAGTAGATCGAAATTCGGATTCCTTTTGAAGGTGCCCTGCCATTTTGAGAACCAGTGTTCGCTACATTGATTTACACTGGAGGCAATACTGGTACATGAAGACGGCACTAAAACTGTTTCACAGGGTGCACAAAAGGGTGGCGGGTTGACTGAACGGCTCTTAATTAAGAATCAATATCTAATTTCCAAATTTAAAGAGAGTGGTATAATGTCTATTTAAACTTTCTTTTCTTTGTTTAAACAGTCTGGGCTATCGTTTATTTTCACATTTCAGCAGCAAAGGATTTGCCGCAACCACAAGTCTGTGTTGCATTAGGATTCTTGAAGGAGAAGCCACCGCCAATGAGTGCATCGCTGAAATCCAACTGCATCCCGAACAAGAAGAGGAGACTCTTGGGATCACAAACTGTAGGCAGTAAGCAAAGAGAGAAAGGTTAGATGCAAGTGATTTATTTCTTTCGAAAAAAAGGAAGGCAAGGCAAAAGTACATCCCTAAATATGGGGATTGAGCATTGGTGTTTATATTAGCTGTTATGGGTTCAATTATTTCTACTGTTCGAGGATCATACAAAAAGAGAGGTTTTACCAATAGTGAATCCCTCGTATTCTATGAGAGAGTCATCTGGTCTTGTGTTCGAACGGTCTTCAAAGTCCATTGTGTATGACATGCCTGAGCAGCCACCTTGTTTCACCCCAATCCTTAAGCATAGATCTTGATTTTTCTCTGACCTCATCCTATTCAAATGCTGAAGTGCATTGTCAGTCAATGAAATCGCTGGTGCAATGCTCCCAGATGTGGTAGCTGAAAAAAAAAAAAACAGAGAAGATGATCATAAAGTGGACGGACAAGAAATGCAGCAAACTCGACAATATTTTCCTGCCCATCTCTATTCTCCCTATCCCAAAGGCAGGAAGCAGCCAAGCCAAAGATACCATAACTTCAAATCATTGCCTTACAAACGAATGCAAATTGTTGGAGAGGATACACGGAGATGGCTTTCATGATATAGACACTAAATGAAGTTCAGACAGATCGCCCAAATGATAAAATTCCATGTTTTCGACAATAGTTTTTTAAACAATTTTTTTTTATCCTTTTACATGTTCTAACACAAATTTATAATAATGGAGTTTACATCATGAGGACTACATTTACATTGTAGGGTACGAATCACCAGATCTTTACTTTTAAAAGCTTTTCTCCTTACATATAGTAAGAGGCATATCAAAAAGGGAATTAAAGCGAGCACATGTCTTTAATACTTCTTAAGACATTGACAAAAGATTGAAGACAGATATGGGCTAAGGAACACATCACATGCAATAAAAACATTTACTAATTTCCATAAAAGCTGATATATGACCAGCAAATCTGAATCACACAAGTAATAACTCAGATTAGCAAAGGGAACTTGGGAAGGATATTATCCACTGGGAGCTAACACTCCCCATACGGCTATACCCTGTTCAACCTTGAATTAAAGAGGAAGAACAACGAGCTTGTTAAATTCAGCTTAAAGGGTATAGCCCTCAGGAAAACAACCAACGGACTCTGGGAAAATTGGAAGCCAAGGCTGTCCACCATCTAGCACAATTATATCCAGATCCTCCAAGACGAAGAAAACTCTAACTAGCTAGTCAAGCTTCTGTTTATCCATCGAATTTGCAAATAAGAATAAGCCATGATAATATCGACACAGAGAAGAACGAGTTTATACTCAGCTTCCACTAATTATTCTTGATGAATGAATAATTAGCCACAATGATCCTTTCATTCTCAATCTTTTCAAGATTTGTGCAGAGAATGGGAGAAATTCAGACTGTCACGCAGAATGGAACCACGAAGGAGTCTTGAAATGACTATGCCAACACCATAATATAATCCAAAGCTTAATACTTCCCTACTAGGCTAGCAAATAACTTTCTTGGTTTCGGTTTTTTGACCAAGTCCCTCGAAGAAACAGCGCGTCCTTGTTATCAAACGAAAGTGTGAGAGGAAATCACTCAAATTGCTAGGTCAAGTTTCGAATTCCCCTAATTCTAAAAACCCAAACACACAATTTCTTCACAAAAAAGGCCAGGCTTAATCACGAGGGCCTCAAGGCGTCATAGCACAAACCAAAAAAGAAAAAGAAAAAATAAATAAATCTAAGAAGATATGATTACTGGAAAGGGAGCTGCATCGAACGGAAACGAGTTTCCGGCGATTGCCAACGGTGGGCCACGCTCGGAAGGAAATGGACGTCGAAGGGGGCGAAGACACCGAACGTCTGACCATCCGGAAAATTGGCAGAGTGTGAGAAGTCGCAGAAAGAGCCATCAGCGAAGATCAGAGGAAGCGCCGGCGAAGCCGATTTCTACAGCAACCTGGAGTTTCCAGACGAAGCGCTTGCCCAAATACGAAATTCCTTAGTGCTGAGACGAACGCCGAAGACAATATAGCAAGTCTTCTCCCGCGAGCGGGCCACTACGTTACGCAATTACTTTTTATTCTTTACATCCCGACCAGAAAAATGATTCCACGTTATAGACGAAACTGCACTCGCCTTCACAGACAAAAAAAATCTATTTAAAATCTATTTATTTATATTTTTAAAAGCTTAGATTAACATTCAGCCGTACGTGGGCTAAGTGCTCCTAGCGTTACTCTTTCCAAATTCCAAACGTGTGGTTTACTATTTTTCCCGCACACACTCTGGACTCTGGTGAGAATTAGAGAACCATAACAAAAGAAAATTTAACGAAACATTTCTTAAACCTAAAAATAAATGTAAAATAGGACACAATTAAAACACTAGTGCTCCCCTGATTTGTTCAATTAGCAGTAATCTTAATTAGGCTAATCTCATAAATAATTGCAATGGTAGAGTCCCACTCATGTCATGGATTTGAACTTTTAAGCAGGGGAATGTTATAACATTTCTATTATTAGACTCAAGAGAGTCTCATATAAACACTTGCTAGTCTAATGTTAAGTAATGTTATGAAGTCTGAATTGGATATACCAGGATCCAACCTCTAGAGTTTGGGTCGAGAGTCACGTCCCAATTTAGATTCAATAAAATTCGAGTTTGATTGGTCAAGTTAGAATTAGGACGAAAGAAGTTCTTACAATTTTTTTTTTTTTTTAAGAAAAATGAAAATCTCGAGTCAACTATTGGTCAAACCAAATTATGCGCTTCAGATATTGTTATCTTATCTAGAATGAACGGCCGGATGACTCGGGAAGAACATAAGCCGGGTGCGGGCCGATGTGCGCCGCGCTTTGCGGTCCGATTCCGATGCCTCATTATATAAAGATTCCATTCCACGCGCCGCACGTGCCATCCCCTCCCAAAGACGGAAATCTCCCCAGAACCAGAACAAGACAAAAAGCATCACGCGGTGAGCGCATTCTGCCAGGGTGCGTGCTTTAGCTACCAACGTCCTGAACGGCAGAACCACGCCACCGGCTGCTATTTTACTCTTTTACCTCGCTGTTGGCTCTTCGGTATCTTATTCGTCTTCGGAACCGGGCGCGGGACAGAGGTCGGCCTTCGTTTTGGATCGTCTCGCTTCACTGTGAGCTCCCGTCTTCGTATACTGATCTGCTCTTAAATGTTTTCATTTGCTTGCTATTCGTTTCAGTTTATCGGTTGTGTACCTCAGATCACGTCCGATCTGCATTTGTTCATCGAGTTTAAGTTGCGGCTTTCGCCCTCTAGGGTTTAAAGTTCCCAGTCAGGTGTGCTTAACGTCTTTCATCCATCGAGACATTTATCCTACTAGTTTTTTTTGTGCTCAGAAAATATTTGCAGTCGTCAATATTTGATTCGTTTGTAATACTTTTTCTTCTTTATCTGCTCGTGAATCTTAATAGTTTTTGTGAGGCACTCGGATGAAGCGAAAATTCATTCGTGTATTCAAAATTTGGGACTATATCTAGAGTCTATTTATGGATCTTTGACTTGAACTGCAGCGGTTTACTCTGCTTCGGATTCTATAATAACAGTGAATTCTTGACGTGTTCCGACATTTTTGAGAATTGGAAGCATGAATTGGAAGCATGAATTGGAACGAGTAAATGACGTGACGTCTAAATATGCACTTAGTAACTCTAAATTCGAACTTAAATTTTTTAAATGCTTATGTATCGTAAGGTATATATAACTATATACATATTATAGATCTTCTTTTTTATGCCACAAAAAACATGCAAATGTAAAGTTTGTCAATCATTTTGAGGCCTTGCAGTCCTTTTTTTTTTTTTTTTTTTTTTATTTGCTATATGATTCTGTAGATTTCTTGGAGTAAGTTTCTTGATGTTTTGTGTAAAAAGACCTATATAATTAACTAAACTGGTCCAAGTTAGTTAATCATTTTCATAGCCCAGTAAGCAGTAGATTTCATCTTGTTTGCTAGATATGAACCACACACCATTGTGTGATTTGGGCTGTTTATAAATCAGCTGCCGTTTGATGAGTAATGGATCTGAATGGTTTGGCTAAGCGTTTTCATGGCATCATGTTTCTCTGATGACTGATTCAGATTGCCCAAGTGAGATGGGAAGTGCTCTAAAAAAGTATTTTCGACCACACATCATATGCAGTAGGAAAGTGGGGAAACAATTGTGTAAACATTGTGTTTATATCTGGAACAATCTCTCTCTCTCTCTCTCTCTCTCTCTCTCTCTCTCTCTCTCACTCACTCACTCACTCTGTGCACCTCTCCATTTTTTTGTCCATGCTGTTCTTTATTAACTCCTGAATGGACATTATTACGATGAATTAATGATGAGTAAGCTTTTAAAGTAGTGTCATTACTATATATTAAGATCACCTTTATAGTTTAACATATGTAGAGGCACCATCTAGTTTTCCCTTTTTTAATTTTTTATTTTGGATGCTTTCCGAGTGTCTAGTTTGTCATCAATCACTGTGTAGTCTGATAAAAAATACCAATTTCTGTTGTTTTTTTGAAGGATGTGAAGCATATTATAGTCAGATAGGTTATAAGCTACAGAACTTGTTGCTAGGATGATCTAACAGTGTACATCAAGTTTGTAGAACTTTTTCTTGAAGTCATGTAGATTCTCATTTCCTTTTAGGGGATGCTTCCTCCTTATCAGTCTTATTAGAAAGAAACTTGTAATTACAAGTAGTGCATTAACTTAATTTAATATGAAATGAAACCAACAGTATTTGTTTGTTCGTTTTGGCTGCAGTTCTGCATATTAAAGAAATGTCAAGCATAAAAGTGGATGATGACAAAGAGCTTGAACATGTAGAAAATGCTAATGGGGAAGGAGTTGATGAAGGTTCTCCCATGGAAGAGTCAGAATACTCAAACACAAGTGAGGAAAACTCATTGCCATCCCCACAACAGGAGGTATTCTAATATTTATTTTCATCTGCATCATCCGGTCATCATTGTCATTGTTTTTAATAATTCCTGTTGTTATTAATAGTTATTAGTTAACTGTCCTCAAAACAAAAGGTATTGATCTAGACTGCAGCTCTGTAGTCTTATTGTCACTGTTTGTAACAATTGCTGCGGTGTTTCATGAAGGAGGAAGTGCTAAAGAAAAAGTATGGAGGACTCATACCTAAGAGACCACCACTTATCTCCAAGGTAATGTTTTCTCTCTTCACTTCGAATGTGCTAGTATTACAAAGTATGTAATGAAAGGGATACTGCCCCTGGGAGGAGATTTGAAACAATTTTTTTTTTCCTCATTGAGTAAACTTGGGAGTATATATTAATTTTTAATTTTTGGATTGTTTCATTTTCAGGATCATGAGCGAGCTTTCTTTGATTCTGCAGATTGGGCTCTTGGAAAGGTTTAAATTATTTGGCTTTTTTTAATCTGGCTTTCTGAGATGTTTCAACAATGACTAATATGCTCTCTCCTGATTCTTTATATCTTTTTCAGCAAGGTGCACCTGTTGGTCATAAGCCCAAAGGACCTCTTGAAGCACTTCGACCAAAACTGCAGGTACCACTAATGAAATATGTCTAGTTTTGTATCTCAAGAGAAAAGGGTTTCAGGACTTGTATATATGGGTTGTTTCCTCTCTCATTCTTGTTTATATCTTGATTTTATTGATTTAATTGGCCTGTTGATTTTATGCATTTTATAAATGAATAATGCTAGTTGCACTTAGCCCACCCACCTATCCCACACACTTGTTAATCTAAACCATTGATGCCTAGGGTTTATCCTCTAGAAAATAGGATTTTATATTAAAAAAAAAATTTTAAGGGCTTAGATTAATATGTACGTCCAATAGGTGCGTCCGCTAGGTTCGTCTAGCATTACTCTTTCTAAATTTTCTATTCGATTTTTTTTTTTAATTCTATCTGGTTTTCCTGTTTTCTTTTCCAATTCAAACCGTTCTGTTCAATTTTGTGCAATGAACTTGGCTCAGCAGTGGTCTTTGTATACTGGGGATTTTGATTGAATGTAAGATGCTTTTGCTATTGCACATGTGAATCTCGAGCGTGTGGTTGACTGATAGGTAGCTGATCACAGCTATTTATGTCACCAGTCTGATTAATAAGTCGTTTGAGGTTGACCATTACTTTGGCATGGTTAATTTTGTTAATATAATGCAACAATCTTCTGCTATGCTTTTCAGCCTACACCACATCAGCAAGTCCGCTCTAGGCGATCAGCTTATGCTCCAGCTGAAGGTGAAGGTATGTATCCTTCCCCATTTGCATCTCTATCTGCTGGCAGCCATAATAGTTTGTTTCTGTTTTTTAAGATTATGCAGGATAATATTCTTTGAAAAACCGACCTGTATTATAGTTGTTTTCACCACGCACATCACAACAGTATGTAGGTGCCTCGTCTCTTAACCTTTCTGTCTCTTTCTCATTTTGCAGATGGGGGGAGTACAGCTTCTGAGGAACCTATGAGCAACGAGTAATGCTGGTCATTTTTTTCTCATATCACCAGTAAACTTGTGATGATTGTTCTGATAGCTGAGGAACGACTTGATGAGCTGGTCTCGCCTTCCCACCCAATTCATGTACCAATAAGTGATACAATTGCGTTTATGTACTAGCGAGAAGGAATCCCATTTCTGCTGTATCATCTCACCGTGCAAAGGTTGTGCATTGCTCTAAGAATACGTCCTGTCTGAGATGCAGAAAAACCAACGAGTAATGACATCTTATGCAGTACACTTTATGTTACAACTCTCTTTTGTTAATATGTCCAGTGACTGCGTATATGTTAGCGGTATGAGCTGCTAATGAGATTGGAATCAATAGTATGGACAATGTACATGAGCACGGAGCTGGAGTGGTCTTGAAGCACTTGTCGCGACGCGATGCCAAGGGGCCTCTACAGCAAGTAGCTGCCCAGTGTTTCTCTTGGGTTTTTGGCTGAAGCTCCTGCTGCCTCGTTTTAAACCTAAAAGAAACAGAGTTACTTGTTCCGCATGCAGAACGTGACGAGAAAGGTTCTAGTAATTGGAGTTATATAAATCAAAGTTCTTACCCAATGATCCAATGAATCCTGAGTTCTTACCCGATGTTCTAATGAATCCAATTAGTCGAATGTGGAATGATGTCATAAATGAAGTACATTTAAAAATTATACATGCGGAAAGAGAGACACCTTATGAGGCGACTTCAATTCCTTGATTTTACTTTCACACAAAGGTGGGAGTCAGGGACATCCATCCAGCCGTGTAGGAAGTGAGGCCTTCGTTCTCTTATGCTATAGAATTTAAAGTAATTGATACTAAATTCTAGGTCAAAAAGATTGATTTAATTTGTTTATGTTAGGTTTGAGAATTTGGGCGAATTTAAAGATCCTCCTATCAACAAGTGACAATAAATTCATGTTGAATAGAGAGAATTTAATGTCTTTCCTAAATTTAAGGAGAATTCAGCGGGCTAAAATCCCACAAACACCAAAAAGCAATGTTTTAAAAACCGGACCAACTCGGCCGGTTCGATTGGGTTCAACCAGATCCAGTGCTTTTTGCGGTTCGGTTTGCTCTCAAACTAGCAAGAGGTACAAAACTAGATGACCCGGCCGGTTTTATTGGTTTGACCAGTGAACCGGTGAACCGCCGAAATTGGTTGAACCGGTCTAGTTACTGTTGACCCAAACCAGTTAAAATAAAACTCTAACTATGAAACCAAATAGATTATTTTTACATTTGCAGCTATTATGGATGAAAAGAAGGATAAAAAGATTGTTAATATAGGTGAAGAAGTGGAAAAAAATTTAGATGGATTCTCAAGAAAATAAATTTTTTTAGAATAATTTTGTATTTTGGAAAGGTATTTTATTTCTATAATTTAATTATATTTGATTTTAAAGTTAAAAAAAACTATTTTTTATGACTTTAGCATTTTTAATAGTTTTTGTATTTTTAAACTTATTTTTTGAATCTAGGTAATAGGAGTTATGTTATGAAATTTTTTAATGACTTACAACTCAGACCTAGTTCAACCTGGTTGAATAGGTTGAACTAGAATCGGATATTCAACCAGTTCGATCACCGGTTCGGTTTTTAAAACATTGCCTAAAAGTGTTTCTATTTTTCGAGACATAATGTCTAAAATCTCCTTGGCACAAACTGAAGGTTATAGTTAGAGAATACAAACAAGAAATTCGATTGAAAAGAAGTCTAAAGGGAATTCGAATAAAAACTCAAACTAAAAGCTATAATAAGGTAAGGAATTCAATTAAAAATTCAAACTAAAAGCTATAATAAGGTAATTCGAAGAAAAACTCAAACTAGAGGCTATAGTAGGGAATTCATAAAAAAAAACTCAATTTGGAGGTTATCGTAAGAGAATTCAGTAAAAAACTCAAAAAAAAGGCTATATTAAGGAAAGAGTGGTGATATGCGTACTGCCAAGTTTTATTGTGAGGGTTTACAACGTGACATGGCATCCTCATTGGTAGTCCAGATAAGAGATAAAGTAGGAACTATCTACCTATTCTTTAGGTATGCCTAAACCCTATACCTTATCTGGATTACCAACTAGGCTGCCAGCAAGACAACCACATCAAGATGTCAAAACTCACAATAAAAACTCACAGTACTGAAATAATTTTTCTTAAGGAAATTCAAATGAAAACTCAAATAGAAGACCATTGTAAGGGAATTTAGAGAAAATCTCAAACTGAAGCTATAGTAAGGGAATTCAAAGAAAAACTAACACTGAGGGCTATATTAATGAAATTTCAATAAAAACAAACTTAAATCTATAGTAAGCGAATTCAAAGAAAAACTCAAATTGAAAGCTATAATAAGAGAATTGAATAAAAAACTCAAACTGAAGGCTATTGTAAGAGAATTTAAAGAAAAACTCAAACTGAAGGCTATAGTAAAGGAATTAAAAGAAAAATTCAATATGAAGGCAATAATAAAGGAATTTTAAGAAAAACTCAAACTGGAGGCTACTATAGATAGGGAATTCAAAGAAAAACTCAAATTGAAGCCTATAATAAGGGAATTCCAAGAAAAACCTAAACTAAAGGCTATATAGTAAGGGAATTCGAAAAAAAAACTTAAACTGAAGGCTATAGTAAGGTAATTTGAAGAAAAACTCAAACTAAATGTAATAGTAATTGAATTTGAAAAAAAAAACTCAAACTGAAGGATATAGTAAGGGAGTTCGTAGAAACATTCAAACTGAAAGCTATATTAATCAGTTTGAAGAAAAACTCAAACTGAAGGCAATACAAAAAAAAAAAAAAACTCAAACTAAAGACTATAGTAAAGGAAATTCGATGAAAAACTCAAACTGAAGGTTATAGTAGGGTTATACAACTCAAACTGAAGGATATAATAAGGGAATTCGACGAAATACTCAAATTAAAGGTTATAATATGAGAATTTGTGAAAAAAACAAACAAAAGGCAAATAGGAATTTGACGACAAAATAACACAAAATGTTATAGTTTGTGAATTCAAAAAGAAACTCAAACTGAAGGTATAGTAAGAGATTTCTAAAAAGAACTCAAACTGAATGATATAGTAAGAGAATTTAATGAAAAATTCAAATTGAAGGTTATTGTAAGGTAATTCATTGAAAACTCAAACTAAAGGCTATAGTAAGGGAATTCAAAGAAAATCTCAAATTGATGTGTATAGGATGGGAATTCGAAGAAAAACTCAAACTGGAGGCTTTTGTAAGGGAATCAAAGAAAAATTCAAACTGAAGGCTATAGTTAGGATATTAAACGAAAAATTCAATTTGAAGGCTATAGTAAGGGAATTTGAAGAATAAAATCGAATTGAAAGCTATTATAATAAAGAAATTCGAAGAAAAACTCAAACTGAAGTCTATAGTTAGGGAATTCAAAGAAAAACTTAAAATGAAGGTTATAGTAAGGTAATTTGAAGAAAACCTCAAATTGAATGCTATAGTGAAGGAATTTGAAGAAAAATTTAAAGTGAACGTTGTAGTAAGGGAAGTTGTAGAAACACTTAATTGAAGGCTATATTAAAATATTGAAAAAAAACTTGAACTCAAGGCTATAGTAAGTTAATTTGAAGAAAAACTCAAACAGTAGGCTATAGTAAGGGAATTCGACAAAAAAAAAAAAAAATTCAAACTGGATACAATAGTAAAAGAATTTGACAAAAAAAATCAAACTAAAGGTTATTTTAAGGGAATTGAAGAAAAACTCAAATTGAAGGCTAAGGGACTTCAAAGACAAATTCAAACTGAAGGCTATAGTAAAGGAATTCGAAGAAAAACTCAAACTAAAGGCTGTAGTAAGGGAATTCAAAGAAAAACTCAAACTAAAGGCTACATTAATGGAATTTTAAGAAAAACACAGACTGAAATCTATAGTAAGGGAATTCTGAAAAACTCAAACTGAATGCTATTGTATGGGAATTTGAAGAAAAAATCAAACTAAAGGCTATAGTAAGGGAATTCAAAGAAAACTCAAATTAAAGGCTACAATAAGGGAATTTCAAGAAAAACACAAACTGAAATCTATAGTAAAGGAATTCGAGGAAAAACTCAAACTGAATGCTATTGTATGGGAATTCGTGAAAAAAAATCAAACTAAAGGCATTAGTGAGGGAATTAAAAAAATTCAATCTGAAGGAGTAAGGGAATATAAAAACAAAATCAATCTGAAGGTTATAGTAAGGGAATTTGAAGGCTAAAATAGTAAGAAAATTTGAAGTTTGAAGGCCAATATAGTAAGTGAATTCGTAGAAAAACTCAAACTAAAGCCTATAGTAAGGAATTGAAGAAAAAGTTTAACTAAAGGCTATAATAAGGAAATTCGATGAAAAACTCAAAGTAAAGGCTGTAATAAGGTAATTTGAAGAAAAACTCAAACCGAATGATTTAGTAAAGGATTTCTAAGAAAATTTCAAATTAAAGGGAATTTGTAGAAACAATCAAATTGAAGGCTATAGTAAAAAATTCAAAGATAAACTCAAATTGAAGGCAATAGTAAGGAAACTCAAAAAAAAAAAAACTCACACTAAAGGCTATAGTAAGAGAATTCGACGAAAAACTCAAACTGAAGGCTATAGTAAGGTTATTGAAAGAAAAAACTCAAACTGAAGGATACAGTAAGGGAATTCGACGTAAAACTCAAATTAAAGGCAATAGAAAGGGAATTGGATGGAAAGTAAATAGAAGGCTATAATAAGGTAATTGAACGAAAAAATTACACAAAAGGAAATTTAGAGAGAAACTCAAACTGAAGGCCATTGTAAGGGAGTTCGAAAAAATACTCAAACGGAAGGGTATAATAAGAGAATTCAAAGAAAAACTCAAATTGAAGGCTATAGTATGGTAATTTATTGAAAAACTCAAACTGAAGGCTATAGTAAGTTAATTTATTGAAAAACTCAAATTGAAGGCTTATAGTAAGGTAATTCATTGAAAACTCAAACTGAAGGCTATATTAAGAGAATTCAAATTTAAACTTAAAGTGAACACTATAGTAAGAGAATTCAAACAAAACTCAAAACTGAAGGCTACACTAATGGATCCGAAGAAAAACTAAAATTGAAGGCTATATAAGGAATTTGAAGAAAATGTAAAACTGAAAGTAATAGTTAGGGAATTCAAAGAAAAAGCACAAACTCGAGGGTATAGTTAGTAATACGAAGAATAAATTCAATTGTACAAAAGGCTATAGTAAAGGAATTCGAAGAAAAACTCAAAATGAAGGCTACAGTAAGGTAATTCAAAGGAAAACTCAAATTGGAGGTCGAAAAAAAAAACTCAATTTGGTGGTTGGAGTAAGGGAATTGACAAAAAACTCAAATGGAAGGCTATATTAAGGGAAATCGAATAAAATTTCAAACTAGAGGCTATAGTAAGAGAATTAAAAGTCAAACTCAAACTGAAGGTTATAGTAAGAGAATTTGAAAAAAAACTCAAATTGATGGCTATATAAAGGGAATTCTAACACAAACTCGAACTAAAGATTAGAGGAAGGGAATTCGAAACGGAAGGCTATAATAAGGAATTCGAACAAAAACTCAATCTGAAGGCTATAGTAAAGGGAATTTGATGAAAAATTCAAACTAAAGGCTATACCATGAAAATTTGAAGAAAAACTTAAACAAAAGGCTATAGTAAGGGAATTCGAAGAAAAACTCAAACTGAAGACTATAGTATGGTAAATCATTGAAAAAGTCTAACTGATGGATATAGTATGGGAATTTAAAAAAAAAACTTAAACTGAAGGCGCTATAGTAAGGGAATTCAGACAAAACCTCAAAGTGAAAGCAACAATAGGGAATTCGAAAAAATTTCAAACAGAAGGCAATAGTAAGGGAATTCGAAGAAAAACTAAAATTTAACGCCATAATAAGGGAATTCAATGAAGAAAGCACAAAATGTAGGTTATAATAAGGGATATGAAGAAGAAATTCGATAGAATCGAAGGCTATAGAGGATTACTATGAAAACTCCAATTGAATACTATAGTTAGGGGATTTGAACAAAAACTTAAACTGCACGCTATAGTAAGGGAATTTGAAGACAAACTCATATCGAAGGCTATAGTAAGGAAACTCGAAGAAAGACTCAAAATGATGGCTATAGTAAGGGAATTTGAAGAAAAATCAAACTAAAATCTATAGAAAGGGAATTTGAAGAAAAACACAAAGTAAAATCTATAGTAAGAGAATTCGTAGAAAAACTCAAATTGAATGCTATAGTAAGGGAATTTGAAGAAACACTCAAACTGAAAGCTATAGTATGGGAATTAAAAAATCTAATCTGAATGCTTTAGTAAAGGAATTTAAAGAAAAACTCAAACTGAAGGCTATTATAGAAAGAGAATTCAAAGAAAAACTCAAACTAAAGCCTATAGAAAGAGAATTTGAAGAAAAACTTAAATTGAAGGCAATAGTAAGGGAATTCAAAGAAAAACTTAAACTAAAGACTTTGTAAAGTAATTCAAGGAAAATCTCAAATTGAATGCTATAGAAAAGGAATTCGAAGAAAAATTCAAACTAAAGGTTATAGTAAGGGAATTCGTGGAAATAGTCAAACTGCAGGTTATGGTAAAAGTTGAAGAAAAACTCAAATCGAAGGCTATAATATGGGAATTCGGAGAAAAAAATTCAAACTAAAGGCTATAGTAAAGATAATTTGACGATAAACTCAAATTGAAGGCAATAGTAGGGTTATTCGAAGAAAAACTTAAACCGAAGGATATATTAAGGGAATTTCATGAAAAACTCAATTAAAGGTTATAGTAAATGAATTCGATGAAAAAATGAACTGAAGGCTATAGTAAGGGAATTCAAGGAAAAAATAACTGAAAACGTTATAGAAAGGGAATTCGGAGAGAAACTCAAACTCAAGGCTACAATAAGGCAATTCATTAAAAAACTCAAATTGAAGGCTATAGTAATAGAATTTATAGAAAAACTCAAACTGAAGGCTGTAGTAAGGTAATTCATTGAAAAACCAAATTGAAGGCTATCACAAGGAATTCGAAGAAAAACTTAAAGTGAACACTATTGTAAAGGGATTTGGACAAAACTCAAACCAAATGCTACACTAATGGAATCCGAAGAAGAACTAAAATTGAAGGCTCTAGTAAGGGATTCGAAGAAAATGTAAAATTGAAGGCCATAGTAAGGGAATTTGAAAAAAAAACACAAATTGAAGGTTATAGTTAGGGAATATGAAGTAAAAATTGATTGAACAAAAGGGTTTAATAAAGGAATTTGAAAAAATACTCAAATTGAGTAAGGTAATTTGAAGATATTCAAACTGGAGGCTATAGTAAGGGAATTCAAAAAAAAGACAACTCAATTTGGAGGTTAGAGTCGGGAATTCGACAAAAAATTCAAATTGGATTTCATATTAAGGGAATTTGAACAAAAACTTAAACTAAAAGCTATAGTAAGGGAATCCAAAGACAAACTCAAATTGAAAACTACAGTAAGGGAATTTGAAGAAAAAACTTAAATTGAAGACTATAGTAAGGGAATTCGAACAAAAACTCAAACTGATGATTATAGTAAGGGAATTCAAGTAAATATCCAAAATAGAGGCTATAGCAAGTGAATTCGAACAAAAACTCAATGTTTATGCTATAATAAGGGAATTTAATGAAAAAATCAAACTAAAGGCGATAGTAAGGGAATTCGAACAAAAACTTAATCTTTATGCTATAGTAAGAGAATTCGAAGAAAAACTCAAACTGAAGGCTATGGTAAGAAAATTTGAAGAAAAAATCAAATTGATTGCTATAGTAAAGGAATATGATGAAAAACTCAAACTGATGATTATAGTAATGTAATTCAATGAAAAAAGTTTAACTGAAGGCAATAGTATGGGTATTCGAAAAAAAAACTCAATTTGGAGGTTAAAGTAGGAGAATTTGACAAAAAACTCAATGTGAATGCTATATTAGGGGAATTAAAAGTCAAACTCAAACTCAAAGCTATTGTAAGGGAATTCAAAGAGAAACTCAAACTGAAGATTATAGTAAGAGAATTCAAACAAAAACTCATATTGAAGCCTATAGTAAGGCAATTCATTGAAAATGTCTAATTAAAGGCTATAGTATGGGAATTAAAAAAAAACATAAACTGAAGGATATAGTAAGGGAATTCGGAAAAAAACTCAAACTGAAGGCTACAATAAAGGAATTCGAAGAAAAACTCTAACAAGAGGCTATGGTAAGGGAATTCAAAGAAAACTAAAACTAAAGGCCATAGTAAGGGAATTCGATGAAGAAAGTACAAACTGAAGGTTATAATAAGGGATATGAAGAAGAAATTTGATCGAACCAAAGCCTATAGTAGAGGATTACAATAAATAACTCCAACTGAATGCTATAGTTATGGAAATCAAACAAAAACTCTAATTGAATGCTATAGTGAGGGAATTCAAAAAAAAACTCAAACTGAAAGCTTTAGTAAGGAAATTTGAAGAAAAACTCAAACTCAAGGCTATAGTAAGGAAATTTGAAGAAAAACACAAACTGAAAAGGGAATTAGTAAAAATACACAAACTGAAGGCTATAATATTGAATTGGAAGAAAAAACTCATACTGAAGTCTATTGTAAGGGAATTCGAAGAAACAATCTAATTGAAGGTTATAGTAAGGGAATTAAATGAAATATTCAATCTGAAGGCTCTAGTAAGGGATTTTTTAAAGAAAAAACTCAAACTGAAGGGTAATATAGTAAGGGAATTTGAAGAAAATCCCAAACTAGAAAATCCCAAACTCAAGCCTATACTGAAGGAATTCGTAGAAAAAATTAAACAGAAGGCTATAGTAAAGGAATTCGAAAAAAAAACTGAAATGAAGGCTATAGTAAGGTAATTAAATAAAATACTCAAACTGAATGCAATAGTCAAGGAATTCGAAGAAAAATTCAAATTTAAGGTTGTAGTAGGGAAATTCGTAAAAACACTTAAACTAAAGGAAGAAAAGCTAAAGTTGAAGACTATAAAAAGGGTATTCGAAGAAAAACACAAACTGAAGTCTATAGTAGGGTTATTTGAAGAAAAACTCAAATTGAACGATATAGTTAGGGAATTCACCAAGAACACAAATTAAAGGCCATGGTAAATGAATTTGACAAAAAAAAATCGATTCCAAGTCCGTGTTCATTACTTATAAGACCCCTCATTTGCGTACGCAATGCCTCAATGTAGGTCTTGCTGCTTTCTAGTCACTAGGAGAGTGCTTCTCATCTGATTTAAGGAAGCACTCACCCTTGAAGATTGAACGTTAAGCGGAAAGTCGGAGTGCTTGTAAATCACTTGTATACAATTCCATGTACAAGGCTATAGTAAGGGACGAAAAAATAATACAAAACACTAAAGGGAACTCGGAGAGAAACTCAAACAGAAGACTACAGTAAGGGAATTCAAAAAAAAAAAAAAAACTCATTCAAAAGGCTATAGTAAGAGAATTCAAAGAAAAACTTAAACTAAAGGGTAATAAAGGTAATTCCGTGAAAATTCAAATTGAAGGCTATTGTGAGAGAATTCAGCAGGAACTCCTCCCACGCCCTCTCCTCCTCCAATAACACCAATTGAATGAGTAAAACATAAAGTGAACTATATCGCTCCACCGTGGGGGCCCTTCAGTATCTTACTATCACACGCCCAGATATTCAGTATGCGGTGAACCAGGTTTGCCAATTCCAACAAGAACCCAATGACATACATTGGACAGCAGTCAAACGGATCCTCCGTTATGTAAAAGGCACCTTACATTATGGAATCACATTACGCCCTATTTCTTCTTTTGATCTAACCGCCTTTTCCAATGCTGATTGGGCTGGCAATCAGATGATCGCCGATCGACTTCTGGGTATTGTATTTTCCTTGAGACAATCTCATCTCTTTGAGCTCCAAAAACAGCCCACTGCTCTCCCGCTCAAGTGCTGAAGCCGAGTACCGCATGGAATTGCCTCAACCGCCTCTGAACTTTCATGGATTCTTCACTTGCTTAATGAGCTAAAAGTCAAGGTTATTCACCCACCCATCATTTGGTGTGACAACCTTTCAGCCATGTACATAGCTTCCAATCCAGTACTTCATGGTCTTATCTAAACACATCGAGCTGGACTAACATTTTGTCGAGAACGCATTCAGAGAGAGGTACACTCATAATTAAGTTCGTTCCTTCCATGGATCAAGTTGCTGATATTCTTACCAAGAGGTTGTCTCGCCAACAAACACAACAGGTTTCTTACCAAACTGACTGTCAACCACTCTCCGGTTTGAGGGGGAATTAGAGCATCTAATTTCTCAGATTTAAATCTGATTTAAATCTCAAGCTTCACTATCTCTTGTTCAAAGGATAAGCACCCAATCTTATCTCCAATCTCTATCTTCTTTGGATCACTAGATTTCTCTTAAATTTCAAACTTGTAAACTCCCTATAAATACTTGTATACTGATTCCATTTACATAGAGTTGATCAATAAAATTCAGAGTCATTTTGCCTTCTCCTAGTTCTTCTTCTTCCTCACGTGCACTTACAAAAGCAAAAAAAAAAAAAAAAAAAAAAAAAAGAAGGCTATTGTAAGAGAATTCAAAGAAAAACTTAAACTGAAGGGTAATAAAGGTAATTCAGTGAAAAATTCAAATTGAAGGCTATTGTGAGAGAATTCGAGTAAACACTTAAAGTGATCACTATAGTAAGGGAATTTGGACAAAACTCAAATTGAAGGCAATACTTACGGAATCCAAAAGAAAACCAAAATTGAAAGCGATAGTAAGGGAATTCGAAAAAAAAACTAAAATTGAAGGCATAGTAAGGGAATACAAAGAAAATCTGAAACTGAAGACTATAAGGGAATTTGAAACAAAAAAAACTCAATCTGGAGGTTTGAGTAGGGGAATTCGACATAAAACTCAAAAGGAAGGATATATTAAGGGAATTCGAATAAAAACTCAAACTCATAGCTATAGTAAGATAATTAAAAGAAAAAGAGTGGTGATATAAGTATTGCGGGTTTTTACTTCCAAGACTTACTTCTTGACGTGGTGTCCACGTTGCAACTTAGTAAGAGATAAACTTGGAGATAAAATCTGTTGAGATTTTAGTTTTTTAATAAAATATTATCAACCTATTCTTTGGGTAAACCCTAAACCCTAGTTTTTCTCCTACCTAGACCGCCAACTATGCACCCACGTTAGGATGTAAAACCTCGAAGTAAAAATAGGATGTACTAATATCATTTTTCAAAGAAAAACTCAAATTAAAGGCTATAGTAAGGGAATTTGAAGAAAAACTCAAATTGAAGGCTATATAGTAAGGGGAATCGAAAAAAAAACTCAAACTGAAGACTATAGTAAGGGAATTTGAACAAAAAATTAACATCGAAGGCTATTGTAAGGGAATTGAACAAAAAATTAACATCGAAGGCTATTGAAAGGGAATTTGAACCCAACGTCAATCCTAGGGCTATAGATTGGGAATTCGGTGAAAAATTCAAACTGACGGCTATAGTAAGAAATTTCGAAGAAAAAGTCAAAGTGAAGGCAATAGTAAGGGAATTTGAAGAAAGACTCAAATTGAAGACTATAGCATTGAAAAGTCTAACTGAAGACTATAGAAAGGGAATTGGAAAAAAAACTCAAATTGAAGGCAACGGTAAGGAAATTCAAAGAAAAACTCAAACAGAGAGCTTTAGTAAGGGAATTCGAAGAAAACTACAACTAAAGGCTATAGTAATGGAATTCGATGAAAAAAGCACAAACTAAAGGTTATCATAAGGGATATGAAGAAAGAATTTAATCGAACCGTAGTTTATAGTAGAGGATTACAATGAAAACTTCTACTAAATGCTATAGTTATGGAAATCAGACAAAAATCTCATACTGAATGTTGTAGTAGGAGAATTTAAAGAAAAACTCAAACTTAGTAAGGAAATTTGAAGAAAAAATCAAAATGAAGGTTATAATAAAGGAATTCGAAGAAAAATACAAACTGAAATCTATACTAAGGGAATTCGTGGAAAAACTCAAATTGAAGGCTATAGTTTGGGAATTTAAATAAAAAACTCAAACCGAAGCTTATACTAAGGCTATAGTATGGGAATTGTAAGGGAATTCAAAGAAAAACTCAAACTGAAGCTTATACTAAGGGAATTCGAAGAAAAACTTAAACTGAAGGCTATAGTAATGGAATTTGAAGAAAAACTCAAATTGAAGGCTAAAGTAAGGTAATTTGAAGAAAAATACGCAAATTGAATGCTATAGTAAAAGAATGCGAAGAGAAATTCAAACTTAACGTTATCGTAAGGGAATTCGTAGAAATAATCAAATTGATAGTTAAAGTAAGGAATTCGATAATAAACTCAAACTGAAGGCTATAGTTAGGGAATTCGAAGTAAAACTCAAATTAATGGCTCTAGTAAAGAGAATTCGACGAAAAACTCAAACTGAAGGCAATAGTAGGGTTATTTGAAGAAAAACTCAACTGAAGTATATAGTAAGGGAATCCGCCGAAAAACTCAAATTAAAGGCTATAGAAAATGAATTCGACAAAAAAAAAATCAAACCGAAGGCTATAGTAAGAGAATTCAATGAAAAAGTAACGAAACAATATAGTAAGGGAATTTGGTGAGAAACTCAAACAAAAGGCTTTAGAAAGGGGATTCGAAAAAAAACTCAAACTGAAGGCTATAGTAAGATAATTTAAAGAAAAACTCAAACTGAAGGGTATCGTTTGGTAATTCATTGAAAAACTCAAACTAAAAGCTATTACAAAGAAATTCGAAGAAAAACCTATAGTGAATACTATAATAAGGGAACTTGGACATAAACTTAAACTGAAGGCTATACTAATGGTATCCAAAGAAAAACTAAAATTGAAGGCTATAAGTAAGGTAATTCGAAGAAAAGCTAAAACGAAAGGCCATAGTAAGGGAATTCGAAGAAAAAACACAAACTAAAGTTTAGCATTAGGGAATATGAAGAAGAAATTCGATTGAATAGAAGGTTATAGTAAAGAAATTCGTAGAAAAACGTAAACTGAAGGCTATAGTAAGGTAATTTGAATAAAAACTCAAACTGAAGGATATAGTAAGGGTATTTGAAATAGAAACTCAATTTGGAGGTCAGAGTAGGGGAATTCGATAAAAAACTCAAATTGAAAGCTATATTAAGTGAATTCGAACAAAAACTCAAACTCAAAGCTATAGTAAGAGAATTCAATGACAAACTCAAATTGAAGGCTATAGTAAGGGAATTCAAAAAAAAACTCAAACTGAAGGCTATAGTAATGGAATTCGAAGAAACACTTAAACTAAAACCTATAGTAAAAGAATTCGAATAAAAACTCAAACTAAAGGCTACACTAAGGGGATCCGAAGAAAAACTAAATTTGAAAGTTATAGAAAAAATTCAAAGAAAAACTAAAACTGAAGGACATAGTAAGGGAATTCGAAGAAAATTCACAAATTGAAGGTTATAGTTAGGGAATACGAAGAAGAAATTTGATTGAACAGAAACTTACGGTAAGGGAATTTGAATAAAAACTCAAAATGAAGGCTTTGGTAAGGTAATTCGAGGAAAACCTAGAATTGGAGGCTATAGTTAGAGATAAAAAAAAAAACTCAATTTGGTGGTTATAGTAAGTGAATTCGACAAAAAATTCAAATTGAAGGTTGTAGTATGGAAATTCGAATAAAAAGTCAAACTGAAGGTTATATTAGTGAGGAAAAATTTGATTGAACTGAAGGCTATAGTAAAAAGAATTTGAAGAAAAAGTCAAACTATAAGCTATAGTAAGGGAATTCGAAGGAAAACTCAAACTAAAGGCTAAAGTAAGGTAAGTCAAAGAAAATTTTAAACTGGAGGCAATAGTAAAGGCATTCGAAAAAAAACTCAAATTGGAGTTTATAGTAAAGGAATTCGACAAAAAACTCAAAACTGAAGGCTATATTAAGAGAATTCGAAGAAAAAACTTAAACTGAAAGCTACAATAAAGGGAATGATGCTTCTTTCAAGTTTTTAACCAACAGCTTCACTCCCTTAATACTTTATAGTTTATACCATGCTTTATTCCCCACACAGGAGATATATCCCAAACATTGCTTTACCTATACTTTTGTTTTGCCGTCATGTATTCATGGTTGCTATTTAAAATGCTATTTATATTATTAATAAATTGTCTTCTCTTGTCTCGGATCACACATGACACGGATTCAAGAGCATGGAAGTACTATATCCAAGACGAGTGCAGACCTTACAATTTGCTTTTATAGACCTGCAAAGGCTCCATTTTGCAAGAAGATATGTTCCAAATAAAAAAATACCATTGCATGCAGGAAAGATGGAAAGTTTGGCCCCCAATAGTCAATACATAATAAAGGGGTGAAGTTTAAAAGAAGAGTAAGTTTTAGATTGCCGTTATGATAGCGCTTGATAAGGGATACCCGCATTGCCTATAGTCGTTTTAGTGTAAGACAACCTGCGATGAAAAAAAATGGTTCATATTATTATAAGTCCTCTACTTTTGCCTAAAGAGCTTCATTTATAGCAAGAATAATATGCTCTGAATGAAAAGAATGTATTATACATTGAAATGAGTAAGAAGTCATAAAAGTAACTGAAATTATATTTACATCATTTGTTCATTGCGTATCTTACGGCAACAAGCCACATACAAAAAGCAAGAACTTCACAGGATCTGGGACAGGACTCGATATTTCAAATTTGCTTCTCAAGGACTTCTACCTCTTGGGCCTTCATTAACTCATGTCATGACTTATCACTGAAATCACCATAAAACCTTTTTTATAGCTACACAGGTAGAGAATAATAAGTTACTGGAAGAAAATCATGAGGTACCAGGTCTTCAAATATTTTGCTATTCTATCACAACAGTAAATAACTGAGAATTGTATAGTTTGCTCTAAAGTTCAATGGAAGCGTTTGGGATGGAACAATGCCCTGCAAATTTATCATTGGAAAGGATGATCAACTCAAAGTTTCCATGGCTGCCAAGAATTCAAGATTGACGCAGTTGCCAGCATAACAAAGAAAAAGTTAGTCTTTAAATCACTAAAGAAGAATTTTTTTTTGAAAATGGCCTAAAGAGAAAATATCAGAGTTGAAGCAATCCAGAATAAGCTGTGCCTCTGCCTTGGCAAGAAGAAACCCCAAGAAACAATGAAAACCGCATAATGGACGAGCATAAAGGACACTAATAGCTTAAAAGTTTCCAAACTGAATTTTTATACTTAACATTTGAAAAGCTAATCAATTTATTGCAAGACACGTGCAATGGTTTTAGTTTACATATTTTCTGTGCCTTGAGAAATACAATGATGCATGCCTGTTATGAGAGGATGCACACTTCAACGTACACCCTCTGCAATCTATATTGATCATGCCAGATTTAATCATCATTTTCATAAAAAATTGGAATATAATTGTAGGTCACCAGACAAAAGCACTTAACGATTGTTAGTTTTGTACTTGCCTGCTGCTACTACTCAACAGGACTTTGTAAAGTGGCTCTTGCGAAGATAGCTGGAAAAGCTGAATGACGATATAAGTGCATGTGGTAATGCTGGACAGAGAAAATGAATATTAACAAAAACCCTGAGGTAATAAGTATCTATGAAAAACAAAGATTATTTACAGTATCTTCTTGAAGATTTGACTATAGATTGATGGCACCATGGTTAAATTTTAAGATCATCACTATTTAATTTAAACTTTAACCAAAGCATTACCTTCCCAGACATACCAAAAGCACTATCCAAAAGAAAGCACCAACCCAACTTGCTTCCTTGTAAGTAATCCAAACCTGAATAAGCAAGAGAGAGTTTAACACATTTTACTTCAAAAGAAAGTACCAAAATGGAAAGCCTACTCAAAGAATACCGGACAAAAAAATTTGGAGCAAACAGCTTAAAATCATAACATACCGCTATAGCCACAATATTGACATAGAAGTCAACAAGAGTTGCAGTCAACCAGCTGCAAAGGTTTACATGATATCAGCTGATCTTTATTTGCACATACAGACTACGTTCTTTGCAAAATAACAGAACAAGTAACAACCACAAGAAGATTACATCCATGCATGCATGGGTTACATCTCTATTTTAAAGAACTTACAAGACATCATCAAATAATCATTCAGAGAAAAGAACGAAGATTGGATCTGACTCACGGTGTCAAAAGCTCCTTACGGAAAGGAGAACCATCGGTGAGGAGTGTATAAAGCAGTGTCCCCAACATCAGACAACCCAATACAGTGAACAGAACCCTTGCCACAACAACGGAAGAGAAGCTACTCTCTTTTTGACTAAGAGTCCTATAAAAAAAATATTTCATCAAGTGATGATCACAGGAAAAAAATGTAAAGATGAGAAAAATTGTTGGAGTGGCAAGTAATAAAAATAGCACATTACTGAATACTTGTTTGTTCAGATGTAGAGAGCGGAGTGATTTCTGCTTTGGGTAGTTGAATGAAATTGCAGGAGGCAAAAGAACCATCCAAACAGTATAATGAAGAAATTGAAATGGTACACAATAAAGAAGAAAATGCAGCAAACAAGGAAAATGTCTGGACATCACTTTCTTTAAACACATCTTTTATCACCTTTTGTCCCCAAAGATGTCATCTTTAACTTCGATTAAATAAATGTGGTTTGGTTTTTTTAATTCTTTAATAACTTTACAAGAGGATTTTTCTTTGATATCTGTGGAATAATCAACCTGAGACAGGAAGTTTTGGAACTAAAACAAAAGCTCATCAAGTTTGTGAGGGAAGAGGTTGAATAATAATAAGATCAGTATTCGCAGACTTAAAAAATACAGTTGAGGCTACTTGAAATAGTGAGTGGCATCTGAAGTAAAGTAACTCAAGCACAAATAATGAAAGACAAATAACAAAAAAACATGAGATTATTAAAGCATGTATAAACAAAATTCTTTTCTGTATTAATGAAATAAACTGTGCAACTGCAGCAAATGTGCCAGGATAGAACTTGCCTATAATAAATACTTCAAAAAGAAGAAAATAAATGAGGAACTCGCCTGCTATGGGATCTCAGCAATATATGATAGAAAGGATCTTGCATCTGCTGAGGTGACAGCTTGAAAAGCTGAATAACAATATAGGTGCATGTAGTAATACTGAAAATAGAAATGAAAGCAATTGTTACAGTTTCAGTGAAATGCATAATGGACAATTGTGAAGATTGCAAGACTTTGGATAAAATAGCCACGAGTCTTTCATTATAAACTATAGTAGTTGTCCATCTTCTATGGTTTCATAATTATTGTTTAATAAGGTTCAGAGTTATCCTGTCACTTCATCCATACACATCTTCTCAACATGCCCATTCAACTAATGAGATATAACAGCCATGCAAGTGACTAAAAAAACCTCATGCATTTGGGTTTTCCATGATTGAAACAAGGTCGAGGGTTATACAAAATGCTTCAAGGAAGGAACCTAGAACTGAATGAAATATGGTCCAATATACTATAAATAACTGATTGACACAGATGGAAATGGAGTTTCATAACACCGAGCTTACTGAGATTTAGTTAAGAGAAGAAGAAAACTAAGTCGCTAGATCAGACATAAGAAACACTAATTTCCTTAAGAGACGGCTTTGAGATAACATATTTTTTATCGTACAAAGCTCTCTTTCTTCAAAAGAAGGGTGAAGGAAGATGAAGAATTTGTGAACTAGTGGAATTTGTTAGATTGTATTTCTAGGGTTCTTTCGAGAAGTGCAATGTTTAATTTTTTTCTCAACCAAGATGTATGCATATACTATTCAAAAATGGAAATAGTTAATCAAGGAGTGCCACCAAATTGACATGATTGATAATGGAAACGAAATTCATCCATTTTCAGCTTATCTCAACAAAAAATGTAATAGTTGAATGGCTAAAAGCATAAACAGGAAAGAACAAAAGGATTACTCACAACTTTACCTTCCCAAACATAGGAGAAGAATTATCCATAACACAGAACCGATCCAGCTTTGCTCTTTGTACGCAACCCAAACCTGGTAAACAATTGTGAGGTTTCATCTTCTCCCAACAAGTTCTACCTTGCTTCATAATGCATCTTTCTTCCATCCTCACCCCTCTACATACACATCTGTCTTTCCATGAACTAAATTTTGGTTGGTCTCTTTAGATAACGGGATCACTTGAGGAAGGTAAATTGGACTATCTTCCAAAAGGGATTACAAGGATCGAACCCATGCTGTCCATGTACTAAAAGATTTGAACCAAATAAAGGACTCATAATCTTTTCTTTTTTTGATTTTTCTTTCAAATCTACCAAACTGCAGGAGTCCTAATACCATCATTTTAGTAACAATGTAACTTGGAGGTAATGTGATACACAAGTTTTCAGAGTTCAATGTCTTTATCGAATATCAAATATCCAGAAAAGTTTTTCCATACAAACAAAATACTCTCTCAGAAATTCTAAATCAGTTTGCCCTTTTTGTTACTTGAGGTACAACTGTATACTGTCATAAATTTTTATTACTATTTACAAATTTGGGCAGAATATACATTTTGCTGTCTTTCTGTCTATGTAATAATTTACCTAAGTTAATTAAATAAGGGTTCAGGGTCCAGGATGACAACTCAACGTGACCTCTTTTTGTCTCTTTGCATAACTTCTCTTCCTTCTCTCTCTTCTTCCTCTCTCATCTTCATCTTTTTTTTTTTTTGAAAGTTGTGATTTTATTTCATTATGAAAACAATGCAGGAACCCAGAAAGGGTTAAGATTACAGCAGCAATACTGAAAGACTTAGGGTACCCAAACAACCAAATGTTGCTCGTTTACCCCTTGCTTAGCAAATATATCTTTGCCATTGGCACTCCTAAGTACATG
Organism: Aristolochia contorta; assembly: GCA_022405105.1. Classification (NCBI taxonomy): domain Eukaryota; kingdom Viridiplantae; phylum Streptophyta; class Magnoliopsida; order Piperales; family Aristolochiaceae; genus Aristolochia; species Aristolochia contorta. Next base: position 7,495,686 of record CM039666.1, on the reverse strand, counting down.
AGACCAATTAGATACAAGGTGAGATAAATCAGAGATTTCATTAAAAGTAAACAAATGCCTCCAAGGTGGTTTTGACTTCCCTTGACACCATGAAATAATAACTTGAGAGTCTCCTTCAACACACAAAGGTCCCGAGAGGTGTGAATTTCTGAAACACTTCAGACCATGCAGTAGGCTGAGTGCTTCAGCAGAGTAGAATCCGCATACCCGATCGGTCCAGCATAAGAAAGAAGAACCTCACCCATAGAATTCCTGATAAGTCCCCCAACTCCTGCTGGGCCTGGATTGCCAAGTGAAGATCCATCGAAATTTAGTTTATAGATGTGTTCAGGTGGGGGAGTCCATTCTTGAACTGTGGAGTTTGTGCTTCTGGATTCATGAGCATGATCAATCCAAGACTTCCATATGGTGGCAGCCTCAACGCCTCGGAAAGGTTTTTGAATCTTAAGCCACCCCACAATCTGGTGAAGGATGCTAAAAGTAACATCCCTCCAATGTCGGGCTTTGTTCTGAAAAACCCTATTGTTTCTTTCTTTCCATATCATCCATGGAATAAATCCCATACAGCAACTAAACATTAATTTGCCCTTGCACCCCACTCTAAGTGATCCAATCAAGGAAGCCAGCCCAAATAAGTCACTAGGGGTGACAATGACAAGACCAAACATGTCGAGGAAGGAGGTCCAAATGTGCCAGCTGAAAAGGCAGTGGAGGAGAAGATGGCTAACTATTTCTGTTGTATGATTACATAAGAGGCAGAGGTTATTTGTAACTTGCATACCTCTTCTTTCCAACAAATCACCTCCAGTATCCTCAGGTATTAGAATGGGTACGTACATGACTGAAACCGACTTTGTTCCCCCAGGTTGCTTGTGTGTAATGGGCTTCATTAGGTGATAGCCATGTGATTTCTGTTTTGTGTGCTTAATTAAGAGTTTGCCCACATCTTAGGTCTGTTATGCATGAGCTTGGTTATGAAAGATAGTGTTGAATGGAAAAAGCCCACATTGAAAAGTATCAATAAAAATTAACAGATTAAGAGTTTGAACAGTAGATCTCCTAAGTGGCTAATCATTTTAAAATGCAACTGAATTTAATCTTATTGCACTATGATTGAGGGTACTAAAGTTGCACTCATGGAATTTTTCTAGCATAAAAAGATATAATAGGTGGTTGTGACATACTGCAATAGGAACAATGTCAATGTAGAAGTCAACAAGGGTAGCCGCCATCCATCTGCAAAGTGTCCACACTACTTTAGTTAGATTACTCCAAGCTATAAGTGTTAAGTAATTTGAAACTCCAGAGCACTTCTCCATATGGTAAATGTAGATCAATTTAAATCAAAGAATAAAATCAATTGAAGTTTCATGAATGTTTTAGGAATATGCTTGCAAGCATCATTGTTTGGATGTCTACTCAGGATGTTCAATTATTATGTAGCGTGTAGAGGTGGTTGCTAGCCATGTTAGGCAAAATTCAGAACATCTTGAATTCAAGTACTTTGTTGCAAATTTCAAAACAATCAGTTCCAATAATAAAATACATCACACAACATGCTCAAGCGGAAAACTGAAGAACTGAATATATTACTCATAATTGAGTAAAAACAACCATGTTTTATTGCTTATTTAGGTTCATATCCAGCAGTATATCTTCTCACTAAATGAACCAGAGAAGAGAATCAGTATAAATAAACAACCATAGAAATGTATCTACTATTGTAATAACAAATGATATGAGACCACTCTCATCCTTTACTGGGACTTAAGTCAATGTACAAAGTCTTCTGCTCTACAAATGAGCTTTACCTGATGACGCTCAACGGCTTGTTTACACTCACCAATAGTCCATACATGAACATGATCCATCCTCAAAATGGTGAAAACGGTTGCAATCTCTCACAATTATCCTACGATTATAAAGTTTGGAAATAAGTTTAATTGATGAATGACAGTCACCACATATCCGTAAATTCTTTGTTATTTGTAGCATTGTATTCGGCTGGTGCTAATTAGACCGAACGCTATCGCTATCTTCTCACTGTGATGGTAAAGAATGCTTTCTTTCTCCTCCTCACCCACATTGAGCAATACTTGTGAGGTGTCTGGTTTGTAACCTACTGACTTTAACTTAGAAGCAATCTCCTCCAACATAGAGTGAATCTCTTTGGCTCTTGGATGCAAATCATCCTCCACCAGGAATTCATGGACTATTCCATCAATGACAACGCTACTACAACCAGGATTTTTTCTTAAGTCCATCTCTTTCATCATCAACCGAATCTTAGCAACAGCTTCCCAATCTTTCAAAGATGCATACAAGTTTGATAGAAGCACATAGCAGCCACTATCTCGAGGTGCTAACTTCATAAGGCACTCAGCTACTCGTTTTCCTATCTCAATGTTACCGTGCATTTTACAAGCACTAAGTAGTGCTTTCCATATCACATCATCTGCTTCCAGCGGCATGTCCAATACAAGCTTCTCAGCTTCTTCAAGGAATCCAAAACGTCCCAACAAATCAACCATACATCCATAGTGTTCAAGCCTAGGTCTAATACCATGTACGGTGACCATGTTGTTGAAACATGACCTAGCCTCTTCCACCAATCCACCATGGCTACATGCACTCAGTATACTGATAAATGTGACATCAGTAGGAGTTATGCCTGATTTTTCCATCTCAAAGGAAAATTTAAGTGCATCAATAGCCCTACCATGCATGGCTAGCCCTCCAATGATTGCATTCCAAGTTATCACATTTTTCCGTGGTAGACCTCCAAATAGCTTAAGGGCCTTGTCGATATCTCCACATTTGGCATACATATGAATTATAGCAGAACCGAGCACCTCATCTAACATGATCTCATTCTTCTCTGCATAAGCATGCAACCACTTACCCAAGTCAAGTGCTCCAAGACGTGAAACAGCAGGAAGGACACTAACCAGAGTCAGATAATTAGGCTGGATGTTGCTTATCTGCATGACCCGAAAGACCTCTATGGCGTCTTTGAAGAAACCATTCTGTGCATACCCAGCTATCATCGTATTCCAAGATACCACACTTCTTTTAGGCATTCGATCGAACAAGCTTCTAGCTAAATCAATATAACCGTTTCGGATGTATCCGTCAACAATGACATTCCACAAAACCACGTTGTCCTCTTGTCTCGCGTCAGTCATTCCATCCAATCCAACGTGTCTATTGAACAACTTAAGAGCGTCATCCATGACACTGGATTTGACATACATCCGGAGGAGGTTACTTGAAACAAATTCATCTTCAACTAAATCCCGTTTTACAACCTGACAGTGAACCTGTCTCCCTTCTCTGACTCCGGCAACTCCAGCGCAAGCTTTTAAGACTGAAGGGATTGTGTATCTGTTGGGTTGGACGAATTCGTCGTGAAGCATTTCGCAATAAAGATTTAAAGCTTCCGCAGGGTCACCGCTTTCCGCAAAAGCCCTAATGATAGTGTTCCACGAGAAGCAGTTGGGCGTTTCCATACAATCGAAAACAGTACGAGCATGTCGGAGGTCGCGGAAATGGGAAAGAGAATAAAGGTGTAAGATTTCGGCGGCAGTGAGGGTATCGCGGATTCCGCCTGTCTTAATCGTACGAGCGTGAATTTGCTGCAACTCTGTTATAGTTTTGCATTGTTTTATTTCAATGTAAGTGGAAGAAGAAGGGGAAGAAGAGGCCGGAGAGACGACGGGAAGCGGAAGACTTGAAAGTATCATTGCATGGTCGGTCTCAATGGGATCTTCTCAAATACCAATAAATGCAGCCGCACACGAAGAAAAAATAAAATAAAACAAAACAAAAACCGAAATCTAGCAGTATCTAAAACCAGCTAGCAATCGTCACTAAATTCGATCAATGCCCTAAAGGAAGAAACAGAGAATAGAGAGCACGAAAAGCAGCTTACGGCGTCAGGAGCTCTTTGCGGAAGGGAAGACCATCAGTGACGAGAGTGTAGACGACAGAGGAGATTATCAAGCAATCCAACAGAATGAAGAGCGTTTTCAATACACTCACAGATGAAGACGACATGGTACAAGTACGCCAGAACAAAGGATTCTGAGAGTATGAAGAAGAAAGACAAAGCAACAATTCTGAATAAAGCAATTCACATTTCAGAGTGAAAGATCTGAGGAAGAAAGAGATCAAAGCAAGAATTCTGGACAAGGATGTCCCACGTCAGATCATCCCTTGCCGTGTTAGACTGACAAACCTTTCCGCGAGTTTAAAGGCTCGAACTTTTAAGACCACAAGACTGAGTCGGACTCAGATGGGCGGGGAATGCAGCAGGGACCACGAACAAGAACAGCCGGGCACACTTTCCTCTTTTTTTTTTTTTAATAATTTTATTGTAAAGATAGGTGAGATTGAATTACAGTTTACAGAGGCTGCTCGTCCTCCCGAGGCACCTTATCATCTTTCCTCGACGTGAATCCTCATTCTCCTAGTCGTGTCTGAATTCGGACATCAGTACTGGAAGGTAAGAAATCGGCATGGCGATAAAATTAACGGTCGCGAACAGTATCTCCGATCCTGTAACTCTGAGACAGCATCGATATACCATTCCCTGTACCGTTTCTTTGATCAAAATGTGCAAAAACATGGAAGAGATTCATCAGGTCCACGGAATTCTCGTTAAGACCGGTTTAATCCAAGAAATTGCAGCTGTTAATGCCCTCATTGAGTTCTGTGCGGTCTCTTCGAATGATCTGAAATATGCTCAATCGGTGTATAGGATAACGGATGACCCGAGCCTGTTCACCAAAAATCTCATGCTCCGCTGCCATTCTCAGAGCGATTACCCTCCCTCTGCTCTTTCCTTTTACATCCAACTTCTGAATGACGAGCTCCAACTTAACAGATTTGCTTTCTCGTTTTTGGTCCAGGCGTGCACTAGATCTAAGTTAGATGCTGAAGGGAAGCAAATACATGCCCAGATTCTTAAATCCGGTGAGATTGATTCCTACCTTTCAAGCTCAATCATTAGCCTGTACTCCGGGCTTGGAGATTTACGTTCTGCTCGTCAGGCTTTTGAATTGAGCCGTGGGGTGGTTGCTTCATGGAATGCCATTATTGATGGATATGCAAAAATGGGGGAAGTTGATGCTGCAGAAAACCTGTTCCAGGAAATGCCTGGAAGAAGCTTAATTTCATGGACGGCTTTGATAACAGGCTATGTGCATTCCGGAAGGTACAGAGATGCACTCGATTGTTTTCGGTCCATGCAGGAGGATGGAATAAGGCCTGATGAGCAGACATTAGTGAGTCTTCTTCCTTCTGTTTCTCGCTTGGGAGCCCTTAGCCTGGGCAGATGGATTCACTCTTACATAGAAAATTCTGGGATGGAGATGAACGTTTTTCTTAGATCAGCAATGATAGATATGTACGCGAAATGTGGAAGCATAAACAAGGCTTTAGAGTTATTTGAGAGCATGGAACCCTCTAGGAGGAATGTGGTAACCTGGAATGCGATTCTAGGAGGTCTAGCCATGCATGGCCGAGGTATGGAGGCACTAGAGATGTTCCAAGCGATGCAGAGGAACAAAGTCAAACCCACTGATGTAACTTTTGTGGGTGTTCTGAAAGCTTGTAGTCATGTGGGACTGGTTGACGAGGGGGTGAAGTATTTTCAGGAGATGAAAGAAGTACATGGCATTAAACCCACAGAGGAGCTCTATGGCTGTATGGTCGATCTCTTAGGTCGTGCAGGTCGGCTGGAAGAAGCAGAAAGGTTAGTGAGGAGCATGAAAGAACATACAGACGTTGTGGCATTGAAGGCACTTTTAAGTTCGTGTAAAGTTCATGGAAATGTTGAAATAGGTGAACGCATTGCTCTGGAACTCATTGAGTTGGCTTCTGATGATAGTAGCTGCTATGTGCTTCTAGCCAATATATATGCACAAGTAGGTAGATGGGAAGATGTCAGATATGTGAGGAAATTGATGAGAGAGAGGGGATTGAAGAAGATAGCAGGTTGTAGTTCAATAGAACTGCACAATGAGGTTCATGAATTTCATGCAGGGGACATGACTCATTCATGTGTCAAAGAGATATACAATAAATTAGACGAGATAAAGCAAAGATTGGAGAAAGAAGGATATTCACCTGATACGACTCAGGTGTTGGCTGATATTGGGGAGGAGGAGAAAGAAACTGCACTCTATCGTCACAGTGAAAAGCTAGCAATTGCTTTTGGCTTAATAAATACAACACCTGGAAGTACTATACGAATCATTAAAAACCTCAGGGTTTGTCCAGATTGCCATGCTGCTACCAAAATCATATCGAAGCTTTATAATAGGGAAATCATAGTGAGGGACCAAAACCGGTTCCATCATTTTAAGGAAGGATTATGTTCGTGTATGGACTACTGGTAGCAATTAGCTTCTGATCCCCATTTGTCTCCTCCCATTTCACATTGTAAAGTTGTCAAACTCTCTTTCAGTGGAAAGCTATAAAAGCAAGATCGCAAAATAACCAAATAAGATTCAGAATGTTCTTTCGTGTCGGTTTTGATACAACCACCCCTCACGAACCTCTCCATTCTCTGACGTCAGTCTTGGACCGTGTCTTTCTATATTAGTAAGGACAGGTACTATCCTCCACTGATTCAGTTAAAGTTCAAACAGTTTCATAACACTTCTCCTATTTCCACTGAAAATCAGTTGGCACATGGCAGCAAAATTTAGAGAAGTTCTCGGCAAAACTATAACTTCTTCAATTGATTCTTCTGATATACTTAGCTTCATACTTGTTTGAAGCCAAAATAAACACAACCATCGCCAGTGTCAAACTCCAGAGGAACTTTTGTTTTAACAATTACTTAGTACACAAGTAATTGAATCATAACCAATGCCGCACCATGTGAAAAATAAACGAACGTACATTTCCTTTCTCCAAGAATAAAATTTGTAATGCCTTGAATGGAAGTTGGTATACAAGTGGTACACTGGAAAAAATATTGCCACGAGGTGTAGAAAACATAAAATAAAACCCCCACAATACACACGCAAACTGGACAATTCATAGAATTGTAATTGCACTTGTTGCTTCCGTAACCACAGAAGTTCACGTCAACATGCGCAACCTCCTCTCTGCTCACTTTCTGGAACTGGTTCTGGAATAGTCTGGAAATAGCTGCATTAGGAACAGAGTCAAGAATTAACGAGAGAGAAAAGTACAAACATAAAAGAGGCCACATTTGTGGAAACGCAAACTAATTAGAGAAGAGCTGGATACAGATTTAATATACATTTACGTGGGTGGCAGAAAATACTCAAAAAAAAAAATCAAATCAACCCTGTTTACAATGATATTATCGTTTGCAGGAGAAAACAAAAGAAATTACAAGAATTAAACACACACTCAATAGCAGGGAACAGAGACACCTGCATATGCTTATTTTGACTATCAAGCAAGCAACAAAGATTCTAGTCACAAGTAAATATATTCTTTCATTTCAGTTTTTCCCTAAGAAAAAATCAGTAAGAATTTCCATTAACAGAGGAAAGAGTTAGAAGAAAAAGTCCTCAGCAGGGAACTTCAAGCCCCACAAGATCCATTATGCACTCCTCTCACGTTCATTATCATGCATAAAAGTAACAAATAAATACACCCCATAAGATATACTCACATATCCTGCTCATGCTCATTAGCCAGTGCAGTTTTTGCAACACAGAGGAAAGCAGCATCAACATTGTAATCCTCCTTAGCGGAGGTCTCAAAATAAGGAATGTTGCCCCGGGAAGCACACCATTCCTTTGCTTTTTTCTCAGAAACCTGAATAATAGGAGTTAAAGATATAAGCGATGCTACCAAAAACAAGAAGGTAAAGATTTCAATGGATCTTTTGAACTTACCACTCTACTGTTCCCACCATCTATGTCAACCTTGTTACCGAGAAGGATAAAAGGAAATGTCTTGGGATTTGATGGACTTGCCTGTATTACGACCGAAAATTATGTTGCAACAGAACTGAAGTATTAATACAGACATTACTTCACAGTACAATCAAACTATGAAATAAATAAGAATATACATGAATTCCGATTAACTGAACCACAAAATTGCATGTGTATATTGACGCCTCATCTTGAAGGTAAGATCATGTTTAGTTCATGCCTAGTACTAACTATAAGACTAGTATTTTCTCCTAAGGTGTCTTGAAACTAGGATGTCTTACTATGCCAACACTGGATGATTTGTAATAACCAGAAGAAAAGGACATCTAAAGCACATAAATAACCCAAAGAACTACTTTCCAGTGTCAAGTACTTGTAGTTTCCTGGAAACTTGTGTGCATGAACTATGAAAAAAAGGAGAAATATAAGGCTTTGTAGAAATTTCAAGCAAATGAGATTGAATATGCCATACCAACTATAAAAAATGACATATTTCTGATATAATGTTAACTGAAGTCTAATCTCTTGTGCTCACAATTCTAATGAGTTTAAAGTAGTTGTAGGTGGATGCAAAAGAAAAAATCAAGAGCAGAAACAGAATTAATGGATATCAGAAAGAAAAGAATTGAGGAACATTGAGAAAAGTAAGACTTTCTATGATGAAGACAGCATTTACCTGTTTAAGAAATTCATCGTGCCAATTGTCAAGGTTGTCAAAAGATTTTAGCACATTGACATCATAGACAAGAACACAACAGTCTGCTCCACGGTAAAATGCAACCCCAAGGCTTTGAAATCTTTCTTGCCCTGCCGTGTCCCATATCTAGCATGTACACACGCAATTGTATACATAAATGTGTAAAAAAGAGACAAGGAGAAAAAAGTGTAACAAATATCTTTAAAGAGAGCTCACTTGCAAAGTGACCAGTTTGTCGTCAATTTGAAGTTCTTTGTGACAAAATCAGCGCCAATTGTAGCTTTGTACTGCTGGCTAAACTTCTTGTGAACATATCTAAATAAGCAGTTAAGAACTGTGATTTCTTGTGCCCAAACAAGGCTGTTGTAATGCAAGGAACTATAATATGCATGGTAATGAAATGCTAACCCTAGAAACAGTAGATACAAACAGAACAAGTTGAGGTAGTAACAGGTGTTCACGGTGACATCGTTCCCCTGTCACATCTGTATATAGATGTATTCTACTTGTCATTGTTGAATTATAGCAACTGCAAACGGATAATAAATCCCTGGCTCAAACACCAACTAGTAAGGAGATCAGATCAGACAATGACGAGTAAACATGCCGAGTCAAGGTCAGAGGGAAAACCCGTAAAATCTTCCATTACACCGGAACCGTGTTGATCAAGATCCAGAGCAACTAAATCCACTGATTATCATATTGAAATTGAGAGAGAGAAAAAAAAAAAAACTACAGGTGCGACGCTGAGAACTCAACTAAAATTCAAGTTTTTAAATTAATGGTCCGGCAACCATAACGACGTCCAACGGTTGTGGTCATCAATCACCTCAATCTCTACGCACGAACCTCACTGAAAACAAACAAAAATCCGATATCCAGCTCCTACAGATCCATTACCGACACGAAGGATACTGATTCATCAACGATGTCTTCCCCACCCTGCAAAACCGACAACAAATGAGGAAAACAATCAAACACATTTTCCCCACGCAAATCGCAGAAACCCTACAATTCCGGAGACAGGGACATAACGACGACAAATTCCTAAAAAGCTCAAGTATCCAAAAAAAAATTAAAAAAAATTAGAAACAGTAATCCGCGATAATTAAACAAGAAATGCAGCCGCTCACCCGCTGTCACCGAGAACGATGATTTTAAGCAAAGTCCGCCTTCGCATTGACATTGCGTAGAAGATCGAGGAACACGTAACGGAAACAGTAAATCTCTCTTCTGTCTGTCCTCGGGTTCCGAGCTCAACAGGAGAGAAGAGTAGAAGAAACGGGAGGGCGAAAGGTGAGGGGGAGTTCTCGAGGCTCCTCGCTCGGTCTCCTGTGTTTCGGGGTACCAGGCAGGCGGCAGCTCAGGGACATGAAAGCGAAGCTGCGAAACGTCTCACGCTCGGCCGCTCTACTCGGAGCGAATGTTGTTGATTGAAAGGTACATAAATTTATTTCAGCGGCAAACTAATAAGGGACTTGGGGGAGCCAGCGAGGCCTCGTTAAACAAAAAAGACGACAGGTCGGAGCCGGACTCAGACAAGGCTCGTGCCGGTTACCAGCTTTTTGTACGAGTTGGCCCTCACACGTTCCGGCACGTCGCTTCGTTTCGCTCCTCTACTTTTATGAAATCTTATTACAGATTTCCCAGAGTGGGGCCCGCGGATCCTACCTAAACCTTTTGGACCGGCTTCCCTGTGGGACCGGTGTTTCCGTTGCTCTAATAAGTCCGGATAAGAATCGTTTTAGCGGCAAGATCATGCGGGCCCACGCAGGTTAAAACTCCAAAAGTGCCCATTATGAAGGAGACGTGAATAAATTTAGAATGCACTTGAAATGAGTATGAAATATGGCAGCATTTGGTTAGGAACTTAGGCTCTTCGTCCAAACAATAAAACTACTGAAGTAACATAACTAAAAACTGAATTTAGATCTTCTGAACTCGTCTTTCCTTCCAAGTCACCCGAAACTGAACCAGAGCAGATTTTTGGGTCCCCGTGTAAGATCCTAACATCAGTGTTGGGACCATGATATGATCATACATATAATGGTGAAAGGGTGGGGGAGGGGCAAGCATGTGGCATGTGAAAAGAAGGTAAAAAGAAGTGGAAGAGAGACCCAAGTTCAGTTGTATCTCTTTCCGAGTTTAGCTTTTCCCGCAAATGGTGCAGCAGCAACTCTTTACATGAACCCCCGACTGAAAGAAGAGGAAAAAGAAACCTCCTGGCCCATCTTCCTTCAAGAGGGTGGAACGTGAATTGAGACAGGGACGACTCCCCTCTTTTTCCATTTGATAGAGAGTGAAAAGGATTTTCTGTTAAACGCTTCAAAGAAAATCTGAGATCCTGAGAGCTATTTTCTCTGTTCTAAAATGAAAACTCCTGTCACCATTAAAAAGCTGTCAATACCGGTCACTGGAGAATAACTTGGGCAATTGGTTGTAGGGTTTTGCGAGTTTAGTATATAACTAATGGCACGCAAATGCTGAATAGATTTGATTGTTTTCTACCCACATGTACTGAGCCATTATCACGGAAAATAAGCAAAAGCCTAGTCCTTACCTTATAAGTATGCACATAACATTCTCAGCTATACCGGGATTGGAAAAGTATGCTCTGCAATACGGATCCCTACCTTGTTAATTCCATGTAGTTGAAATTGGAAAATGAGGTGGGAATGTATGCGTTGTGTGCGGATCTTCAGAAGACAAAAGTTATTTAGATATTGCACATGAACCCTTGTAAGAGTTTACAGCGATGTAAAAGAATCACATCAGGTTTTGCTTTAGTAATAATAATCAACAAACAATATACATTCTCAACGTCTGAAAACATGGGTGACAGAAAGCTCTTCAGTCATACAAACAATTGAAACAAGGATCGGATGTGTGAAGAGCATAGAAGGGGAAAAACAATCATCACCACAAGATGCATGCTCCAAGCAGATGTATCAGACATTGATATCAGCACGTTTTGATTTTGCACTACCCATCTCCAAGGACGTATTCATGGTGATAAATCTCGGAAGATTACTCATATTACGCCCTTCAGATATGGAGGATGACATGGGCTGCTGAGGGTAAAGAGTTGGTGGTGGAGTGAGATTTCGCTGGGCAGGAAGTGGAGGAAGTGCGTTGGACTTGTAATAGCCACTGCTAATGCTGCCAATATTGCACAAAAACAAAAATTATGACATTGATTGATAAGACCACCCCGTCCCCACCTGAAAGGGTTCAGAGACAATGTGGGTCAACAGTAAATGCGAAAACTTCCTGCATGCCATATTGCCACGAATGTAGATAGTAAACAGTCTTTAGTGCACGGCAGCCAAACAAAACGGTGAGAGGGTATTTGACAGAAGTTGGAAAACAGCACGAGGCTGGCAGTTGTTGGAAGGAGAAAAAATGGAATGACAAACTCATATATGCACCTTAAACCCTCTTGGAAAGCAAATATAGTTCTTTTAAATATAGCATTAGTAGCTTCCTCAAAAAAAAAAAAAAAAAAAATATATATATATATAGCATTAGCAGTTAGCATTTGCATGGCCTACATTGCTTCTTTAATAAATTAAGCAGTGAATTCATTTCACTTTGAATCAATAGGCATCACAACTACCACAGTTGAGATAGAGTAACTTCTGTAGTTGAGATGTTTTAATGTGTGTGGAGAGTTTCAGTGAAATTAACATTAGCTATGTTGTAGAGTGCATGGAAAGCTTCAGTGTATTTGCTGGAGAGCAAACCACCACATCATGCATACAAAGCGAGAAAGCTTAAATGATATGGTGGCATAATGCCATTCCCTGTTTATATTATATAAAGCTTATCCGTTTCAGTATAGCTTTCTATTCACATCAACTAACATACAAAGTAATTTTATTTATGGAGAAAGTAGATGAACTTGAATAAAATTATATTTACTTCTCATTTCCTGTTTCCCCAGGTAATGTATTTTCTCTATGTACTAATTACCTCTTCAATTACATTTGTCATTTAAAAGAGAGAAAAAGAATTAGCAATGAAGCATGTTATAAAATACCTCCAGAAAATCATAACTACAAAAAACACGTAGTAACATAAAACTCACAAAGACACAAACCTTGGATTCTTGTGGAACTGATCATCATCATCAAGCAAATTCTCTGCTGACCGATGAATGGACCTCTGAATTGGAAGTGCAGACCATGAATTTGATGTTGACAATTCATCAGAGAAATATCTCCTTCTAATTAACTGAAAAACCATAAAAAACTAAAAGATCATTATTTCAAAAAAAAAAAAAACTGACTGCAAATAATAGTTAGTAATCAACCAAGATTACAAAAGTAACAAAGGCGGACCTGCCTAAAAAATTTGATTACTGCTTCCTTGTCAACCCTGGCATTTTTAGCAGCCTGTCAAATAATAAATAAGTAACCAATGTTTTGAAAATGATTTAGATCAATAAAATCTAAAATCTGTATTTAAAAGGTATGAACATAAGTTTCCTCTGCTGTAAAATTTCATGAAACGAAAAATTCTAACTCTTCTACTTGTTATATAATTATGATAATTCAGTTTCGAACTAAGAAACAGAATCTTGATGGAGATCAAGTTACTTGTGGAAAGAAAGAGACATTCCTAAAGCTCCAGTGGAAAACCTTTGTTTTAAAATAAAAGTGTTTTCTTTCACAAAAACAAGACTAAAAAATTTTATATATAATAAGAAACGGAACAGCCAACTTACACAATAAAAAAACTAATATTGATAGAACTGCTCTAATATATTCTGTTGTATACCGTATAAAATACATAAAAACCTGCTAGGTGTTAAAAGTAACTCTGGGAGAGAACATCCAACTCAGTTCCCATAGAGGCCATTCTGCACTTACCACCTCCAACAACTGCAGCTTCATTTCTTTGGGAAAATTGTATGACCTATATAAATGCAACTGAGACAACCCCATCGAGAGGCCCCATTTGTGGCACCTAGACCTGGATATTTTTGGGGTGGAGACCCATGTAAAGATACTTGCTTTGATACTATTTTAAGATTAGGTTTATGTCCAGTTCAAAATGACTAGAACAAGTAAGAAGGTAATAAGGACATGATCTTCTAAGTTAAAAGCAATTGAGATTGTTGACTACATCAAACAAGAACTAAGATCTTCAGGAAAGTGTTACTCCATTAGTCTGCAAGACAAGTTCAATTATTCCACCAAAACTCAATATAGAAATTAAAAATATAACTTGCACTAGGTTTTAATTCCAAAAGTAACATGCTAAATAAATAACAAAGTGTCATTCAAGCACTTTGACATAGAGTGAATTATCTTAAGAAGCATCCAAACAAAGTACCAAGTTAAAGAGAGATCTTTTACCGCAACAAGTCCGCCACTGCTAGGAAAGGTTTCCATAAGAGGAATATCTTCACTAGATGGAAGTAAACCCTGTTTCTCAACCCAGTGACGAGCAGCATCAACCAAATTTCCACTGCTTCCTCTGGTTCCTTCTTTCGCCACAATATCTGCTTTGTTAGCAATCACAAGGTAAGGAACAGCAAGACCACCAGGCCCGCCTGATCCTAGGGGAGCAGAGAATGTCCCTGTTGCTGCAACCTCTGCAGCCCACTTGGACAAGTTCGTTTTTGTTTTTCTTTGAGAAAGGTCATGAACAAAGATTACACCTACACAAAGATAACACAGAAATATAAAAGAAAACAAATGGCAACTATCAATAAAGGGCACTTTGACAAGATGGTTAAGAAACATGATGGCATGTAGAAGTACATTTTGATACCATTGATTTGAGTATAAAAAAGAGATCTGCAATCCTTGTACCGCTCATGCCCAGAAACATCCCAAAGCTCAACAAAGAAGTCCCTTTCTGCATCACCTTTAATACTACTAGAAGAGCTTCCAGAACTCCCGTAAGTGGTATGCTGAACAAGAAGAGAAAAGGCATCAAGAATTATTGAAAGTTGTTCAAGGTAAACCATGTCAAGCAATAAACTTCTTTTTATCCAAGTGAAACAATTTGCTGGTAGGTAAATCACCTTGACACTAACAGTACATCCAATGGTTTGATTAGGACGAGCAATTGCAGAACCCTTCACAATCAGATGAACTAGGGATGTCTTTCCCACACCTATAAACAGACAAGATATATTCAAGTGATCAAATCACGATACAGCTGAGAGAGAGGGAGAGGACATAGATGTGTTGTGCCAAATGAGATATCCAAAAGCGGGTTACAATGCGAATATAATGATATTGTATAAGCAAGGGGGGAGGGGTTTAGAATGAAGTAACTAAGAAAAAAAATATCTAGCTATTTTTCATGTTGACAAAAATACCAAGCTTCTTTTCTATTGATAAGAATCTTTCTCAACTCTGAATATGATATGTTGGCAGATCTTCATCCTCCAATAAAATCCAATGTCCGCAAGTGCTCCCAGGGTATTACCATACAATTCGCAGCAGTGTGCTTATACCTCCTCAGTTCTCATTTTCTGTCAATTTTAAGCCCATTAAGAAGCAAAAGTACCACATGACAGTCGGGAGATATTTCTATTTATGGACAAAGAATCCCATATACACCTTCTTTGCACCTTGATAATGAGGAAGAAGCCTCCCAACATGATTAATACAGAAGAGTGACTCTGGATTTAACCCAATATTACAAGATACAGTGTGGCATCAAGCAGAAACCTGACGGTCCCACATCATCCACTGGCGTATGTGCTACTAAGGATTACTTCAGATATCAATAGCCCCCTCTATGTTGTTTAAAAATAGTGAGTAGACTAAACAAGGATAATTGTACTCTTTTATTACATCAATGCAATTCATTCACAACCCAACTGCAAAACAAGGAGTGGAGATAAATTTTGAAGGTTGTGCCTTGGAAAAAACCAAGACTTGTAAGCCTCAAAGGCATTTTTTATCTTATTTCATGAAACTGCTGTGATTGCCTCCTACTCTAGACGGACTTGCTAAATCCACCATCGATGAGATTCAGAACCCAAGTCACGGCCTCCTCCTTCCAAAGCAGCTAATACAAATGCCAAAAAGCAGCTAATACAAATGCCAAAACATTAATCACAATAGATGTCGGCCGAATTCAGACAATCTTGTGGCATTCAAAAGCAGTATTTTGTTGATATCTTGTAGTTGATTCGGGTAAAATAAAAGGCCCAATGTTAAATCAAGTAATGGAAACCAAAGTACCTGAGTCTCCAACAACAAGGACGCGGACCTGACCGCAGGGAGGACCACCAGTCTGCTCCTTGATCTCCCTTTCTCTTTCCCACCAAAACATGATTGCTTAGATCGCAGTTCAATTAAAATGATGTCCCAATTGTAAGATAACAAGGGGAACAAACCCTCTCCAAATTCCACAAACAATGTGCCTTATAGATTCCAAGGGAAAATTCTTATCAGCCATCAAAGGCTTAGAACCTCTCCAGATCGAAGAAAAATTTCAGATTCACGACAAACCTCTCGATGAATTCCTGTCGACCATCAACATTAAACTTCTGAAACAACTCCTTGGAGCTCTTGCTGTCGACGTAAGATTTTCCTAAAGCTAAAAGCTAGATCCGGAGAAGACAGGAAAAAAGCCTTATTTTTTTTTTTTTTTTTTGTATCTACTGTCGACGGCAGTCTGTCGCAGTGCTGTATTACCGTCCCCGGTTCCGAGAGCCAGAAACCAGACTACGGAGAACAACTCCAGATACTCAAGCTTGTCAGGTGAATAGAATCAATCAAGTCGAGCGAAAGAGAATTGGGAGGAGAGAACTTCGGGGAAGAAGAACATTAACTGCGGATTCGATTTCCGAATATTCGTTTTCCTGCCCCTCAAATCGAAAGGAACTAGTTTCTGTAGAAAAATACTACTGACTTCGAGTTTCCGTAAAATAGTAGACAAATTGATGGAGGTAATTAGGTGTGCGGCCGTATGCACGAAGACCTCATTTAAGTAACAATTAACAAAGGCATACATACATACTTCTATCATCTATGTATATACTAATTTTTAGTATTTTATAAAAAAAAGTGTCTAATTCAGTAATTTACATGAATTCATTTTTCAATATTGTAAAAAATCCGGTGTTACTAAAAGTCTAAAACCAAACCTTACGGACCTATTCAAGTGGGTTTATAGTAGAATTGAAACACTTTCTGGTGTGTTTCTTGAGCGACCAGTTTAATCTCTCGTAACTAACAAAGTTACTTGTGCTCATTGCTTGAATAATAATAAGACTTAGATGCTAATACATTTTTTTAGATAATATATATATTAAATGTATATTTATAATTTTCTAAAAATGGAAGTTTATATATAATATAATTAATTAATCATCTAAAATTTTATAAGGTTTATTGAGATGATATAATTATATAAAATATAAAGAAATAGTCATATAATTTTGGCATATATTGCAAAGGTGCCTCGTTCAATCTAGACAATAAATATATATTATATAAACTGAGTAATATGACGTTTTCAATCCATGCATGCAAGTTGCAACCACTCTTAACTGTGATACAGATCAGATATGTTCCATTTCTCAAACAATTAACTTTATACGTGGGACTAGAACCCATGGAATATCATCACTTTGTTATAAAAAGTTAAAGAAAGGGTAGTTAACTCTTAAACATACAACACACAAAAGACATAACCAACCAATTTCATGTGTATGTCACCATTTAATTTCATATAAAAGAAGAGAAAAACAATGTCAGTACTGTCATATTTTACTATGAATTTTTGCATCTTCATGATGTGGCTATCCTCTTGGCAGCTTAGTTGGCAATCCAGATTAGGTCTAGGGTTTAAGTTTACCTAAAGAATAGGTAGAATAGTTCCTACTTTATCTCTAACCTGGACTGCCAACGAGGATGCCACGTCACACTATAAACCCTCATTGTAAACACCACTCAAAAGAAAAAGATCGCCATCAAATTTCGAAACAAGACTTTTCTTAACACTAAAAGAAATTAAGATATGATCAATCTCTTTTCAAACACAGTAAATATAAGAAACAAAGAGAAAAAGAGAGTCATACAAGTTTTCGCATTATATATGCTCATGTACAGGTTTGATCAACATATACGACCAAATTTTTTATTGAAAAATGATATCAGTACTTTGACATTTTACAATGATGTTTTACATCCTGATGTGGCTGTTTTCCTTGCAGCCTAGTTGGCATTCCATAAAGGGTTTAGGCATCCATATAGAATTGGAAGATAGTTCTTATTTTATCTCTTACCTGAACTGCCAAAGAGGATGCCACGTCACACTGTAAAGACTCACAGTAAAAAGTCATAGTACGGTCTTTTTCATTTGCTTGATCGGATGTAGAAAAACTAATTAAATAACCCATTACATATAACAAAAAGTACATAGGTAGATAATATTATATCCATATGTAAATAATATATAGGATAACCTCTCCGTAATTGAGCAAGAAATAATATTTCATTATAAAGCACTAATATAATGTTATCCCAGCTATGTGTTGAAACATTAAATGCTTTAGTAGTAGTACTCTCAAGACGTTTGCAGGTTCGCTAAAAAGGAAAGAGCTCAAAAAACTCTGTATAATTGGATGCAGCTAGCTAGTAAGCTGGCTCGTCACCAGCTTTTGATAAGAAAGTGTAATTGGGTAGGAACTAGGAAGTGAAATACTCCCTTATAGTCTATAGAGTAATTCAATGGATTAATTTCTTCATCGTATGAGGAGAGGTTTCGTAAGGAAACGCCAACTAATTGATAAAAAGACACAACAGTATCTAATATTTCTAGCAAGAAAATTAAGTTCGATCGAAGCGATACATGAGTAGTTAACTGTCTTATCACTATAAACCCGCGGGCATCTCACGCTAATCCGTTTAGAGCCATTAATGCCTGTTCATGCAGCTTTCTTGCAAGGAAGGGACCAATTTATTTCATCATCGTACTGTAAAAAAAAATGTACCCAGATACAGGCTACAATTACAAGAGTAAGAATTGCCAAAGGCAAGAAATGAAAGTGGAAATGCGAAGCAGCCGCTTGTGATCAACCACTGGGTCGACAGTGCTGATAATGACAGTAATTAAAGGCGGCCTTCTGAGGAATTTGTCCCAGAACAACAAGAAAGTATCTTGATCATAAAAAACCCAGCTGCTTCGAAACACGAGACTAAAATGGGTTTTGTTCAGAGGTACAGTCCTCCCCTGGCCTCCCCAAAAAAAAAAAAAAAAAAAAAGTGAAAAAAAAAAAATGATTCCCTGCTAACTGCTAGTTTCCTACTTCTTGCACTATCACCCAGCGAGCTAGTACCCAGAAGTACCAGTACTGGTTTTCTTGCTAATGACTGGAGTAGCTAGCTAGCTAGTACTGCAAATAGTTCCATGAAAGGATTAATATCCAGGGCTGTGATCTGGGTAGTGGATTTACAACGTACGTAGACCAACCATGATCAGTACATTCTCTGTGATGATGATCTTAATTCGTTCTCTTTCTGCGGGGAAAGATATGAGGAGTACTGGCGTGGGGTACTGCAATAGACCATGCAAGGGCACTCGTGGTTGTGCACCCCCTCGTAGGTTGTGATCACGAAGCTCCGGTCGTCTCTGTCTCGCTCTACTCTCTTCTTCACGGGACACCCTCCACTGGAACATCTGTAGTAGTTCCTGTCAAACAGTAGTCGCCCTCATGATCAATATATATTGTGATCAGACATATAATATTGCAACATAAAAGGGAAAATGCTAGCTATTTGATGCTTCTCTGCTCTGTTCCATTTTCATTACTCAAGGGCAGATATTGCTAGGATTTAATTCACTGGCCTTGCGAGTGCCGTAGAACTGTAGCAGTACTAAATAATATTTCATAGCAGTTTTTAATTGTAATTAAGTTGGACTGTTTGATTCATTTGGCCCTAGCTGGAAGATTAATATATAATGATAATGAAAATCTGATCTGTTACATGATGAATATTCGGCAAATATATTATATATATACCTTGGGTTTGGGCTGTTCTTGACAGTCTTCTTCCCGTACTTTCTCCACTTGTACCCGTCGTCCAGTATCTCGAGTTCCGATTTTGTTCTGAATGCAACTCTAAACCCGGACTCCACCTGAACGCTACTCGCCTGACTTTCACCGTTCCTGATCAGACATTAATTAGCAACACAAACACCAAATTAAATCAAGGAGAGGCAAGGATAGGGAAACATATATATTATTAACGAATTGAAGAAAACGGAAAGTACAGTTAGTTAAACCGATTAACTAATAAGAGAACCGGGAAAGCAAAAAGTAGATTGGAGAAAAGAATTAACATCATGACTTACTGCAGGCTACTGCCGGCGCCGGAGAAAGTCCCTGTACCGAGGAGGCCCTGATCATCAGAATTGTTGTAATTGTTGTCCATGGAAAAGGCAGGAGGACTAGTCGTAGTACTTTCTGAAAAACCCATCATGGCAGAAGAGGAATCCTCCTCCGAATTAGCCTGATCATCAAAGACTAGAAAATCGGACCATTCGAGGGTTACTGGGTACTCCTGATTGGCAGCCACCGGAATATTATTGCCGCCGTGAAAATGGGAACTACCGGAGAGCTGCTCCGATGAGTAAGGAAAGGCCGCCATTCCGCTCATGGTTATCAATCTTTGCAACGGATCGATCGATATGTGATGATCCGTACTGAATATTCAGCTCAGGAACTCCGGATTGCCATGAGCGCGTCAGTTACTACTCCGCAGAATGTAACTAGCCAAGTGGTAAGGTATACCAGTTGATGAGATTATATATATATATATATGTGTGTGTGTGTGTGTTTGCTCTCGTATACATATATAAAATCTGCGTCGTCTGGCATTAAGAGAGACTCTCTGGGTGGGCGGTTCAGCAGTGCACCTTCGCGGGTACCTTCGCCCCGGGAGGAGATGAACCTTCATCCTTACTGCGACGTGTCATATCCTTGTGACGTAGCCCTGGGTCCCTCCTCCGTCAGCAACGTGACGGTAGACTTTATATACATGAGTGGGGAGAAGGAAGAGAGAGAAAAGGTGGGAGATTGAGGACGACTCACAAAGGCGACGACGGGATCGAAGACTTGGCGAACAAGATGTGGGCCGACGTGGCTCGCTCTGTCAGTATATAACTCAGAAACAGTAGTACTGAACGGAAGAAGAGGCCAAGGAGGAAGAAGAAGACTCAAACTGGCGTTCCTGGAGAGTCACGGCAATCCGCAAAAAAAAGCGATGGATCGATCAGCTGATTCCCTTTTGTTTACGAAGTAGTGCCGTACGTTCTCTCACTCTCCTCTGGTCTTGTCTGGGACCTCGGCCGCCCTCCTCTCTTGAAAAGTCAAAAACCTCACTCATAATCTAAACACGCATTGTAGTAGTAGAAGCTATAGTATGGGATAAGATAAGATGGGAAGCACCTGAACCCATCGACCACTTGGTTCAGTGGATCTAGCTAGACCCGGTCAATTCCCTCGTCTCCCCCTTCATGGAACCGGCCGGCCGGTTTTATTATATATGTTTTAATTAGTCATTAGTATACTTAACCAATTTAATCATGTGCTTAAAGGTATATTATAATATGTTCACCAGGTAGCTAGCTAACAAAGTTTCCTCAACCGGCCGGTTCCAAATCAAATATGGACCTAACACAGATTCATGAACTCCTTGATTATACAAAAATAGAAGCGACTAGACCATGAGTGGAGGTTGACTAGCTAGTGATCACTACCCGTTAGTTTATACTCACTAATGATGGTTATTGACAATTTAATTTTCGGCTAATCCCAAATCTTATCAAATGAATGCTAAATATCCGCCCCACTCGAATCTTAGGCTTACCCCGATCCGTATAGATAAACGAAACTTCCACACATTGATGAGGAGGGTACCATGAAGCCTCTGATCTTCGATTTTCCTAGTTAGTTCGTGTGGTCCTCGCTGATTCCTTTGTTGGAATTTCATAATTTCGCCACCTTTTCCCTTTCAATGGTTAGGGAAAGGAGGATATCTTAATTCTCCTTCGTGTCTTCAAGTTACCACTTATTAGTTGGAAATCAAGATGGTTGCATGGATCATTTCCTAGTTCAAATGCGGTGGGGTTTGTTTTTAATACGACACCTGAGGTGTAGGTGGGCCATTAATTCCGGGTTAATTTTTTTTTTTCTTTTATGTTAAATATTAGAGCCAGGTTTTTACTTCCAAGACTTCATATTTTGGTCGTCCACGTTGAACTTTAGTAAGAGATAAACTTTAATAATAAAATTTATAAAATTTTAGTTTTTTAATAAAGTATTATTAATTTATTCTATAAGTAAACCTTAAACCCTAAATTTTCTTCAAAGAAAAATTAGAAAATACTTATATTATTTTTCTAAATATTAAAATTGATTAGAGATCAATTTTTTTTAGACAAAACAATAATCGTATTAATATATTTATATAACTTACTCAGCATCATTTTCAGTGGTCTAGAAGCCATCATCCTGCTAGAAACGATAATATAAAATATCAACCGTTGACGGAGAGTCAATGGCGCCTCTAAATCTGATTAGTAATTAGGCCTTGTATTACACGACACGTCGCCTCGTCTTAATTGGACACCTTGGCTTGTCGCCACAGAAATACTCTCCTCCATGGAGCCCTTTCTTGCTTCCCTGAAACAAAATCTGTGGCTCATCGAAACTCTACACAGGTTAAATAAAGATCGCAGAAATCACCCTCGAGAGTCGCCCACTTTGATTGATTGATGTGCTTCTCGATCTGTTCTTGTCCGGACTCCAGAGCCGTCGTCTCTCAATAGTCCGCATCGTCGAAACGGCGACGTTCAATGTCCCATTTTTTGATTCCTTTCCTCGTCTTCCCGTCAACACGAAAATTAAGCCATCGTCGGGACTCGGGATATAATAACGACCTGGAACGGCCTGCCGGGTGACTGACTTCACTGCCTTCTGTTTCTGCTAATTTGGGGCAAATTTAGATCGACGAGCGACTCGTCGATTTATACCGTTTCGAATTACTACGAATTCAGACCAGGGATCGACTTCAAAAAACGCTCTACGGAATACGATTCTCTTCTCTTACTTTAGTGTTCTGTTTTTGTTTCCGTCTGTCAAGAATGTTGATGTTGATGGCGCAGTGATGTCATTGCTGAGGTGACAAGGGTTTTGTTTTCACTGATCGAAGAGGTTTGGAGCTTGCTTTTCGGGTCTTAATTATTTACTGTAGGGTTTTGTTTTCACTAATCGGAGAGGTTTGGGGCTTGCTTTTCGGGTCTTAATTTAATTTAATGCATCTGAAGGTTGACTCGACTGCTGCGCAGCTATGTAGCTGAAAATCAAAGGAAAAGATGTGAATGGATGCAATCTCTTTGGTCGCGCACGTGGTTTTTATTGAAGAAAGTAGAAACCTTTGGGAGGAGGCTCATGTCTCTAAGAACGACGTACAGAGGAAATGAAAAAGTACTAAAAATTTCATTGTATGTTCAAGAGCGAAATTGCTTGGAAACAAGTGAAGGAAAAAAAAAAAAAAAAAAGTAAAGGAAACATGCATGGAGGCTGTCTACCTACTTACAATCTCTCTCATTCTCTCCAATAAAAGCTAATTAAGATAAACTTTAAACTCCTCCGAAATGAATCGCCGACTCAAACTTGTGCGGTCAGAACGGTGACATGTTTTAATGATCTGAAGCCATATATCCTGGACGAGCTAGGCTCTCTGCTTCACTTTCTACATGAGCAGGGCCCACGTAAAGTACTGGGAGATTTCTCGCCGTTCCTGTCCCCTCTCAACGTCCCAAACCAGCAGAAGAGAAATCTGAATTCATTTAAATTTCTTGGTGACTCGAGTTCTTCCTTCTATAGGCAGGTTTTCTTGGCCGTTACCTGAAGAAGGTCCAACCCACGCGTTTTTTTCCTGCAGAAGCTGTTTCAGTGACAGAACAGGGTAAATTAAGTTTGGCAACTGGCAAGCACTACCCCCGCGCAATATCCCGGAAACCCACACATTTAGAAAGCAGAAACTGCTAGGAAATGCCTTCATGTCTAAGAGATTGACTTCTGCGGGGGTCATTTAATTCTCTGAGGCATTGTATCGAACACCTCCGGTACGCGGATGGAAGCTTCCTAACCCAGAAGAAAAGGCCGCTTTCTAAAGACGGATAGCCTTCATAAATGAATGCATAAACTTCAGTTAAAAAAGTCTGTTTCATATTGCAATTCTGATGCAGTTTAATTAAGTCAACCTGAATACCAATGTCTTTGCTAATTAATAGCAGAAGCAACGCAGAACGTCTTCAATTTTGTTGGATTCTGCAAAGGCGTGCTGCATGAGATGACACACAGATTTGCTTGGAGAAACTGTCAAGGAGATTTTGATTGATGCTGTCTCCTCTGAGAATATCACGAAGTAGCGTTCACATACTCTCACCAATCGCCAAAGTTCTGATTAAGGATATATAGATTCTTACTTACTGGTAAAGGGAGAGAGAAGGTCAGTGGGTTGTTAAAATATCCCCATCCACGAGCTGTCTTGATCAACTGCTTGTAGAAATGACCGTACGAACGTCCTTATTCGATATATCAAGCATTGAAATGAAAAATATATACTAAAACGATTTCTTCCTGGAAGATGATATATGCATACTACATGCAAGGTCTGCTTAGCTGCAATCTTTAGATACCTGGCATTGCGCCATGACTGTGGCCACAACAACCGCCTCTAAAGTGATCTGTACGTAAATAGGTGTGGCAAAAATACTCGCGAGGAAGTTGAAGAATGGATATTCACCCATGTACGTGGCCGCCCTCTCAAGACGGTGTATGGGTCAATTCAGGATTCGGCGAGTCATGCACACTCATGACCTCTCGAAGCCACTTTTGGAATTCAAAGACGCAGGGATTGGAAGAATTTGGAAGCAAGGGATAACGACTCGCACTGTCAACACCTGATGCTTTCCTGTTCTTCTCGGCAGGTTCACTGTGCAATGAACCTGATCACTCTGGGTCTTCTACCCGTAGAGGCCAAACGCAGTGAGAAAGTTTAATATATCCTATCCCTTTGAGATGATGATGTGAAAAGGAAAATGCTAGTTAGCACACTTCTAAGTTCTAATAGAAAAAAGGTTCAAACTTTAGAGGTTTAATTAAATAGACTTGACTAAGGTTGTATAAAGTAATGGTCAACACTTCCGTCCCAAAGTTGGATAATGACTGGGCACCAATATTCTATTTTGGCCATTGTTCAAAAATTAAGCATGCTAATTGAGATAAATCTTTAAGCTTGCATAACCCAATTCTTCCTTTCGATAGGAAATCTTGGCTTTTCTTTAGCTCGCTCTCGTGTGGTATATATACAGCTAATACCGACAACTTTCCCACATTATCTTCTAATTCTAAGTATATTCCCTGTGTAGAATATTTGATTTTTTAATATGTGTTTAGTCCTCGTAATATTCTCATGTTACTAAGTTACATAAGAGTAACGCTAGCTGCACCTATCACACGGTACTTATCAGATTACCAGCTAATTAGAAACGATTGAAAAAATTAAAAAAATGTTTTTTATAAAATTTTAAATTCCAAAAGATAAATCCTAGATAATCATGTTTCTAATTGGTGGGTAAGTCCCATAGGTACTGCACATAGCTACAGCTAGCATTTTTAAAAATATAATAAGTAGTTTACTTA
Organism: Aristolochia contorta; assembly: GCA_022405105.1. Classification (NCBI taxonomy): domain Eukaryota; kingdom Viridiplantae; phylum Streptophyta; class Magnoliopsida; order Piperales; family Aristolochiaceae; genus Aristolochia; species Aristolochia contorta. Next base: position 7,470,374 of record CM039666.1, on the reverse strand, counting down.
CCCCCATATATGATATATTATTTTTTAATTCAGTCTAAAAATTGTCATTTTTATATCCGAGACATTTTCTTTGAAAGAAAGAGAACACCTGATTTTCAGTCACTTTCACCTTTTTTGAGATTTTCCCGTGCACAACTGGACCTTTCTTTTTCTCCTTTTTTTTTTTTTGTTTTTAATGTAAAATTGTGAGTAGACACGTTATAACTAGTACTTACAATTCCCATAATAAACTACTAGAGCCCCTATAGAAGTGTCTGCTGTCATTGCACCCCTACAAATGAATTTTATCTCAAGATATGAAATCCGGAAAGCGTTGGAGGTGAATAATTAAGGATCCCAACGAACCACGAGACTTCAGTGTAAAGGGCCAAAAGCTGGACTTTCATGGTGGGCTCTAAACCCCTTCATAATTCCTGGGAGTTCTAAGAGGCTCACGAGGAAATGCGAAGGTATAATGAAAGTGAACAACAATATAGTAGTCTCTACCATAAGGCTTTATGATGAGACACAGACAAAACAGGATAAGCAGAAGCTCCGGAGGCAGCTCAGGTTTAATTTTGGTGAAGAACCTAGTGAAACCAGGAATGGATAACATGAAGCCAGCAGAAAGGAAAGGGCAGCACGAAAAAATTTGGTGAAGAAATATACTATCATTTTAATAAGGTTGCCTTCCTAGCTTGAACAATTAGAAACAAAATTTGAAATGAAACTGCATCCATCATTCGTCTTTCACTCAGTCAAAATTCCAGAACAAGTTTGGTATGCAGGCATGGGATATCTGGCTGATAACACAAGGAGGATGTCACAATTGATGCTGCTGAAGGGATGCGACCAACAAAGAGGTTAGAGAAATTACTGATTTGCAATGAAACTGTTTACATCACTCCCTTCTCATTTGCATTTTTAAGGGTTGAGCACTTATTCCTCAGAGGTTCAAGCAACTCGATCCAGTGCTTCTCCTAACAAAAGAATGAACCTGTAGAAGTTTGTACATCTATGAAAAATTCCCTGCAAGCAAGACGGGTAATTCAGTGTTTGTGTATTACCAGTACACTTCAAAAGTTCCCACATCTCGGTAAGTCGTCTACCAAAAGTAAAACTTGAAAAAATCCTGCAAAAATAGTTTCATTTGCTCCACATTGCCCATATGGTTTGTGACATACAATCACCATCCAAACTTTTTCAAGAAATCCTTTGTTCTCTTCCTCATACGAGTAAATACTATGATCATACAAGCAAGAACCCAAGGAGGGAATGTGAGTCCACCTAAGAAGCTTGATTTCTTGAACCATTCAGGAGTCTCCCTTATAAATACTGCAAGCAAAATCACCAATATTGCCAGACCAAAGATTGTCTTTGTTATTGGTTTGATCAAGGAGTCCTGCATGGTAATGCGAATATCAGAGTCAAATATTAGAATGATTATTCACAAATGGGATGAAAGGTCTAAGCTGAGAGCAATCACGGGCGATTCCAGCACGGCGAAGGGAACTGCAGGACATTTGAAATAAAGAAACACAGAAGGGAGCCAACATAGCACGAAAGAGACATCCGTCAAACTTTTATGAGCAAACTTTCATTTTTGTTGAAATAATAAAATTTCTTAATTTAGCCCAAAAGGTGCAATAAGTTCTGCTTTTGAATGGTCAGTGCGAGCGCCAAGCAAGTTCATCAGCGGCATTGTTAGCACCCATGAGAGATTAACGAGCACACAACTGAGAGGATAGAAGCAACAAAGACCCAAGAAGTTCTATTGAAAAAAAGGCCCTAGCAATTTACCTCTAAAGGAAATAACGTGCCTTATAGACGAAATAAAAATGCAGATGCTTTAACTAAGGGAATGAGTACCTAGGTGAAGAATCTTAAAACCCATAAAAGTTGTTTATGGCAAAAATAGTTTCCCCTTGGGCTGTCATGGATAAGGGTATGATGCTTTCTGACAAAGCATGCACGAAAAGAGTTTAATGGTAAGTCAGTGGCAGGCAAAATTCACTTGTATAACCATCTCTGAAATGCTACACTCTTCAGGAACATCATGCACAACACACTAAAGATATAATAAACAACACAAAATACTTGCTTAAATAGATAGTAAAATGCATCAGAAACACGTAAAATTCACCAATCAAAACCTTTGCAGTTGAGCAAATCAAATAAATAACAGCTAACAAAGAGGAAACCAGACAATGAGTTTCCCACCTGACTACATCACAAAATGTTAAAGAACTAGGCATCCATGTTACATATGGTGAACCTTTACAATTAATATAATCAGTAATAAAATCGTTTTGTAAAAAGACTTCAATCTCCAACCCGGCTAAAAGGTTTGTTAGACAAATGCCAATTTAATTGTATTAAAAATGTGATCTTTTCTGTTGTTCACATTGTTTTAAAGGCAACTTAATTTTTTCTTCTTTTTCATGTACGTGACTTACGCAATCTCAAATAGACCATTCGAATTATTACGGAAACAGCAAGAAGAACGACAATCACCTGCAATGTAATTTTACGTCTTATCATCACAAGCTAATTTATTTAGTTTGAAAGAGTCATCAAGATATAATTTCAACCTCAAAGTCAAAACCCATAATTCATAAGCTCCACCCTGATGCAGCACTTGCAAAGATGAACACGAAACGGAGTTCGTAGGCATGAGAAGAGAAGAATGGGAGGCGAATTGGACGAAAGAAAACGATCTCTTGTTTAAGCCCAAATCTAGCACAAATTCTAACCCATCTAATAAACAAATAATTATTCATCAAAAAACAGTACCTTTGGCTCTCCGTCAATGTAAATAACGGACCCGTCGGTGTAAGTAAGCAACGACCTTCCGTTCTTCGGGTTGAAACGGACGGGAACCCCTCTTCCCGACTGCGTATTGAATGCATAGAGGCATTTGAAACCGTACTTGTCCAGAATGTCAAGCACCTCCAACTGATCTCGATCCCAACCTCCCAAGGTCGACTTAAAGACATCGATGGGGCCCTTTCCACTGCGAAAGAGATGAACCTCAATCTCTGGAACTTTGGTTTTGACCGATTTGGCGCCGTGGTTCGGCGATGGCTCCTCCTCTTTGACGACCTGGATCTCTTCCTCGGCCTTCTCCATCCCGGCGTATCTTCCTTTTCCCTCCACAAACCTGTTTGCCGTCTCGGAAGCCCAGACAGTTTTTATTCGGCGAGAATAACAAACAAAACGGAATCCGGTAAATAAAGGGGCGACCTTGTGTCTTTTCTGTAATGACCGAGGGCTATTTACGTCCATCTATTCTTCACCCAACACGGGCTCGACCGGACCGGACCGGACCGGACCATATATCTCTAGGCCCATTTTTTTTGTGCCCTCTGAAGCTAATCCTCTTCGGTTATGGAAATGCATTCAATTAATTATTTATAACATGAAATCAATAAATATAAGAGTTTCAAAAGTTAAAAAACACGGATTAATTACCTGGTTATATTTTTCATTTATTTTTCAGTTTTTTTCGCAGCAATTAAGTATTAATTTTTGCATGGTATTTGTTCTTCGGCTCGAACACATGCAGCTTTCCCGCTCCTTGGACGTCTGACGGTAGAAACGGAGGCCGCCTTCGATTGTTTTATTAGATTCAAACGACTATAGTACTTTCTGTCTTGTGAATCATCCTTCTGTGTCTGCAAAAAAAAAGAAGGAAAGATCTAATGGAAGACTCTCCACGCGGGCCTCCTAGTTTCTTCACGCAGGCAGATGCTTTGATGAGGAAGAACCTCACGATTCAGGTATGTTTTTAACTTTTTACCATGATTTTGAAGCTAATTAAGAAGAAGGGAGATTTTTTTTTTTTTTTTTTTATCAAATTCATCTGTTGATGAGTCGTTCGATGTTCGAATCCAGAAGCGGAATTTATCGACAACTGTGGCGTTGATCCTGTTTCCTGCTCTGCTGTGCTTGCTGCTTTATGGCATACAAAAACTGGTTAACCAGAGCCTAATTGGAGCAGCAGAAGAGAGCTGCGACTGTGGGAGTGACTGCCCGCCGCCATTTATGGCTGCGTTCAGTGATGAAATCTCCACCTGTCCGATTCCCAACCCACAACAATGGCCCGTTCTGTTCCAGATACCGTCGCCCGAATTTCGTGCCACAGAGAGTAATCTTGGTCCCAATCTTTTCCCTGATCTACCTGACGAATCGTGCAAAAAGAAGGGCTCGGGTTCGGATTCGTGCCCTGTTATTGTTCTTCTCACTGGCGGTAACCGATCGCTGGCTGAAAGTGAGTGTTTTTTCTTCCTCTCCCATAACATTACGAGGAATTCGATTTTGGGCGGAATTTTGATCCTGATTGTGGAAATCGACTGTTAGAGCTTGGCCGAAATCTGTTCTCGCACGGGCCGCTTTCGGATTCCCTGGACGTTTCGAAGCCTCTGGATGCTTTAAAAGTTTCAGCAGAATATCTCCTTGTAAGTCTCCCGAGATGTTCTTCTCTCATTATGAAATCAGTCTTCTGATGACTACTTTTCTTCTGAATGTCTTCACTAACAGGGAACAGATTCATTTCCACCATCCACCTATTTCTTCGAGTCTGCATTTCTCTCTGATTTGTATGCCATTGAGTCAGATTGCAGACATAATTCAAGCTCCACGCTATTGTTAGAGATGGAGGGGATCCCATTCCCAGCAGGTGAGTTGAAATTAATCGACGTAGTTTCTTTCTCTTTGTTAGAGATTTCGGTGCCTTCTAATTCAAATGGAAAATTTATATTACTCAAGCGCAGGTTTACAATGCGTGCGGGGTTTGCGTCTATGGCGGGACAGCTCTGCAGAAATTAGTGCGGAGCTGTACAAAGGGTACCAACGGGGTAACCCAATGAACAAGATTAATGAAATTGCTGCAGGTTAGACGGATGAAAAGCTTTTAAAATTGTTCAACAATGGCCGTGATACTCCTTTCTCATGCTGTAACACATCGTTGATCGTTCCATTATTTTCCCTGTTGCAGCATATGATTTTCTCAATACCAGTGAGAGTAATTTCAATGCGATTGTCTTCTACAATGGGACGAACAGGGGAGCTGGCTTGACGCGCATTCTTCGTTCCGTAAACATGGTATGTGTTTAGAAGATAAAAATTAAAATCTATGTCGAATTCTTTCATCTCTTTTACACTTGATTCAGTTTCAGTTTGCCTCTTAGAACCACCCATTGCTTCCAGGTCTCGAATTCCTTCCTCAATCTGGTGACGGGTGCAGGAGTGAAAATGATACCAGAATTTGTGAAAGAAATGCCCAAGGGGCTGACTGCGAAAAGCAGGCTAGACCTTTCTTCTCTGCTTGGTCCCCTGTTCTTTACATGGGTCATTCAGTTGCTCTTCCCGGTAAATTTGAAATGTGACAACTGAAGGCGTGTTTACATTCAGCTTATATGCTTTTATTTGCTGTTAAAGGCCTCATATCTTTTACGTTTACATTATATTTATTTTTTCTTTTTGTTTTTTGCTAAAATGAGCAGGTTATGTTGATAACTCTGGTCTACGAGAAGCAACATAAACTACGGAAAATCATGATGATGCATGGACTGGGAAATGGGGCTTATTGGACAATTTCTTACGCATATTTTCTTCTAATATCTTCAGTTTATATGACATGCTTTGTATTGTTTGGATCCATGCTAGGTGAGTTGATTTCAGAATCTCTCACAGAGCATAATCGCTTCTGTGCTTCAAGACCCCATCAAGCTGAATAATGGCAATTTTTCAGGCCTAAGATCCTACACGCTGAACGATTATACCTTGCAGCTTGTGTTCTACTTTGTTTACATAAACTTACAGATTGCATTTGCTTTCGCTGCCTCAACATTCTTCTCTGAAGTTAAGACTGCCTCAGGTACCTGACATTCAAAATGTACTTATAATGCACATCAGTATTATCACCTCTCTTACAACCTGAATTCTTCGCAGCTATGGGATACTTATATGTGTTTACTACGGGCCTTACGGGTACCTTCCTTTTTCAGCATTTTATTCAAGATACGAATTTCCCAAGTAAGTTACAGACCCCATCTTGTTTGAGATTATACTTAAACTTCATGTTGAGTTTCAGAGACTAAAACAGTATGAGAAGTACTGTTGCAGGGTATTGGGTGACTGTAATGGAAATTCTCCCAGGCTTTTCTCTCTATGGAGGGCTTTATGAATTTGGGCAGTATTCCTTCTCCGCACAGTTGATGGGGACTGATGGTATGACCTGGAAAGATGTCAAAAGCAACGACAATGAAATGAGATCTGTTTTAAGTGTCATGTCTATCGAATGGCTTGTGATGCTCCTAGTTGCATATTGGGTGGATCAAGCCACCTTCTGCAGCAATAGAACGACAAGGCACCTTCGGAAGCTACGTCAATGTTTCAAGTTCCCAACCAGATGGTCTTCCTCCAAGGGATTTGGACAAGAAAGGAAGGGATATGATGTTCTTGTCAACATGGAGAGACCCGATGTCCTGCATGAGGTAATTACTGAGGCCTTTCTGTTCGGAGAAGATTAACACTCAGATATTCTTTATTTGTAACCAGTTTCAGTGGCTCACTTTCCGTCTTCTGCAGAGGGAAGTGGTTGAGAAATTACTCTTGGCAAACAGTAGGAATTATGCCATCATCTGCGACAGCTTGAAAAAGATTTACCCAGGAGAGGATGGAAACCCAGACAAATATGCAGTGCGAGGATTATCCCTTGCAGTACCTTACGGAGAATGTCTAGGAATTTTAGGTCCAAATGGTGCAGGAAAGACCTCTTTCATCAATATGGTCGGTAGAAATCTATGCTCATACACTGTACAATTCATCGCAATTAGAAGACTAATTAACCCAAACTCCACAATCTTTTCTCATTCTCATAGGTTTAACTTGATCAGCTCATAATTATCATTCACTTCTTCCAACCACAGTTAACGATGTTGGAATTAAGAGGTCAGTTTAGATCCTCACGTTTGTGCTTGCTATGTTATCAGATGACTGGCATCTCTGCTCCAACTTCTGGTGCTGCATTCGTTCATGGATTAAATATAGAGACTCAAATGAATGAGGTCTACTCGAGCATTGGTGTTTGTCCACAACATGAGTAAGCAAAGACAACCATAATTATTCTCCACTTCCCAGTCTCAAAAGAAATATTAAAAGGTTGCAAGAAAAGATAATACTGCATTCCGTTGCTAGCTGCAAGTATCCTATATCCAGTTCTTACTAAAACGTATGTTTATTCTGTATGATGTAGTTTGATCTGGGAAACTCTAACCGGTCGAGAGCACTTGTTGTTCTATGGCAGACTAAAGAATCTCAAGGGCCCCTCTCTGACGCAAGTGAGTTTATGTACAGTACTCTGATTACTACCACTTAAAGTAGGAACAGAAGAACTGATAGACATTGATCAAAACTAGTTACTACCACTTAAAGTAGGAACGGAAGTACTGATAGACATTGACCAAAACTAGTTACTACCACTTGAAGTTGGAACGGCATTACTGATAGACATTGACGAAAACTAGCTATCTCTAAATTGGCCTGTAAATATCCATAGCTACCTATAGTATCTAAAAAAGATCAAATAAGATGGATGCTTTACTTTATAAATGCAGCCTTTAACATCCAAGTTCTCAAACATTGCCACAAACTATTGCAGGCAGTGAAGGAAATTTTGAGGAGTGTTCATCTCTTTGATAAAGGAGTTGCTGATAAACCAGCTGGCACATATAGTGGTGGTATGAAGAGAAGATTAAGCGTTGCCATTTCGCTAATAGGAAGTCCCAGAGTGCGTAATAACCCTTCTTTTATGTCGCCGTTCTTTGAAATATATATATATATATATATCACTAGAACTGATTGTAGCATAGCTGAAACTTGTCATAGGTTGTCTATATGGATGAGCCAAGTACAGGACTAGATCCTGCTTCAAGAAACAATTTGTGGAAAATAGTCAAACAAGCCAAGAAAGGGAAGGCAATTATTCTGACAAGTAAGGTTCTTCTGTCTTCCTCTTCCCTCTTCTGTCTTCTTTCTGTTCCCATTTAAAATCACAAACTAAATAGCATGCTGGCCAAGCATGTCCGAATTAATACCTGCTCGTGATGTCAGGAATGAAGCAAACAGTTCCTGTCTTCTACCTCCATAATCTGAATAACAAGTAATAAATTCCCTGAAGCTAAAGCATATGTTTTAATCTTAAAAATTTACTTTCCACGGCCTAAATATCTACAACCTGGTTCACCATTTCCGTGTACAAAGAAATGAAACATAATGTAAATGGTGTATCCTCATCATGGTGACTTTCAGCACACTCCATGGAAGAAGCAGAGACTCTATGTGATCGAATAGGAATATTTGTGGATGGCCATCTACAATGCCTTGGAAACCCAAAGGAGGTAATAGTCTTTCCTATGTTCTTTATTGATTCAATAATAGAGTGGTTTCACTGAAGTATTATCAGTGATACAGCTAATAGGCAGATATGGAGGACGCTATGTGTTTACGATAACAACTCCTTCAGATCAAGAAGAGGAGGTAGAGAACTTAGTTCATGATCTTTCTCTTAATGTGGTCAGGACATACCACATGGCAGGAACACAGAAGTTTGAATTACCCAAAGATGAAGTCAGAATTGCTGATATTTTTCGGTGTGTCGGAATTGCAAAGAGAAAATTTGGTATTCAGGCATGGGGTCTGACTGATGTCAAATTGGAAGACGTTTTTATCAATGTTGCTAAAGGGACGTGGCCAACAAATACGTTAAACTAATCATTGTTAGCAAATATTAGTCACAGAGAAATGTATTATTTTTATTGCTTAATAATGGTGAAGACCCACATAAGTTATGAATATAAATACCTCCATGGTCTTATTAGTTAGGCAAATTAATTAGACCGGGATTGGTGAAGGGAGAAGGCTAATGACTTGATAAATCCTGCTATTTGGATTGTTGTTTTTCTACGATTTTCTTTAAGATGATAAGTATATATTTCTCACATTTTTTGCTTATATGATTTTATAATTACACTAAACGTGAGAAACTTGGAAGTTAGATTACACTAGCACAATTTTTGGTTTTTTGCTGCAACATCAGTTCCATGCACGACCTTGATAAAAACGTCCTCCAAGGAAGCATCAGTGAGACCAAAAGCATCAACCTTGATCTCTCTTCTGAACATTTCGACAGCAAGGAATATGTCTGCAATTCTTAGCTCTTCCTTGGGAAGACGAAACTTCTGAGTTCCAGCAACATCATAAATTTTCACTGCATTCCAGGAGAGACTCGTTACCATGTCTTCAGCCTTCTCTGCATCGGCTGGATTCGTTGATATTGTCAGAAGATATGATCCCCCGTATGTCCTTTTGAGCTGAAGGCAAAGAGAAGAATAGTTATCAATACAAAAGAGAAGAACGGTTTATTAAATACGAAGTTCCCTAGGTTCTCCTCATGAAAGAGAAGATTAAAGATAGGTTTCTTGGGTTATTGGGTACCTCTCTTGAGCTTCCAAGACATTGCAGATTCCCATTCACTATGATGCCTATACGGTCACAGAGGAACTCCGCCTCTTCCATACAATGTGCTGTCATAAAAAACCATAATTTTAGAAAGGAGAAAACGGAAAAATTTATAATATATTTCGATACACTACTGATGAGTTTTCCTATTTCATAAAAACAACCTCCATCTCTTCAACCATCCAAACAATAGTATATATTTTCATGTGATCAGTTCAATTATCAGAGTAAATTATGAACTTCAATTACAGAAGTCTAGCTTACTTGTTAGAATGATAGCCCTCTTTTCCCGGGATTGTTTAATGACTTTCCATAGGTTATTCCTTGACTCAGGGTCTAGTCCTGTAGTGGGCTCATCCATGAAGACAATCTGAAGAATTTTTGCAGAAATCAAGTGAAATGGGTGCAAGAAACAGGAACATTTTCTTCAATTTTAATCCACAGGAAAGATATACCTACTTGAGTTTCTCCAATTAGAGATATTGCAACACTAAGCCTTCGCTTCATGCCCCCACTATATTTACCAGCAAGCCGATCTCCAACATTGCCTTCATAGAGATCCAAGTGTTTCAAGCATTCATTCACCTCCTGTTACTCCAGATTAATCGGTTTTTATCTTCTGACTCAACCATGAAGAAAAGGAACAGGAAATAGAAAATAAAAAGTAAAGGTCCACGATATCCTACATGCTGCAATCTTTTTCCTCTAAGGTTTCTCAATCTACCATAGAAAAGTAAGTGCTCTCTGCCAGTTAAGTCCTCCCAAATTAAGCTGCATTAGAATTTTTACATGGGTCAGGGGAAAATATTTACTCAATACATGTATAAAGATGACATAAAAAAATGCTGTAACCTCTTCCATCCCTTTTTCCTATTAATAAATTTCATGAAGAACTAAATTATAAATGTCTATGATGAGTAGATAATGTGGCCGGATTCCAGTCTCAACCTATTGCTTTAAATAACAGAAGTTCAAATTGTAAAGATAATGAGAAGACTTAACAGAATACTTACTCCTGCTGTGGGCAAATCCCAATTCTAGTGGAAATATTTGCTCTGATGTCAGTTCCGGCAATTAACACAATACCAGATGTGGGAGAAAGAAACCCAGTCACCTAAAGAGGGAAAATCACAAAATTCTAGAAGAATATCATAGGGAAACCAGGAATGGAGAACATGGAAAAATTTGAAATATGGAAAAGGAACATGTATTAGACCATTTCTTTCATTGAATAATCACAAAATTCCAATATGACTAGTTTGTTTCAGACCATTTTAATTAAAGTTGTTTTCCCTGAACCATTAGGACCCAGTAAACCAAAGCATTCTCCCTGTGGCACAGCAAGTGTCAAATTTCGAACAGCGCAACTCTTTGAACTGAGCCCCTTGCCCTTGAACACTTTTTTCAGTTTATAGCAAACAAGCGGGTGGGATATAATTGGTTTCTTCAGCAAATTCTCAACCTTGTTTCTCTGCAAGAAAAAAATTATGATCAAAATATGATGACAACTACATCAATTATAGCTGTTTTTGCATGCATGCTCATCCAAACCATAACATGAGACACAAAGCCAGATTGCTATCGGTCATGAAAAACTCAAAATTACTGAGAAGATAACTACCTCTTTCACAATATTAGATTTCTCCTTAACTGATGAACGTTTTCTTGAGATTGATTTCGGGAGAAGTTGCCTGTTTCTTTTCTGAAATTTTCTTAAGAAAGTATGCCAATACACTCCTATTCCAATCCCTGAAAATGCCATTTGATCCAAGTAGTGTGCAACAACAAGAAGAATTATCCACTCAAAACTCATAACTGCCAGAGTTCCCGTCATGCCATTAGAACTATCATTCAAACTTGACCAATTCAAACCATTAGGTGCATCATAGCGAGCTTGTACAGCATAATTTGACAGTTCGTAGAGCCCTTGATACAAAGAAAACCCTGGCACCAGCTCCATTGCAATTAACTTCCACCCTACAGGTAATCTAATGTGTTTCCATCAGTAAGGATCTTAACAGATTTTCAAACCAAATATAAGACGTTTCTGTCTTTATAATGCTTACTTGAAAAGGTTGGGTCCTCAATATAGTGTTCTAATAAGTATGCACCAAGCAGACCTGAACCAAACACATATATGTACCCCACAACTGCACAAGTTACAGATATATAAGTCTAATGTCCATATGAAGGCTATTAGAGAATCTTCTTGAACAGTGCCATCAACATCAGAAAAGAACCTCAGATTCACCAGTTGTAGAAAAATTCAAAAAAATTTTACTGAACGGTAGCATTATCAGTAGACTATACCAATGTAACTGATAACGGCCTAAAATAAACTTTAGTTAACAGAAAGAAGTGGGCATTTGAATCCATTGCTACAGGTGTTCGTGGGTTCCATACCATAGAACTAATGATTCTATTAATTAAAACAGATCCAAAGTAGAGAAGAAACTCAAAACCTGATGCAATTCTGGCATCTGAAAAGACAGGTGCAGCTAGGAAGGCAAAAGTAACTTGTAAGTTTAGATAAACAAAAAAGAACAGGAGCTGGACTGAGTAACTATTGAGCTCAAATATCTCCAATCCTGTCAGAGAAAAGCAAAAAAAAAAAGCACAATGAGTGTCTTTTCAGGTGTAAAAATCCAAACAAGCACAAACACAAGAAAAGAATCACATACCAATAGCAGAACCTAGAACAGAAAACCAGAGCATATACAAGCATGATATGAACAAAAAATAACTGTAAGTAATCATATAATATGGCCCATCTCCCAGTCCATGCATTTTCATCATAATTCTGAGCTTATGTTGCTTCTCATAAACCAGACTTGTCAAGAACACCTAAAAATCAACAGAGATGTCAACTGTAAGCATCTAATGGAGACATCTAATGAATATCTGCTTACCATATATATGTCTACGCGATGAGCAGAGAAGATATTTTACAGTAAAAAAAAAAGAACAAAAAAAACAGAAAGACACCTGAATCTAGAAAGGTATTTAATTTAGCTTGAACAATTAAGATGTGCAAATATGATGTTCCTAGATTCACTGCACCAAAATAAGCTTCCATATGCACAAATGCAGACAGCTAACTGACAATATTTTATTATTCATTGACTGTCGCGATGTTTTCTTAAGAATACAGTGATTTTTTCCAGATGCCGAAAGTTTACTTACTGGGAATAACATCTGAATGACCCAAGCAAAAAGAAGTGGGCCAATCGAAGACAAAGTGATGCCATACTTTACCCCAGCCTTGGGCATTTCTTTGACAAAATCAAGTAAAACCTGTATACTTTCATTTTTAAAATGTGTAAGGAATGCATTTGAAACCTGCATAATTAAGCAATCAAGAAAGGCAATCAGTAAAACACGTAAGCATTGTTTTTATAGCTATTTATATGGTGTACAAGTGGATCCTAAAGAAGGGTAGAATTTATTATCTTACAATGTTCAACGATTGAGGCACTCGCAGGACTCGTGGTTTCGTGGCTACATTGCTGTATGAGGAGTTGTACCAAACGATCACATTGAAGTTACTATCACTCGAATTTGAGAAATCATAAGCTGCATAGAAGGAAGGAAACATCAGAGCTTTCCTTCCCTATCGTAAAACGACAGCAGAAACCAGAAACCCAGAAGTTCAAAATTTCACCAGAAAGAATTTCGTTGATTTTGTGATCCGAATTCCCCTTCCAGTAACCCCGAAATATTTCCCTGTTGATAATCGACGAATTTTGACGCCAAAGATACGAGCTTTCGACACAGTCAATCGCTAAAGAAGAAAACAGAACAAAGTCATGACCGTGTTTGCTCTTATAAAACTTCGGGCCGTTCTTATTCCAGTTCAAGCAACGAAAAATTTTAAATAAACGGATCGTACCGTGCTTAGAAGTTGCAGTTCCCAGCTTCACCGAAATTGTAGAGTTGCCGCTCATCAAACATTGAGGAAGAAGAACATGAAGCGGAGATTTGGACACAAATCCTTTTTCTACGTAATTTGTGAAATCGGGCATGGTATGCGTCCCCTGAAAGACCCAGTTACGTTACTGATCGTAGAAATGTACCCATTAACATATAGCAGATGATTGGCAGTTGATAAATGAAAGTAGGCAGCATCATGGGAAGAGTAACTACAAGATTAGAGGGAGAAACATTGTGGGAAAGGTCTGTCGCTTGGTAAGCATCCTGATGCACCCTGTTTATAACACCTGCAAGAATTTGCAGAGTCGGTCTTGTAAAATGTACTTTTTTACACACAACCCCAGAAGGAACAACAACATGTTAAACGTACCTTCGGCGACGGTTCTGTTCATTCCGGTGAAAAGTGAAGTGACCGGACATGTTTGATTCTTCACACAAGAACTATCTGGCAAACCAGTGAAATTTGGAATATGAGAATCTGTTTCCACAGCTCGATACAGAGGGGCCGGAACCTGCAACAATGCAGGCCATTGCTGCGGGCTTGGAATTGGGCATGAGCTTGCCTGCTTCGCTGTTGAATACTCAAGTCCACAAACGTTTTGGCACTTCCCGCTTCCAATATCTGTGTCTATACATTTACACCCACAACGGTACTCGGGTTTATCTAATTCACTGTTGATTGCTGCTTGGACGAGGACGATCACTAAGCAGAGAACTGCTGGGAACATCACCAAGCTGACATTCGTTTTGTAATTCCTCTTCTGCATATCGAGAGGATATATTCATTAATATTGTTGCTTCGTCTTTAACTAGCTCCTTTTAAAAGTTATTAACTAATACTGCATGGAAGTAATTCTTGCAGTGGTTTCAGGGTAAAGAAGAAGCGAAGAAGAAATGAAATCCCCCCGACAGAGAGAATTCTCTGTCACCTGGGCCAATGTGATCCCAGTGAATCAATATTGTCCTTCTGGTACTCCAGAGTCTCCAGATATTCGAGTTCGTCTGCGAATATATACAACAAACAAACAAAAAGAGTGTACATATATACTCCATTAGAAAGATTAATTACCTGGAAAGTCAGAGTTTTTCTCAGCAACGCGTCTGCTTGAATGAAAAAGGAAGCGGAAGCCATTTCCGGAAGGGATCAAGTGAGCAAAGTTTTGCAGAGCACTCTGTGCGTAGTACTAAGAATGAGAGAATATCAGCGCTAGAAATCGATCGCCAAGCTTCCGTTAGCATGTAAATCATACTATTCACCGAGCCCAAGAGAGACAGTCTCGTAGAAATTCATCAGAAACGCAAGCGGGGTGACCTGAAAATCGATCAAAACTAAGCATGATCAGGAGAAGGGCAGATACGTGCACGGTGCTACCCGAATTGTTCGTTCGTACATGGGGAGTGTCGGGACTTGCCGTCATCTTAATTTGGACTTGGAGATCAGCTGAAGATTCAACCAGATGAATCCTTATTCCTTACAAATTTTATCAGGGAATGACACAGTACTGATGCAATTAGCCAGGCCTGCTCCTCCAGGGATTAATTTACAGTAGTCATGCATGATCGATCTGTTGGCTTGCGCTTTGGATTTTCAGATTGAAACAATGTCAATGTGTCACACTAAGAAGCTTATTTATTAATTTGACGAGTTCTTCGAAGAATGGATTACTGGGCAGAAGAAACTGCCAAACAAGTGGACGAGCATAAGCTGGAACAACTACTTAAAACAGCTGTCTCTAAAATTCATATCGAGCCTGCTTCGAATGGGTTTTATTCAATATTGGACGACTTGTTCTTAATTTGTCGTCATTTTAATGGCATGAATGGGACTTAGTTACGTTGTTAAGTTTGTGAAACAACTACCCTTATTAATTCTTGTCTATAGCAGTTTTGGCAAAAGGCTAGCTACAACACCTAGCTTAAATTTAATCCTTACCGTAATATCATTAATAACTTTTTCCATATCATTAAAATCCAATATATAGCTATTCGTGGAAGAATAATAATGTTATAAGGGTATGTTTGGCTAAACTTTTAGAGGTTTAAAAAGCCTGTCTTTTCATGATAAAAAGGAGTGGTGATACCAGAACTGCAAAGTATTACTACAAGGGTTTACATCCTGCATCTCTGTGGCAGTCCAGGTAAGAGATAAAGTTAGAGATAAAAAAAGCAAGATATTATTTTATTTTAAATATTATCAGTACTCTCAATTTTTACTTTCAGGATTTACATCCTAACAAGTTATCCTGATTGGTAATCGAGGTAAAGAGATGAAGGAGAAAAATTCGTGAAACAGAAATGCTGAGTTTGACACAGTTGTCGACCTGCATCCCTAAAGTCATCGTCCACCTTGACCTTCTTTCATGAGTAAATAGTGGGAGTACTCATATCACGACTCTTTGGACAATTGAGTAATGTTATATGCACTTTGTGCACTTCTCCCTCACTATAGCATAGGACATTAAAATATTTCTAGTGTAGGTCCCACTACTACAGTGAGGGGAGAAGTGCACAAAGTGCATGCATAGTAGAGTTTGGGATTTTGAGCTGTTAAGTTACATGGTTTATCAAAAATAGTATGGTTTGCCTAAATACAGTAGGCTTTATTGGCCCTTAATAATGAGTAGAATGATGCGGCTGGGAATTAGTTTGGTGTGAGTTCATTCAACCACTATTCCCTGATTTCGGTGCCAGGTCAAACGAAAACATTGGTGGTTCTAAAATTTTGATAAAATTATTTATTAACTTTTTATGCCGTTATTAGATGATGTAATATATTGTCATGGAGAAAATAGATTAATAGAATTTCATTTCCCATTATTGAAGGATCCGTTTACTAGTAGTCTAACAGGATGATTTGATAATTTTACGATCTTTGGATTGCCTCTTTTTGGTTCAAACATGGATTTTTCTTGCAGCTCAATTACTTCTAGCTTCAATTATTTTTTTGAAGATACATCATATATAATCCTCCTTAATATATATTGCCTGTTGATAGCTAGGTTAAAAGGAGCATTTTATTAGCCTATTAGGTATCGTAAGCACATAAAATTCAGCAATGTATAACAAGAACTTGCAATAAATTTCTCATTTCTTGCACTACAATATAGTACAGTTGTAAACTCTAAAATCCAATGTCTGACTAACAATTTGATGATCCTTCTCTACATAACTAGATAATATTGACCAAGTTTCTTATAATTTTGTATATGTTGTATGCTTTTTTTTTAAAAAAAGTTGTATGGGTTTAGGGTATGCTCAAGTTTACTATATCTTGTATGTTGTATGATTTGAATGAGCCAAAGAGTACAAAAGAATCTACTTACTATTTAATCTTTGATTATTTAACTTTGTTTTTCATCTTAATAATACATAAAATATTTTTTATCAATAAAGAAAAATATATAAGTAATTTTCCATGATGCTATAATGGATTATTCGAGGAAAATTTTGTACATGCATGCTCAAATGAAAAAAAAAATGTGATTGTCATGACCATGCAAGAGATTTGACAGGGTTAATTAAGAAGAGTAATGCTATGCGCACACAGCAGTGCTCATTTCATCAACATCCCCCTTATATGGGTGCATTTATGACACCTCGATTTCTGATGTGGGTCCACCCACATCAGAGAGGGATATGAATGAGATGCGCACACTGTTGTGTGCACATAATCATTACTCAGATAAAGAAACTTGATTTTTTAACAATATCAAACATTAGAATCAATAAATTTTGCAGCAAAATGAACAATTAATAGAGTATTCCATGAGTCTTGAACTGAGAATTTATAGAAATTTACTGTTAGTGTTACTAAAATTGATTCTAGCTCCAAAGACTAAAGTTATTTTGTGCTTATCCATATAAGGGAATGGGGAAATAGACAAGAGCAAGAAATATACTTAGTAATATGCTTAGGTAGTCTTAGGCACACAAATAAGTCTTTGTTATTATCAAGACTTGATTTGTAGATTGAAGATATGAAACTGTAGATGCGACCGAAACTTGCTTGTTATGTTATATTAGACTCAAATACACTTTATCCATGATCCTGTCTCGACGAGATGATTTTCTACTGAGCAAAATGTTATTGTTTAAATGTATAAAGAAAGCTTCATGAAGAGAGTAATAAAATGTAAAAATCTGAAACAAATAACTGAAGCAACCGAAGATTATAAGGTTAGAAATCTCACCGTTTCTTAATGGTGAAGAGCTTAACCCGTGAACATTAACATATAAATATGAGCAACATAACTATGAATTCCTTTAAATGATCCTATAAATGTCCAAAAGAAAGGCAAAAAAAAAAAAAAAACAGAAAAAAGAACATGTCAAGTGAAAGCCTCTACACATCAGGAAAGATTGAAAGACAACCTTTCCCCTCCAGCAACTTCAATGAAAACATCCTCCAAAGTGGTATCAGCTAAACCCCATGCATGAATGCTGAACTTCTTTTTCGCATTCTCAACTGCCTCAAAAACATCAGCTATTCTAACAGCTTGTTTTGGCAGTTCAAACTTTTGGGTGCCCGATATGTGATATATCTTCTTCGCATTTGGTGAGAGTTTATGGACCAATTCTTCAACCTCTTTATCTTGATTTGAAGATGTTGTCATTGTGAAAACATAAGATCCTCCATACCTAGCCTTCAGCTGCACCGCAAACAAGAGTTCGCTTAACCATCAGGATGAAGTTGGAAACAAGCTCATGGGACTAGCTTTATAGTATGACAAAATAATTAAATTACCTCCTTTGGGTTTCCTATGCACTGCAAACTTCCATCCACAAAGATCCCCAGCCTATCACAAAGAACCTCTGCCTCTTCCATTGAATGTGCTGCAAGTAGAAGGAAGCTTAGTCAAGAGGTAGGAAATCATTCAAAAGAACAGTCACAAGAGCCAAATTTACCCATATAGACAAGTTGGTTCCCGGAAGAAAGTGTTTTCTCTCAGAATAAATGAAACAGATGGACAGAATATCAAAAAAATTTTATAGAAGATCTAAAGATAAAAAACAAAACAAAAAAAAAATCTTTACTGGTAAGAATAATAGCCCTGTCTTGTTTAGCACGCTTGACAACTTTCCACAAGTTATTTCTCGAAGCTGGGTCCAATCCAGTACTAGGCTCATCCATGTAGACAACCTAGCAAGATTTTGAAGAGTAATAACATAAATATTAAGATGCAGAAGCGGTTTTTTTATGTAGGAAAGCACACTTAAAACAAAAACAAAAAAAAAAGAAAGAAAAAGATCAATGCTCCTTAGGAGACTTGAACCAAGACCACTAAAACTCCCATATAGGACCACTGAACTACTGCTCAAGTTCTGCAGGAAGCTTTAAGCAAAAGAAACTATAAGCTACATCATACTTTAGGATCTCCAATCAAAGAAATGGCTACGCTAAGCCGTCTCTTCATACCACCACTGTACTTCCCAGCCAGTTTGTCACCAACGCCTCCATGAAACAGATTTACACTCTTCAAAGATTCTTCTACTGCCTGCAATACCCATCAAAACAGCCATCATTAAGCCTATTCAAACTATATTGGGTCACAGAATCCAACATATATAAACAAAATAAAAAAGATAAAAAAGCAAGAGCTTAAAACTGCAACAAAATTAGGGATGCAATGGATGATGGATGTTAATATAGGTGCTAACTAAAGAATCTTGATATTTATTGAAGTGTATTTGTATGTGATAACCTTAAAAAATTGAACAAAATAATACAATGATTTTAACTTACGTGAGTTAAAGCTGCACCTTTGAGGTTCTTCAATCGACCATAAAAGAACAAATGCTCTCTGCCTGTTAGAGTTTCCCAAAGCAAACTGCTTGAAAGAAGAGGACATGGAATTATTGATGCACTATCTTGTAGTTTAGACTTGCATACAGTGCCATCTTTCACCCTGTTCAGGCACTGAACCTTGTTGCTTGTAAAGAAGAGAGTAGGTGCACTTACTCGTGTTGTGGACACACACCCATGCTTGTGTAGATCTTATCCATATCTTGCTGAATATCCAACCCTTGAACAATTGCGGTGCCTGAGGTTGGAGCGGTGAGTCCAATCATCTGCATGCAAGCGATTAACAAGCTCAACATTTATCTGAAGAGAAACTAGCATTGTGCAGAACACATCTATTAGATGCTAATCCACTGTTTGGATCAAAGAAGAAAATGAGATGCTAATCCACTTCCCATAGGGATTTTGTTTACTTAATATTCTTATTTAGAAAACTAAAAGCTTCAGTCAAAGAACCATCTGAGTGAAAACGAGCAATAGTGCTGGTAATATAATCTACTAACCATATTGACAAAAGTTTGTTTCCAGGGATTTTGTTTACTGAATGTTCTCATCAGAAAGCCTAAAGCTTCAGTCAGCGAACCATCTGAGTGAGAATGAGCTAGAAAACTGGTAAAATAATCTACTAACCATATTGTTAAAAGTTGGTTTTCAGGGATTTTGTTTACTGATTCTGATTTTTTTTATTTTTTTTTTTTTGAAGAGGTTGTTTTCATTTCCTTTGGCCAAAAACTGGCAACTACAAAATTACAAGATTACACATGATTGTGTTGGGTTTCTCTGACTTCAAGGTGAGGAAGGGAAACCCCCCTCCCAAGCAAAGCTATTTTGTTTACTGAAGGGTCTTATCCAGAAAACCAAGAGCTTCTGTCAACGAACCATTTGAGTAAAAAAGAGCTAGAGAACTGGTAATATAATCTACTAACCATATTGATAAAAGTTGTTTTTCCAGCACCATTTGGACCAAGCATACCAAAGCACTCCCCTTGAGATAAAGCAAGAGAGACACCCTGAACTGCATATTTATCAGGATTGCCATCCTTTCCAGGGTATAACTTTTTGAGATTGTTACAGATAATGGCATGATCCTTTATGGAGTTCAGCAATAACTTTTGCACCACCTCCCTCTGAAACCAAATCAGGTAAAAAAAAACACTTACAGAATTTCTCAAAAGAAAAAGTAAAACTATAACAGTTGGATACATCTAATTGAACAGAGTCACTTTCACTTTAATGACTTCATAATGAAAGCCATTCTCGAAAGAGCTTATTGAATCTGACATCATCCAATATGGGCATTTTCAGTGCGCCTACCTTTGTTTACCCCAAGGGACCCAACAAGTCCTTTGAAACCAGGTTTAGAAATAATATCAGTTCCAATGAAAGAGCATTTACCTCGTGAGCAACATCAGGCTTCTCCATATCTATCAAAACTTTTGCATCCTGCATCTCCAAACCTGTCCTCTGGATGGATTGAGAGGGCTTCTTCCCGAAATATTGCAAGAAGAAAAGAGGATGCTTTCTAATTCCAGTGCCTAATGAAACTATCTGGTCCATATAATATGCAAATGGAAGCAACACTATCCATTCAATAAACATAATAACTAAAACCTCTTTCATTCCATTATCAGCATCATTCAAATCTCTCCAGCGCATTCCAGAAATTCCCATAAAACTCCCATTGAAGGCATACTGTGCAAACTCATATAGACCTCGGTAGAGAGAAAACCCAGGAAAAATCTCCATAAGTAAAATCCAGCCTCCTGAGCAGAGAAATACAAGGGTAAAACGAAGGTCATGAAAATTCAAAAAGATGAATGATTCATTAAACATAATTCCAGTCACTTACTTGAGAAGGTTGTATCTTCAACAAAAAATTGAAATAAAAATCCCCCCAGAAGTCCTGATCCGAAGACGCACACATAGCTTATAACTGCAGTAATCAACATCCAACAGAGTTAAATTATCTACCGATCTATAAACTAATTTCAGCCTCATTGATATATGATATAATAGTCGCAAGGGCAAACAGTACAATGCTCAATTAGTAACCCTATGTATATAGAAAGCAAGGTTAAAAGTCTAACAAACTGGACTACTGACCATCTTGCTCAATCAGGACAACTTAATGAGCTTTTACTCTAGGCATCCATTTGTTAGTCAAAATTGGGTAGCAAAACTTTGCCTAGCAGCTGAAGTTTTTCTGAGCGTGACTAATCATGACTAAAATAATTCATTACTGCATCAATACAATATTTCTCTATAGTAAGACGAAATTGATGCAAACCTGAAGCAGTTTTTATATCTGAGAAAACAGTTGCTGCCAAAAACCCAAGTGCAATCTGCAAATTTATATAAATGAAGAAAAACACAAACTGGATGCCGTAGTCGTTCAAAGTGAAAAATTTTAATCCTGAAAGAAGCAAGTCAATGGATCAGGTAATATTCCAATAAAAAAGGTAGTCATCATCCTCATCATTAACAACGAAAATAACGACAAAAAGGAGCATGTTACCACCATACCTATAAGGGAGCCAAATATTACAAACACCAAAACATAGACTACTGAGATGAAAAGAAAGTAACCATAAGATATCATCCAATAAGGACCATCCCCGAGTCCATGCATTTTCATCATAAGCCGGAGATTGTGTTGCTTTTCATAAACTAGACTTATTAATATGACCTACAGGAGGAAAAGACAAGAAGTCAGAAAAACAGATCCGACCAGCTGAATGGGCAACTTTCTTGCTTTTCCTTCGGAACATATTAATTGGGGAGCTTGTTTGTATACCAACTATATTTTACCTAAAACAAGAGTTCCCACTTATCATTCAAATTCTCTCTTCTCATATATGATTAAAAACCATAAATATAAGCCACAGATAAAAGATAACCAAGTTGACAAGCTCTGGGACTTGGTAGAAATGCAGTTCCACAATTCTCCTTGTGAAAATGGTTTCTGTCAAGTCTATTAAAAGAAAAGAAAAGACACGAAAAAAAAAAAAAAAAAAAAAAGAGTAAAGTTGTCAATTGCAGAATTACTTACTGGGAAGAGCTGCAGAACAACCCATGTAAAGAATAAGGCTCCAAGAATAGATGAAAAATCCAGACTAATCTTAGTTGCAGGTTTTGGCATTTCTTTCACAAAATCAAACAGCATGTTTAAGCCAGCACCTCCCAAGAACTGGAGATATGCATTTGATGCCTACATATATGAAAGAATGTTGCAGAAATTATTCACGTTTCAAAGTAAGCAAAAATAAGTTTTAAAAGAAAGTACATGACAAATATATATCTGATTTGTGAATTTATGTAGTGGAGAGATAGCAATCAGAAAAAATTGCATTATGAAGCCATGGCTAGAATTATTTGAACGAGGGTGACTTTAACAGGCATATGTGGTGTCTTTTCTATATAAACTGCAATAGTTGAACAAAAAACGTTTCCCAACATATTGTGCACAGGATTTGTGCTATGTTTAGTATCCCTACCACATTTAGTGAACGTGGAGCTCGTACCAATGCCACAGGTGAAGTACCACTGTCATTGCTATATGTTCTATTATACCAAACTCTCACATTAAAATGACTTTGATCAGTATCTAAGAGATCATAAGCTGCAAACAGAAAGAAAAAAAATATTTGTTATAAGCCATCTTGAGGAGCAAGAATGTGTAACTTATATAGATATGAAACATCAGACCAATAAATAACCTGCAAGAATTTCATTGATCTCCCTCTTTGGGTTCCCTCCTCTATAACCCTTAAAAAGTTCATCATTGACAGCCAAGGCTGTATCACGCCATAAAGGCAATCCTTGCACACACTTCACCTCTAATACAATGAGAGACAAAGTGTTTCAGAACAAATAAAGGTAACTTAGAACATGACATAGGAATACAAAAATTCAATCCAAAACATGGAGATATGCACTGTAACGCCAAAAAAATAAGAAAATAAAAAAGGAAAAGAGCCATCTTTCCTTAAAAGTATATTTGACTGGACTTTACATCTTAGGTACACAAGACTAAGAGAAAAATATAAAGAAAGACAGGCATGTTACATAAATTATCATCAACATGTTAGTTGACGTATCTGTCACAGGAATTAGAGAAAATAGAGCATTCTTAATAGGGAACAAAAGGGCTTACCTTGCTGATATTTAATTGTTTCCACTTGTACGGGAACCATCATGGTAAAATTTGGAGGGCATTGTGACTGAACAATGTACATAGGTCTATTATCTGAAAAAGCAGGCTCAATAAAATTCGTAGGTTCAGTGTCTGAGTCTGATCCCTGTAAAAGTTCCAAAAGCTTCTCAGCCAACCAACTATTATAATAAGTTCTAATACTATTTGCACCCAAACACACTTACTTTAAAACAATCCAGGATACTATAATATCATACAAAGCAAATAATTTCTCACCGGGACTACATTTGCTAAACTGCTCAAGTAATCCGAGAATTCCACAGAAGAAACGGTTGGGAATAACCTCCCAGCAAAACCTACAAGTACAGAAGAGAGAGAGAGACAGAGAGAGAGAGAAAGTAGAAAAGGTTACATATTTTGGGTTAATTTCTGCTTATGGATAGTTGAATAACAAACAGTAGAGGAAAGTCAGACATACTTTCTACAAAGGACTGATTGGTCCCAGTCAGAAGTACTGTTGCAGGACAGGAGTGAGTGTCCTTGCACGATTCAACTGGCAAATCTGTGAAAGGAATAAAATCTGTTCTAACAGCACGATATTCAGGACGAGGTATTTGCAGAAAAGCAGGCCATTTTGGAGGACTAGGTATGGGGCAAGTAGCAACTTGATCTGTGGTAGAATATTGGATTCCACATACCGTCTCACATGACCCGTCACCATTTGTATCAATACATGCACACCCACATCTGTTTTTTGGCTTTTCCAATTCATTGTTGACAACATTTTGGATGATAACAAGCAATATACATAGTACAAACGGAAACAGTATAAGCCTAATATTCGTCCTCTGATTGCGTTTCTGCAAAATGGTAGGGCAAAAGAATACATATGAAACATATGCAGATAGTTTACTCAAGTCAAACAGAAGAGAAAATTATTGTTAAGTTAGATCCATATAAATTGGCATGGTTAGAATGTCATGAGTCCACTTCTTTTTCCGTGGCATGCTTTCACTGGTTGGCACCATAGTAGTTCAGAAGCAAAAACCACTTTACACGACACTTTTTCCAGAATCAACTGAGCTAACCCGTCATATATAGGCATAAACGCATCGATCAATCCATGAAACAACAACAATCGCAATTATCATAGAAATAATAGATAATAATAAACATAACAACAAGAAAGCATAAACCGACCACATGCTTCGAAATCAAATAGACATCTCTAATGAACCATAACTTGAACTACATGTTCATACACTTCGACTGACTCTTCACGGCTAGGACAAGATATTTCTTCAGAGTGATTTTAAAATAATTTGAATGGGTGGAGAGATGAAACACAAAACATCAACAGAAAAAAAAAAAAAAAAAAAAGAAAGAAAGAACCTTCCCCATCTCTAAAAACAGAAGTTCGAAATTTAAGGCCGCAAAAGCTTCAGACACCGTCTCAATTCATCGACAATTACGTTTCTTTGAAGAACATACGTAAGACATACAAGAATTCGCAGCTCAACATATCGCCACAATTCGAATTAACAAAACCGATTAATTTTCCAGCATAAAAAAAAAAAGAGAAAGCACCAAAAGATGAAAGTAGGCCTGGACCTGAAAGCAGATGTTTTTCCTCAGTAGAGCCTCCGCCTGCGTCCAAAAACTCGGAGGTCCATTCCCGCGCGACAAGGCATCCATTACCTCTCCCCAATCCCCTTACCCTGTTTTCGCGTGTCCCGCAGTGGTTCCTTCGCGCAGTGCGCTTCTGTATTCACTATTCAGCCATCATACGCCCGCCAGATTCTGCTTAAGAAGCAGCTCTCCCCCCACAAACTTCTGCCAATTTTACACCTCGCCGACGACTTTCAAATTCCCACCCGCGTAATTCATAAATTGTAATGACTACCTTGCCTTTTATTGTTTATTTAATTATTTTTAATTTTTTACTGAATAAAATAGTAAAAAATTATTCTTGCTAAATCAAGTGTTTAGCCTATTTTTACGCTCTAACTTATCTGGTATCAGAAACAAAAAATGAGTACCTGTTAATTTATTCAGTTCTTGAGAAATTTAGAGTGATTTGGTTATAGTTTTTTTTTCTTTTAAATAGTCAAATATTTTAAATATTATATAATTTTACTGAGATTAATATTATATTTTAATATTCAGACTCAATTTTTATATGAGTAATACTAGAGGCCCCTAGAGATGCATCCATCCGACGTACAAGTTAATCTAAGTTCTTAAAAATATAAAAAAAATTTTTATAAAATTTTATTTTTAAAAGATAAACTCTAGACATTAATGGTTTAAATAACAAGTGATAATTACAAACTCATTAACAATAACAAAGAGCCATTCCAGTTGCAGATTTTGGTCATAAAACTGGAGTAAATGAATCTTATATAACTTATTTATGGTTGTATTTTTTTCTTTTTTTAGTATTCAATAATTACGAATAAATACCCAAAATCAATATATTAAACCAGTTCTTTTTAATTGTAGAACTTTCAGTCAAACTAATGGCGTATGGGTGAAGAGTCGTAAAGGGCATAAAGGGGCGAGCAGCAGCGAAAGTTCAGCGAAAGTTGGGCGTAAGTTAACCGGGAAATTTTAGTGTTCTATCTGAACTCGTTTTCAGCTAGTGACTTTCGTAACGAGGCACGTCGTTTTAATTAAATTTCCAAGAAAAGATGGACGCAAAGACGTCTCAATCGATTTGGTTTCTGAAACTTGGAGGTACGTCACATGGCCTGGGTACGAAGATTAATATGGGAATAACGTTTAAGAGAGAGGTAAATAGTTTAAGAGAGAGAAATAAATAGATAGTAGAAGTGTAATAACATTAGGAATGCATATTAACATATTTTTCCTAGTAATTTTATATTTTCTCGAATGAAATTCCGTATCCGATCATCCTATAATGTGAAACTAATAGTACAAGGTGAAAACTGACACGCATCTACTCTTGGAGGAATCTGTTGCTAAACCCAACTAAATCTCAAACTCCATGAAATTGGATCTGTATTTGACTTTTGTATGTACGTACATAGAAGATTTTTCATTTATTCCAACAACATGAATCATGATTCAATGCGGGGTGGTTTGTTGCCAATGCAGGGTAATGTTATGTTTCTTCATATTGTGACTGAGTTTATTAACAGTTTCTATGTCATACATCGTCATATTAATTCTCATATGTATTTAAAAGTCTAACATTCAAATAACAAATTTAGATGGATTTATCACATAACTTTGCGCCTTTGAATACAGAATACTTGGCCTGCACTCCAAGTCTTCAACTCTTTTAAAGCCACAGAGATTTGCAAGAGTTCTTCAAAGTTTCTCTTACTTTCTTCAAAGTTTCTCTTACTTATGAAATCTGAAAGCTGCCGGCGGATGTGACTGGTCAGGAACCAAATAGATCTGAAGTCTGAAACATCATCATAACGTAAATAAAAAAGATACATTAATGCAATGTTGAACCAGTAAGAAGAGCGCTTTCAGTTGCAATGTTGAACCAGTACGAAGAGCGATTTCAGTAGTGTCTCTAGGTCATCATTCCTTAAGAATTAATGGAGGAATGCGAGTTAGAATCGAGAATAAACAAGTATAAAATATGAATTGAACGTTGAAACAGTAAAAATGAGGCTTCTCAGAAGTTTCCGGCTTTTTCAATAGATATCTCTGGGCCATCCCTTTGGAATAAAATGCAGGAAAGAGTTAGAAACAGGAGTATCATACTCAGCTCCATGAAATTTGAAAGCTACTCGTGGATATGACTTGTGAGGAATAAAAGAAATCTGAAGTTCTGAAACACACATCAAATTTATATAAACAAGTGTGAAATATGAAATGAACGTTGAACCAGTTAGAAGGAGGCACCTCAGAAGTTTCATACTTTTCAACGGATATCTCTGGGTCATTTGTTAGGATAAAATGCAGAGATGCAAGTCAGAAACATGACTAACATATACCGAAAGACGGGGAAGTGCGAGCAGCTCTGTGTCCAACCTCCAACCACATAAAATAATAGTAATCAATGAACAATTAAAGATAGTAAACTGGCAAACTGGCAAACTGGCATCCAGGGTTGAACATAGTCACAGTCGTGCTAGTAATTCTGATTTTGAAGCTAATTCCAAAATATTTTCAATCATCAAGATTAAGCCACTAAATTTTTTAGCATTTTAAATAAAATTAGAGAAGGCTCTTTATAAAAAAAAAAAGAATATAGGCAAAAAAAATTGATTAAATAAATTTTCTGAGATTTTCTAGTCAACTTAGATAACCGGACTTTACACCAACTCTTTTAGAAAAAGACGATTTACTGAACACTAGTTTAGTCAGGACTTTTGTAACAACTAGAATATTTTCTTACAAAGATTTCAACTGATTTTTTAAACTCATCAGAATCTCATGTACTCAATGCAACTCCCTGTATTTCTCAAATGATCTTAAGATTTAACCAAGTCGAACCATAAACGCAATGTTTCTGATTGCAAAGCACGGAAAGCTTAGGAAAAATAGCCTAGTGCACATGTTGGAAGCAGATAACTAGAATATA
This sequence comes from Aristolochia contorta, assembly GCA_022405105.1. Taxonomy (NCBI): domain Eukaryota; kingdom Viridiplantae; phylum Streptophyta; class Magnoliopsida; order Piperales; family Aristolochiaceae; genus Aristolochia; species Aristolochia contorta. The sequence goes on along the minus strand of CM039666.1, from coordinate 7,442,426 downwards.
ATCAAATAAGTACATCAAGCAAAAGTAAACATGTATAATATTCACAGTAAAACACCTCACCTCATTAAATTGTTACAAAAATCTCAACTACAAAGGGATTTTTAGCATTGGACTGGACCTGCTCGTTAAAATATATGTAGAGGTTAAAATTTGAGATTAGTATACTCACCGTCCTCTTAAAATTTGAGGCAGAACTATCAGAATAATAACAAAACCCATTCATCCCACGATAAACCCAGATAAAATATCTTGTATGGGCATTGACTCCCAACAAAAAAAAAAAAAAAAAAAGTATAATTCCCAGACAGAGTACTTCATGCTCCAGTATCAAATTTCACTGTCAGAGTATGGAGTATAACCAGCCCACTTCACAAGCAACCCCAAACCCTCAACAGCACTATAAATCTCATGCGATCTCGGATGAGACGTATCCCGCACTAAGAATGCATGCGTCATATTGTCCACATCTATCCAACTATTTGCAGCTGTTTTTTGTACATTACTGTTCAACATGATATTCCGCATCTCCAAGGCTTCATCCCACCTGCCTAAACTGGAATACAGGTTAGAAAGAAGAACGTAGTTCCCTGAATTTTCAGGCTCTAGCATGATTAGTTTCTTAATTGCAACAACAGCAAGCTCCGTGTTTGAGTGAGTCCTGCAAGCACTCAATAAAGTGCCCCAGATAACCACATTAGGCTCCACTTCCATCTTAAAAGAAATGAACTCATGAGCCTCTTCCACTCTTCCCAATCTACATAAAAGGTCTACAATGCAAGCACAGTGTTCAACCTGAGGGGGGATGTTGAAATCTGATTTCATGCTTTCAAAAAATTCATAGCCTAAATCAACGAGTCCGGCATGTGTACAGGCAGTTAGCAGCCCAACAAAGGTAATCTCATTAGGTTTGACGTTCAATTCCTTCATCTTTAAGAACAGATCAATCGCTTCCTTATGCAACCCATTAAAGGCCAGACCTCCAATCATCGAGTTCCATGAGACAACATCTTTCTCGGGCATCTGATCGAATATTTCATGAGCTTTTCTAATGTTCCCACATTTAGCATGCATGTCTAGCAATGCAGAATTCACATAAACACTAGAAGCCAATTTTTCACTCTCAATATAACTTCCTATACGCTCACCAGTTTCTACTGAACCAAGTTGTGCAGAAGCAGACAAAACACTAACTAGGGTGACTTCATTTGGCTTGACGTTGCTGACTTTCATTTGTTCAAAGAGTTCTAGAGCCTCACCAGATCTCCCATTTTGAGCACAGCCAGCAATCATGGCACTCCATGCAACAACATCTCTTTGAGCCATTCTGTCAAACTCTTTTCGTGCTTCATCCACGGCACCACATTTCACATACATTTCTAGTATTGCAGTTGAGACAGTCAAGCTTCTGCAGAGGTTATTCTCATCAACAAGCTGTCTAACTTTCAACCCCTTAGCCAAGTCGCCCAATTTAGCACACATTGATAGAACCGTCACCAATGTTATTTCATTTGGCCGAAAATTCTCAGATTGCATCCTCTCAAATAACCTAAAGCCTTCCATCAGATCTCCATTATGCGCATAGCATGAAATCATCGAGTTCCAAGAAACATTAGTTCTCTCGGGCATCCTGTCAAATAGCTGGCGTGCCTCTAAAACCAAGCCACCCTTTGAATACCCAGAAATTAAACAATTATAAGAGATAGGATCTTTAACAACAATCCCGTCAAAAATACGTCTGGCAGCCCCCAAATCACCAGCTTTCCCATATAAATCAACGAATGTCGTCTGAATAAATAAATTGGTATCCAATCCACATCTTATAGCAATAGAATGCACTTGTTTACCTTCGTTAATTGCCACTAGTGAAGCACATGATTTTATGACTGGAGGGAAGTTGAAAAAAGCTATCAAGTTCTCTTTGTGGTGCATTAAGAAGAAGGTTTCTATAGCTTCCTCGTGCATACACAATTTCGAGTAACTGGAAATGAGGGAATTATAGAGATTCTGATCAGGACGAGGAATCCCATCGAAGACTTTACGAGCATAATCAACTAAGGAAAAATTGAGTAGCCGCTTCATAAACAAGGTGTTACAGTCGAGATTTCCACACACGATAAGGGCGTGAATTTGCTTGAATTGAGTCAGATAGAGAGTGGGAGACTGAAGGAGAGTGATAAGATGTTGATTCATTTACTACCTACTCCGGACATTGAAAGTGGATTCTTCTTTTATTTCAGGATGAGTCTGTTTCTGTTTCTGTTACTTGCCGTTGGCACCTACTGACCAGAAGCCGAGTCAAACCGGTCGAGTTTTGGCCTATATCGAAGAAAACTCATCAAATATCAGAGCTGTGACTCAAACGAGTTTGGATAAACTAAGAAGAGAGCAGGCGCCCGGCCTTATCCCTTGGGCCGTTGGGCGGTATAGCCAAAATTATCGATTTCTTAAATAACAATACTTTCTAAAAAATCCAGGTTGGAATTTGGACCACATCACCAGGTATTATATAAAGGTACAACTTTAACTATCAATTAACACATTATCAATTAGTTAAGTGCACAGATCTTGGCCTTTACGCAGAGACGATATCACCAGCAAAGATGAAAAGACAGAGGCTTTATGAAACTTAACGACTGTCGCGGATTACTAAGCTGATTTCGACATTAAAGACTTACAGATATGGACGCTTCCTATTTATATTTTTATTTAAGTTACCAAAGAAGGTACGTACTCCCAGAGTTGATTTCTTCCGGAGTAAGGCTTCTTTCTGTTCCAACTTTCAATCCTAAGTGAAGACGCTTCTTCTCTCTTTGTTGGAAAAAAAAAAGAGTCTTTGACGCAGTATGCCAAGGGGAGATGAAGATTCTTATTTTCTCAGGTACCGGAAGAATTACGCGGTTCCGCAAAATCCGTTTCCTTTCTTGCAGCTTACGAAGCATTACTCCATCATGTTACCAAACACAGAATTGTTGATCCCTTAATAAAACAAAATAATTGCGAATAGAAATTGTTCAATAGTTTACTTGTGTTATTAAGAATTTTCCGAGTCTGCATAATCGACGACTTTTCGCTACCTCTCAAACGACAGCGAGATTTCCTCAATTGACTTCAGCATTGCACGTCTCCTACGGCATCCACTCGGTCTTCAGTTCACTTTCCATTACTCCGATCCAAACAGCCCTACGATTAGTCAAAAGCAGAGTTTCGTCACTGTAACAAAAAATTTCACAAAATTACGAACGCAGGCGCAATAACGCGTGTAGCGCGCTTGGCGGAGCTTACAAAATTTTCTACTCTTAACTGAGAGAAGATTGTAAAAAAAATAATCAATCACTGGAGCGGAAGGAAGCCAGTATTTTATAATCGGCGAAAGAAATTGGAGAGAGAGAGAGAGAGAGAGAGAGGGGAATTGGACTGCGATTTGTAAATTTGTGGAAGAAGGATGAGAAGCTTCGTCTTTTCGCCGGATCCGATTCAGCCGCGGGTGTTTTTAAATTGCTTCGGCCGTTACCAACGGACGTTATTGAATGTCGTTTCATTTATAGCAGGACGTTAATGAGAGATTGAATGTGACAGAGTTACGTAACGATATGCACCTTTCCACCGGCTGGAGGTAGTAGCCGGTCATCCTCGGTAAATTACGAATCCTCAGTGCCGTACATCGATAGACCTACGATAGCCGGTTGTTTTAGAACTCCCACAAATCCGGCTTCGGCGCGAAGCGAGCCGGGAGAATATAAAACGGGACTTTGAACATCCCGGAGGTTTTGTCCCTCTCTCTCTCTCTCTCTCTCTCTCTCTCTCTCTCTCTCTCTCTCTCTCTCTCTCTCTCTCTCTCTCTCTCTCTCTCTCTCTCTCTCTCTCTCTCGCTCCAATGGCGAGCTCGGAGTCTCAGTTGCAGACGGGATTTCCTCTCTTTCGGCAGCAATTCGGAGCTCTAACTAAGAAAAATTTTCTTCTCTCGTGGCGACAGAAGAGAGCGACTTTTGCTCAACTCTTTTCCTCGCTTTTCTTCATCTTCCTTATTTTCTGTATCGACAAAGCTGTGGACTCTCGTTACTCCAGCACCTCTTCGTATCGGAATGTCTTCGATCCGGAGCCTCTGGTTTCTCCGCCGATACCTCCTTGCGAGGATAAGTTTTTCGTCAAATTGCCGTGTTATGATTTTGTTTGGAGCGGGAATAACAGCCCGAGAATTCAGTCTATTGTGAGAAGAATTATGAAAAATAATCCTTGGAGAGAGATTCCGGATAGCAAGGTATTGCCTTTTGAATTTAGAACTGGGAAGTTACAGTACGAAACTCTGGAAGGGCTTGATTAAATTTTTTCTCCCTTTGCTGAATGAATTAGTGCAATGTGTGTTAGAAATTTTGGATCGAAGAAGACTTTAAAAGAATATCGGTTTCTTAATTTTATGGTTTTTCAATGACTTTACCTTTTTGAAACGAAGAAGATTATTCACACCTGGAGTCTGGAAGGAGTTTGAACTCCCAAAAAGACTTGCTTGAAATTTTCTCACGGGGAAAGTGGGTGGTAGGATCGGTGGCAGCATCCATGTTGTTAGACTCGGCAACTTGTTGCCTCTTTTATGCACTTTTTGACGCTCAGTTTCACATGCACAGGTCAAGTCCTTTCGGACACCGGCTGAAGTTGATGTTTGGCTTGAAGCGAATCCTATGCGCTGCCCAGGAGCCCTGCACTTTGTGGAAAGAAACTCAACTGTCATTAGCTATGGCATCCAAACAAACTCCACCCCTGTAGCAAAGCGAGGGCAATTCGAGGACCCCACCTTTAAGTTTCAAATACCTCTCCAGGTTGCTGCTGAACGTGAAATTGCGAGGACGCTTATCGGAGGTCGAGCAGCCTTTGTGATTCTTAAAACTTCAAGAAATCAGAATTTATGGGCACATCTATGATTTAGTTTACTTTTGGTTGTTTAAGAATTGCTGGACATAACACTGACACGTTCTGCTCTGCTCAACATGTTCGAGAATTTCACTTATATTGATAGTCGCTTAAAGATTTCATATACTACATTATTGCTTTTTTCTTTGCTCTAAAAATATATTATGCTATTCGTTTTTAGCTTTTTTGTCATTGCCACTCACAGTAACCTGCTTGTACAGATACTAATTATAGCTGGGTCGTTGGATTCAAAGAATTTGCACACCCAGCTGTAGAAACATTCTCTGCTGTTGGGACTGCCGGACCAACCTTTTTCCTTGCAATTGCCATGTTTAGTTTTGTTTTCCAGATTAGCTCTCTGGTTACAGAGAAAGAACTTAAACTTCGCCAGGTACATATGAAATATCTTAATTTACCTGGCAAATTCAATTCTTGCCATCAATTTTACACTCCTTGAAATCAGTTTTCCAAATTTGTCTCAAGTGTTCCTTTCTGGACTCTAGTGGTAAAGATGTTCAACGAGTTGACATGGAATTCTGCAATTCTGCAATTTGCAGGCAATGTCTATAATGGGTCTCTATGAATCTGCCTACTGGCTATCATGGCTTACATGGGAAACATGTTTGGCACTCATATCTTCACTTCTCTCTATACTATTTGGGATGATGTTTCAGTTTGACTTCTTCCTTCATAACAGTTTTATCATTCTGTTCCTCGTCTTTTTCCTCTTCCAGTTCAATATGGTAAAGCTTCTGCCGCACTTAATGAATTTAAATCACTTAAATATTCATTCTTATTTTCTGCATGACAAGGTTCCTTCTCAAAATTTTTGCAGACTGGTTTTGCCTTCATGATTTCAGCTTTTGTTAGCAAGTCAGCCTCTGCCACTACTGTTGGATTTTCCATTTTTATTATTGGCTTCTTGACACAGGTAAGTTTCTGCGGATAATTTCTCCAAACAAGCAATTTTACCAAAGACTGAAATAATCGTTTCACCTTACAGCTTGTCACTACGTTTGGCTTTCCTTATGACAATGACTTCTCGAAGGCATATCAAGTGATCTGGTCATTTTTCCCTCCTAATCTTCTTTCGAAAGCTCTTGATTTACTCGGTGATGCAACGGCAACTTCTGAAAATCCTGGCATTAGTTGGTCAAGACGGGCAGAATGCCCTTTCAATGATCTTGACTGTGTGCTTACTATGGTATGTTGAAAGAAACTATAATCTAGCCAGTCATTATAATTGCATTATACAGACTAAATTTGTTATATTTGGTTCACTCTTACAAGAACAACCTAATAATTTGTTATTTCAGTACTCTTGATAGCCAAACCCTGACATGATATGCTTTATAACAGGATGGTATATACAGATGGCTTATTTCAACATTCTTTCTTTGGTTTGTCTTGGCCATCTACTTTGATAACATAATTCCAAATCCCAATGGTGTCAGAAAATCTTTGTTTTACTTTTTGAAGCCTTCATATTGGACAGGGAAAGGTGGAAACAAGGTTGAAGGTAACTGATTCTGGATTCTAAACTACCCAACTCCCATTGTGTGATAACTCTCCTTGATTGAGGATTACAGCTGTTGTTTTCATCATTATTTCAGAAGGAAGCCTATGCACTTGCATGAGTTCAATTCCTCCTTTAGATCCTACAAGCCCTGATGACGAAGATGTCCTTGAAGAGGAAACAAGAGTAAAACAGCAAGCGATTGAAAGTGAACTTGATCCCAATGTTGCTGTTCAAATACACGGTCTCACAAAGACATATCCTGGCACAACAAGCATTGGTTGTTTTAAATGTCATAGGACATCTCCATACCATGCAGTTAAGGTACAAATAACTCACATTTTTTTGTGCTTAATATTTTCTAGTTGCATTTACATGGATAAGTGAAATGCTTGAGATAAATATTCTACATTAGAGAGGGTAAAGCCCTTTCTGTCTGACTCTCAAGGGGTGGCAACTGATGCTTCCCCACCCCTTCCTTCGTCTTGATGCACCCTTCCCTTCCGAAGATTTTGGCTAAAGTGTAAAGATGCCCCCCTCTACAGTAAATATGTCCTTCTAGAAAATGATTAGGCAGGGTTAAGTATAAAGATCTTCTAAATCTAGGGAGGATTAGAGTAACTTATGACTTGTTGGAGAGCTAGCGCCCTATTACCATTTTCTATTGGTTTGATGGTACTTGTCCCTTTTATGTTTCGTCTTTTGGTTACTCATTCAATGTACTCTCAGGGAATATGGGTAAACTTTGCTAAGGATCAACTATTTTGCCTTCTCGGACCCAATGGAGCTGGAAAGACTACAGTCATTAATTGCTTGACTGGCATAACACCAGTAACAGGGGGAGATGGTAAGGCTGCTATTGCTTGTCTTGCATATCTTGATTTCTTTAAGTCAATCTTGAGCAACACTTTTAAGTCAGCTGATGTAACACTCTACACGAACAGCATTAATATATGGGTATTCTATTGGAAGTACTGTTGGCATGTCAAATATTAGAAGGTTGATTGGAGTTTGCCCTCAGGTGCCTCCTATTTCGTACTTCTATTTTGGTTTTTGTTAAATTCCATGTGATATAAGATGAAAATTTTGGGATTTATGAAAAAGTATGATTTATAGTTCCCTTTCACTTGCTCAGTTTGACATCCTATGGGATGCCCTGTCAGGGAAAGAGCACCTCCATCTCTTTGCAAGTATTAAAGGACTACATCCAATTTCGATCAAAATGGTATGACTTAGAGAAACCTTATTGTTCTAGATTGATTTTCAGACTTGTGTTTTATTGGATGAATTTAGTCAATTTTCTCAGATATTGACTACATTTGGCTTACTTTCCGCTATTTTTTACTTGATAAAGTATTTCTCTTGTGATTATAGGTAGCAGAAAAATCTTTAGCGGAAGTAAAACTTAATCATGCAGCAAAGCTTCGAGCGGGGAGCTATAGTGGAGGAATGAAGCGCCGTCTCAGTGTTGCAATAGCTCTAATTGGGGATCCTAAATTAGTTATTTTGGATGAGCCAGTAAGAAGATCATGGGATCATGCATCTACGTTCTATCTGCATTCCATTTCATCCTTTTTTGAAATAGTAAATACATAACAATGGCTTAATACGCATACGAGTCTTACGAGCAAACTCATCGGGTTTCTATCGTATATGAGTATCACAAATTAGCTAAATGAAATTATGATAATCTTCCTTCCCTGTTTAGGGTTTTATTTTAATTGCTTGTCCAACTAGGCATAACAATAGCAACATGTATTCTTTTGTTTGCAGACTACTGGTATGGATCCAATCACGAGGAGGCATGTGTGGGACATCATTGAAGATGCCAAAAAAGGGAGAGCCATTATATTGACAACTCATTCCATGGAAGAAGCTGATATACTGAGTGACAGGATAGCTATCATGGCAAAGGGAAGGCTTCGTTGCATTGGGAACTCGATTCGATTAAAGTCACGGTTTGGTACTGGTTATATTACTAGTGTGAGTTTTCCTGGCAGCACTCCTGGACAAACCCCCGGTGCTACTGGTGACATAGGTGCAAGCGAACATCAACTGGAATCTGTTAAGGAGTTCTTCAAAAACGTATGTTGGAGAACCAAATGTCTTCTATGTCATTTTTCTACAATTAGAAAAGAAGATATTAGAAACTGACTCGAGAACTGATCTAATTGGCAGCGTTTGGATGTGGTACCCAAAGAGGAAAACAGAAATTTCTTGACTTTCATCATCCCACATGAGAAAGAGGGACAGTTAACTGTAAGTTCCACTTCCAGCATATGATTTCACATTGACTTCAGAGCTTTGTAAATTCCAAACCATCTTTTCAGCTACGTGCCCATCAAGAGGTGGGAGAAAAGACAAATTGACTGTTGCTGGTGCATAAGTGACTTTTCTAACGATTCTGCATTCATGGTGATACCTATCTTTTGTAGGAAGCTTTTGTAGTGATGTCCATCTCTAACAGCTCGCACATTTGTTCTTATCATGCTTAGCTACTCTTTAACTGCTTTCATTCTGGATCGTTAACTTGCTCCCTTGAAATACACCATATCTACTTTATTAAAACCGTGCTCTTTTTCAGAGTTTTTTTGCAGAACTCCAAGATCGAGAAAGAGAGTTTGGGATCTCGGATATCCAACTTGGCCTCACAACTCTGGAGGAAGTGTTTCTGAATATTGCAAAGAAGGCAGAGCTTGAAGATGCTTTGGCTGAAGGGAGATGGGCCCCTCTAACCTTGGAGTCCGGCATGACACTTGAGGTAAGGTCACTTGACCCACTTGTTAATATTTATTTACCGTCAGGTGCATGCCCTATTCATGGAAGTCACAATTATTTGTAGAAAAATGATATCAGTACTTCCTGATTTTACTTTGAGGTTTTACATCCTGATGTGGCTGCATAGTTAGCGGTCTAGGTAGGAGAAAATCTAGGGTTTAGGGTTTACCCACAGAATAGATTTATAATATTTTATTAAAAAACTAAAATCTTGCAGATTTTATCTCCATGTTTATCTCTTACTAAGCTGCAATGTGGACGCACGTCAGGACGTAAAGTCTTGGAAGTAAAAACCCACAGTACTTATATCACCTCTCTTATTTGTAAGACCAGATGCAATTATGTGTTGAACACTTAGAGAACTTAATGACGTCCCATTTAAACTTAAAGACTAAATCTTAAACCAGTTGTAGCCTTTCCATCCCACCAGTAGTGACACAACATATGCACATGGTTAATGTTACAATTCATGTAGAATGCCACTTGTATTCAATCCAATAGGAAAGACTCCATTCTCAGTTACTGGACATGTAGCCTCCTGATGATGGTTACCGTTAGTGGGCATGCCTCTAACACAATGTAGGTTCATGATGGGTAGTGTAGATCTCAAAATAAACTATTTAAAGCTGTAAAATCCGATGTCTTTCTCTCTGAACTGCAAGAAGTAACAATGTAGCAATCATTCAGGGAGGCTCAACTGCAAAATGAATTTGGGATTCCGTTACAATATAGTTTTGCTATGGATCAAATTAATATAGTACATTCTGCTAAGAAAACCAACATCGATCTATTCGTGGACTCATTTCCCTCGTATAATTGCACAGATCCCTACAGGGGCCAGGTTTATTGGGATTCCAGGAACAGTGACCACCGAGAACCCCCAAGGTCTTATGATAGAAGTATTCTGGGAGCAAGACGAAGCAGGAACACTCTGCATTTCAGGTCATTCAGCTGAAACCCCAATTCCTCTGAGTGTTCAAACAATTGCTACCTCTTCCTCAACCCAGCGTGGCTTACTCGGTCGATCAAGATCTGTACGAGGGTTTGTAATTGATCCAAGTCAAATTCAAGTACCAAATGGCAGATAACTGTGGCGGATCGGGCGAAAGTCCACTATTCGGTTTGACCAAAAAGCGTGGTGGAGCCAACCTCTGCCTATAGGGTAAGGTATACGCACATAATCTTAATTGGTGTCGATGTCGTCATTTTTGCTCTTTATTCTTGGCAATGCTCTGCTGCCATAATTGTTTGTTTCTTCTCAGTGTAAAAAGAAAATCAAAGTTTCTATAGTAATTAGCATTAGCATTTAGCATTTAAAGAAAGAATGAGATACTGTAGCATATAAATTTTTTTTCTATATTAAACCTAACCATGTTTGAGCATGACTTGACAAGTAAACCTCAGAAGTTAAAACCTCAGAATGCAGGATAAATGACCCCTCCCCTTAGAATATACACAACATTTTTTACCATTCGAAAGATCCAATGCGTCTCTTGTCAGAATCTATCGTGGGTCTCATTATGCCTCTCTCAGACAAATCAAACAAATGCCGGAACTAAGAAATAATAAATAAGACCCAAAAGAAAGAATGGCGTGCATCCACAATAGTGCAAACATTGAAATTATAAAGAGAGCTGCTTCAAGTTTCGACAATGAGAACAAATACCATATACTGGATAGTTGACCTCCCTTGATGGCGCGTCCCTCTCTCCGTTAGAAAACCATCGTTTTCAAAAAGTAATTGGATGCCACATAAGCACAGCTACCATAAAGCTCAGTAAGTTAGATTATGAAAAAAACCACAGTGCAAACATTGAAATTATAAAGAGAGATCGAGAATGAGAACAAATACCATATCTTTGGATAGTTGACAAACACTCGAAGTTAGCATCGGAAAAAGTAAATACTCAAGAGAAGACACCTCAAAAAGAGTAGTCAAAATCATCAAATCAGCAAAAACGGTCAATCATCTCAGCACACCACATCCTTGTTTGTTATTCATCAGTCGCACATTTAGGTTTTACATCAGAATTTTACATTGTAAACCAACCTATGCAAACAAATTATGCCTTTAAATAACAGCTTCAACTGGACACCTTGCTTTTGGCTTACAATCATCTTCTCCACTCTACGATGACCTTCTCTGTAATTAGACAGTAAATAAGAATTAGAGCACATCAAAGATTTATATGACACTACAAATTTTGACAAACGTATATTAGAAAGATTGTAAGCGACATCCTAAATGCATAACAAGCTGATAGTGCTTAGTTATGTGTACAATCCAATAAAATCAGTATATTTGCTGCTACTTTCTGGTTTTTCACCAAAGATTCCATTCGTTCATCATAACATACAAAATACTTGTACTCAGGGATCTAAAAATGAGTTTTCGAATTCAAATCTGAAATGAAAAGAATAAAATAAATTTAAGTGAAGCGCGATTTGAAAAACAAAAAGACTCAATAGTTACATGGTGGCGGTTTTAATGCATTGAAGTAGGTTCAAGTCCCACGAGATTATGTGATGTTGTGCATGAGTAGTCGGCATTTGGATGTAGAAGGAAAATGTGACACAAAAACTAAGGAAGTTCAAGTAAAAGTAAGTAAAAACTACCGGTCTTAAGAAAAACAAATACAGAGTAATACATAAATGTATAACAACACAAACTAGACTTCCTAGCAAGATCATCATCGTCATGCAACTTAAGAAGTACACAGCTTGCAATAGCCACAGGAATATACACTTGACCAATGCTGGTCAGGAACCCAGAGAGCAAAAGCCAGAATAAAGAAACAAGCAGCATAAGAAAGAACACTTACCGTTTCCATCTCTAGAAGACAACAGTGATCTGTCACTTCTGTTTACCCCCTTGCCGCTTACTTGACCCGACCTCTGGGACCGCATTGTCGGTGAATTCACCTTGCCATTTGTAGAAGTCGGTAGAGAGTGTCTCCTTGTAAAACCATTCTTCTCAGTAGCATCTGGGGCAAACCTTGGTGAACCTTGGCTTCGGAGTTTTGCCTTTGCAGATTCTGTTGCTGCCATATAGCTTGGAAGCGTTGGAGTGCTTGGCAGACCATTCTCATCTGCCTTGGCAGGCAAAGATGTCCTCCTCTTGCTTGTTTTAATGTTTTCTTGGCCAATTTGGTCCTCCTCCTTGAATTTTGACTCTCCATTCATCAGAGGGACAATTGTATCATTTCCAGTATTTTCTGATGAAGCTAACTGGACTACTGGTTGATCATCGTGTAGCGCATCCTTGAGCCCATCTTCATCTGTAATCAACTTCACAGTACTACTTTCCACTTCAGGAGGTTTAACCAAAGCTACTGGAACTTCTTTCTTCAACTTGTCAGCGGAATCTCCAACAGCATTATCCAGAACATCAGATGGAGGGCTTGATGCCTTCTTCACACTGCGTTTTGGTTTCTCAGGTTCAACATCCTGCTTATCAGAAGAAGGCTCTGGGATGGAGGTTGAAACCTTTCGCAAATTGCGCTTAACCTTTTCAAGCTCACTTTGTGGATTTTCTTGGACAGCATCCACAGCTGAGGAACTTGACAGTTTTCGCTGGTTTCGTTTTGGTTTGTCACTGTCAGAGGTCAAATGAATTGAACCAGAGGACTCGATGTTACTAGAAATATTCCTCCTGACATTGCGCTTAGGTCGGCCAGGCTCTCCACTATCTAAATTTTGTTTACTCTGCAACTTTGATTCCACAGCTGCTTTCTTTGGCTGTGAAATTGGTCTCCAGAAACGGACCAAGGTCCAGCGTTCTAGCCAACTCCATGCTGAATTTGGTTCTCCTTTAGGATAATGAATTTGCAGGGGCAAGGCAGTAGGAGACTGAGCAAGAACCTAAGACAACATACAGAAGAAATGAAAAAGTGAGTAGCATTAAATGGAGACAGATGAGAAGTGAAAATACTATGTACAATTTCTTAAAGGGAGTAGTATTGCAGCCTAAGACTAAATCATGACACAAATACTTCAAAGTACAGGTAATAACATAGAAACACATGAGAGTACAAGCAGCTACTCATCAAATTTCAAATTTTATTGCAAAACTCTAAGTAACTAATAAACTAAACTTACTTTACATATAAATGCATTAGTTGACAGCTTTCCCCTCCAATCTGATGCATCCAAAGGCTGAGACACCTGACAAAGAATGAAGCGACTACTTTTACAACAGTGGGACAACCAAAATAACCAATTATAACAAGGAGAACAACCATACAGAAACTGCAGAATAAGAACGAACAACTAAAAAATGGTCACAAACTTGACATATCATCTTCTGATTATACATACATGCAAAAATATCTGAATTCGCCAGAAAATATTTCTAGCACATGACTCCTTTTCCAGTATCTATCTCTGGGTCAAAGGATTCCTAAGTAAGAAGAGATAGATCACATGGTTAGAAAAGACCAAGGTTCTGTGACCCAAACAGACGCTCAGATTCCGACCGATAAAAATACTTGTCAAGTATCCCAAGTCAAAAGCCAGATCCAAGACTCTATCCACCCTCCTCCAAAAGCAGATCCACCCTCTACCAGGCTAACACACAGATTGACACACTAAGACACCATTGCAAATAGACAGCCAATGATGATTTTTCTCCATTTATACACAACAAATAATATAAACCTTGGTCAAAAGCAAAACTTTAATAACTCCTGGCAAAATTCTCAAAGAAAAAAAAACTAATTGAAAGTACCTCTACACAAAAGAGAAAACTTGAAAGGAAGGCAATCATAATTTGATAGATGGGCACCTTGCTTATCTTAATAAGATTTAAAGGACAATAACCAACGCAGAAAAAGGTCAAGTACAACCATCGTTCTTATTACTAGTAAATAACTTCATTTAATCACTAAAACCATTAAATATTCAAAATATTTTTTAAATAATCAAGAAATAAAAAATCTCATCCTCATAAAAATGTAAGCAAACAGTATGCTTCTTTTTTGTTCAAAAGTTGTGTGTTTTTAAGCAATATGCTTCTTTCTCTGAAACATCAGCAAGCAGAATAGTTTTCACATAAAAGCAAGGAACATAGTTAAGATACAGAAGAAATATGAACAAGAAAAGAGTTACCAAATTCTTTCCCTGAAGCTTTTTACTATATGCTTCAAGCCCCAGATCAGTACGCCGCACTCTCTGCCCTCGAACCAGTGCCTGTATCTTGACAATTCCGTGCAAACAGTAGAGAGTGGCAATAGCTTGTCTCCTCACCAAGTGACCACGAACTAAGGCCTGCAGCCTTATGATACCTCTTAGTGCCCGAAATGCCCTGCGAGCCTGTAAAAATACTTGCTTAAATCAGCCTATAATGTATATTCACCATACCAGAAAACGAAATAAAATAGAAGTTGAGAACGTGTGCGCGTGCACACACAAACAAAACAAGATGGACTTTTCCAGCATTTAAAATTAAGCATAAGATGTGGGAGATCTACCAGATAACCTCTGAAAGCTGCCTGCACTTTTACAGCAGCTTGCTCTTCTCTGAGTCTCGGTGAACCATGAGTTACCACTGAACCAGCAGGTCCATGTAATTCTCCATCATGATTGATTCCAGGGCTCCGAACTGCTAAAGGTACACCTGTTTCTAACTCCAACACCCCACTTTTATCGGTGGTTGTAGGTAGTGGATACGAAATGGAGGGAGAATTTGAGAGCAGTTCAGCTGCTGGCCCCTTGCTTGTAATCCACACTTCCTTATCATTTGCATGTTTCTTCGCACACAAACAGTGAGATTGATTAGAAAGATCCCATCATATATAACTTACAGGCAGTGCTCTGCAACATCTATTTTGGCAGCAATATGTTTAAGCCCTAATGCAAGGTTAAAAGCATACCTGATATTCTCTTCCCTTTCCTGCAGTAGACTTGGATGATTTCTTGCCAAAAAGCAGTGTCTTAATCCATTTTCCAGGAGATTTTCCCATTGCAGGAAAAGTAACCCCTTAAATTTCCAGAATCTAGAACCAAAACCTACAGGCCAGAAGAGATCAAACAAGATATAAACAAACCAATTCCACTCAGATATATGTGCAACTTTCGAGAAAAAAAAAAATTAACTTATTCACCACTGGAAAGATCTAACAGGACAACTTTTTGGGAGTTAACTGGATCAATCTATTATTTAAAGCATCTAATGGAACTCGTCGAAAAGCAATGCAAATTAGATAACTCATTTCTATAACAACCAAATATGATAAATCTACTATTTAGATGATCCAATGGAACTCGTGAAAAAGCAATGCCCATTAGATAACTCGCTTCTAACAACCAAATATTAAAGCATCAAAGAGAAGCTCGGAACAATGGGTAGCCCTCAGGACAGAACAATATTTTTTGGCCATATTCCACCCGAAAATTTGCCCGAAACCATAACGTGCAATACGATGGATCTTCCAGAAAAAGAAAAAGAGAAAACAACTGGCAGACTGGGATCCTTAATCAAGCAGAATGAACATGACATAAAAAAAAAAACAAAAAATAAAAAAGTGAAGATCTTTATGTGACGGACACTAAGAACCTTTGAAAATAAATCTTGAACTCTAACATAGTACCCAAAAAACCCTAACATCGTATCATTCATCTTCCTGAAGCACGGAGAAAAAAGCATTACAATGCGTAAACGAACAGACGAAGGAAAAAAAACGAAATGACACCAGAAACACGTGCGCGATCCACTCAGAGAAGTATCTATTTGAAAATAAACAACGCAAACGTGAATCAAACAGATCTGCCACTCACAGAACCAATGCCGCGCCCCTAAACCCTCACTCCTTCATGCTTCCACCTGCAAAACCAAAACCAACCAGTACTCGCCAACGTTCGAAGATCTGAAGATCATAATCTAGACGAAAGAGTAAAGGTAGTCGATTCCAGAAAAAAAAAAAAATCAAAAACAGAAGCAAAATGTACCATCACTTCGTTTCAATTTCGTTTCATGTCTGCTGTCTCCAAGACCCTAAAGGAGCACGCGATCGAGCAGAGCAGAGCAGAGCGAGCAAGCACAGTCTACACTGGGAAAAAAAAAAGGCATCAAATGGAGCAACCAACGTGTAAATAAAATTAAACTTAGCCTTAAAAAAAAAAAAAAAAAAAAAAAAAAGAAGGAAAGAGTAGAAAAGCAGAAATTCACACTGAAAAATACGGCGAAGTGGTTAAGCGAGGAGTGTAGGTGTACCCGAGACAGCTTCTTTAGCCTTCAGCGTCAAAAGTGATTTATCTTCTAACCGTTAAGGCAGTAGTGTAGTGTACGTGTCAGACGAAGCTTCTTGCCTTTTAACTAAAGTAAGACTTGAAATGACTATTCCACCCTTCTATATGAGGCAAAATTATGCACGAGTATTTAATACGCCCCTCTGCAGAGAAGGAAAAGTGGCTGGAGGGTCCTTATTCCTGTGACGGCCCCACCACGTTCTTACGGCTTCCCGAGCCCGTTCCTCTCTTCGGTGGGACCCCGGTAATTACTGTGCAGTTGGTCGTGTTTAAATACCAAAGACGAATAACTCAAGAAGAAATTTAAATTAAAAAAAGCCACGGCAAATAACCACTTTGGAGCAGGGTATTATAGTCATCATACAATAAAAGGAGAGCAGGTCCGAAGCCACGCCAAATAGATCTCACGGGGGCAGAACCGTCACATTTGTAGGGTGGAACCGTCTTAGTTGTTTATTAATATTTTATTATCTCGAGTACGTGCCGTGAAAAATAATCAGACACCGGACCGGGTTTTGTCGGAGATAGATAGTCGTTGCAGTAACCTAATCACCTAACGACATTTTCTTCTGTGTTAGAAAAATAACCCGATGTAAATGCCACTACTAGAGATCGTATTTACAAAATCACCACGAAAGGGAGGGGGGGTTCCCCTTATGATTGCGTCCACCTGGGGTGAGGTGGCAGGTGAATAATAATCGAATCGTGAGATTATTCCAAATCAACGATCCAACGGCTCGGATCAAAAGAAGGTCACAAATGCAAGTTCCGTCAGCCTTAAATAAAGCCTTAAAGCGAGCAAGTATTACTTGGCGGCCTTTGCCTTTTGTTAGCCGGAGCGTGAGAAAGTGAAACCAAAGATGTCATGTTCCAAGTTCCAACAGCCTTAGAATTATAGAATATTACATGATGATATGCTTTTTGGGTTTTTTAAACTATAAAGTAATATACTTCAGTTTTTTTTTATTGAAAAGGCTTTTTATTATTAAATGACCCTTGAGAGTTGAGATTAGTTGCCTAATTTTCAATATAACCTTTTGATTGGCTTTTAAACCTAAGTCAGGCATTAAATTGGACATGTAGCTGGTTTTGGTGTAACCAGGTTGATCCCATTCTACCTGGTTAAACTAAAATATGTTATTATTCAAAGTGTTGTTATAGTTGCTTGTGAATTGTAACATGAGCAACCACTATGAATTTATTGCCTTTAAATTTTTTGACCCATTAAACTGATCGATTACAAAAATAAAAAAAAATATTCCCATTACAGTTCAATCAGGTTAAAATGACCAATTTTTTTTTTTTACAATAATGCTCTTGAGTGTTAAAAGTAAATAATAAAAATTATTTGAGGGGGAAAAGGTAGGATCCTTCTAATATCAGGAGGGAGAGGGCATGCCCTCACAAAGAGACAAAGGGAAGGAAGGAAGAAGCATGTAGAGACAAAGAGAAGGAAGGAAGAAGCATGTAGAGTCCCCTCTTAACTCTTCTTGCTCCCTATAGTAGTGAGGAACAAAGAGTGTTAAGGATTGAGATGCTTCACTTACTTTCCTTCCATCTAGTGAAAAAAAAGGGGGGGAAAGAGTTTTTGTTCGCTCCTTCATTCCTTCCTCCTTGACAAAAAGGAACAAAAGAACACAGCTTATCAGGGTTCTAATTGGTAGAAGAAACAAGAACAAGGGTTATATTTATTTTCTCTTATTGCATCATAACAAAAGCCAAAGATGTTAAAATTGATTATTACCATTTTTTTTCAAGGTTTAGTAAATCAGACAATCAAAGATTAGCACATGAGGTATCATATGAATAAGGACATCACAATCAAACTTAAAAACTAATACAGTACAAGATACTTAAAATCAAGGCACTGTCCACATCTAAATTAATAAATAGTTGTGTCAAACATGGACATGCAAGTGGGGCCAATAGAGTAATTAAATACAAAGTTCTAATTTACTCATTTCCATCGTACTCCATAAAAAATAGATAAAGGTAAAAAGGTAACTTACAATGATAAATGATAGATTATGGATAAACAGAAGGAAAATGATATCATTACTACCATATTATATTTTCCTTTGAGGCTTTATAATGGGCTGACAAACTATCAAGTAAAATCATAAACTCTACTATGGTTTTACAACGGCGGCTTAATCGAATCGAAGATGACTCGACCGAGTTTATTCTCAGTTTTGTCCCCTCTTGAGGCCACCTCGTTCCATAATTAAGCCCCAAATAGATGACAATAAAGGCTGTTGTTGACCCATCCGAAACGAGACGTGAATGGGGGGTTCAATCGTTTTAGACGGTGGATTTAAATCGCTGCGGTTTCTGGTCACGGTTGGGTCTTGGGTGTCGGCGGAGAGGTGAAGGGTCACTTTGGAGGAGGTTGGTGCGATGGGACATGCCAGCGTAAAAAAGAACGGGAAATATGAGAGAAGAAGAAGTGGTTACGGATTCGTCCACCTGTAGAGGATAAAAAGCTAAAAAGAGGTTCTTCTTTGAGTATTTTAGAGTATTATTTGTGCATTGTGATTCCAATCACGTTAGCTACAGGGGATTAGATGTTTGTTTGGATTGCCATGACATGTGAACTAAACCGGGTAGTTGAATTGAACTAGGTTTAACTTGATTTTTTGTGTGCTGAATCAGTTACAAAACTCACAGGCAGACAAAATCCACTTGTCCGTTTTCATTCATCAACTTAGTTTATGGAGACTAGTGAGCTGAGCATCTAAATCATACAATAACGTCCCTCGTCCAAGATTAGTTATGGAGACTAGTGAGCTGAGCATCTAAATCATACAATAACCCTCGTCCAAGATTAGTGCCGTCCAATCATATAAGAGGGAACAATAGACTCTTTCTTAACTTTTAAACATGGGATCATCAATCCGAATCAGCCGTGTAACTCAAATTAGGAATATTAACCCTTGTCTACTTACCTTTTCTTATATCCGAAACCATCAAGCTATTGCATTATATTATCAATATGTGGGATTGAGAGTATATCGATTGGCGAATTTTAAAAGATATAGTCATACGAAATAGTCAAACTTGGGCAGGACTCGCCCTTAAACAAGCATTCATAAAAGAGTTCTTCACAAAAGTTGTGATCTTGTGAATCTTAGCTTCTCTCCTTTCCCAGCCAAAAAAGATCTCACTAGTGTGTCTGCTACTGAGTCTCTTTGTATTGACGAAGAAGCCTCACTTGTGGCAAGTTTTGCAGAATGTTGCGGTGTGTTCATTGACCCAATGTGTTAACTTTCAATGTCCTTGTTGCTCCCCTTGAATCAATTGATTTACAAGTTACGAATCTCCCTCAATAACAATAGGATAATTTAGACAACATTGTTTAACAATAAGTAAAGTGAGATACAAGGTAAGGATTTCAACTTCATTGCTGGTTTTACTATGAAGGGATCAACAAACAATAATTATGGGTGCACACTTGGGAATTTCTTATTACTAATCCACTACCCCGCCAGATTTCTAATAGAGATGGATGACCCATCAAAATTTGTCTTTAACACTATAATCGAAATGGCAGATTTCTTTCTGTTGAGTGTAGAGGTGTAAACGGCACATAATCGAAATGGCAGAGACATTTCCAATTACCATATTCGATTATAAAATTCTTTGTTGTTTTTGTTTCATCCATTTCAACTTAGGGTTCTAGGTTCTGTAGTTTTCGATCATTTCCGATTAAAATAGTTCCTTAATAAAAAATGTCTCAACAGTAAAACATCAATTCGAAATCCATTAAATAATTTCTGTTACTAGAGAAAATGAAAAGGACTTCGAGTAATTTCTGTTAAAGCTACTTCGAACTTCCTAAAATGAAAAAAAATACACGATCTTGAGTCCTATTACCGATGAGATAAAGTGAAAATCAAAGAGAGAACGAAAAAAGGTAGAGAGAGATACGAAGAGAGACAAGAAAATCGCAGAGAAAAATCAAGAAAAGAGAATTAGAAAAAGAAAGAGTAATCGAAAAAAGAAAACTAAGGGGGGGTTAGTGCATGGGGATATTAGTGTCAGGGACATGAATATCTCAGAAAAAATACATTTTTGGGTTAGTGGAATATAGTCGGTTATGAAACGGGATTCTCCTTAAATTTAGGAGAGACATTAAATTCTCACTCTCTTTGTAATTTGTTGCTTTGAGTGAGAATTTTTTGTCACTCCTAAATAGGTGGAATTTTGAATTCTCCTGAATTCTCTCACCACACCTAACATAAAAAAAATGAAGTCATGGTCTTTATTTACTCAGAATTTAATGTCAGTTACTTTAAATTCTCCATAAACATCACTTTCTCTTTGGACTAACCCCCTGTAAAGAAAAAGAGAGAAATCATAGGGAGGAAGAAACATTCCTTGGGATTAAACCTTCGGTGCAGGCTCGTCGAAGTCGTCCACCATATAGTTAGCGATGATTGAATCTAAGGCTGCATTTAGTAACACTCTTTGATGAAGGTTTTTTTTTTCTTATATTAACTCTTTGAAAGAGTTTGCTCTTAAAGAGAACTCTTTAAACAAGGAGATGCTTTTGGCTATGTTGATAGAAAAAAAAAACTTTAACAAATAGAAAAGTCGTCAATTTTGTTTGGCAACAAAAAAAAAAAAAAATTGTTTTCAAATATACATAGACAATAACACCCTTATATATAAATAATTAATGAGTCATACAATGGGTTGTCTTTACAATTCTTTTAACATGTCTTGTTTATGGCTATTTTCTACTCTTTTCTATCAACAAGACCTGTGTAAAATCAGCTAAGTGGTACAGAAAACAAAGGAAAACCAAAAAGGCCTTGTATAAGTTTTTTTTTCTTGTTGAGTACTTTTATGAGCATGTGAATAAAAGAGAAGTAGCAGAGGTGGAATCCTTGAATATAGATTTTATTTGTGAGAGAGGTGGAATATTTTAGGGTAAATTTAGAATTTAATCAAAATATTAGAGAGATAAGTGTCTAAAAATAATGTCTGAACGACTCCATTGGAGAAGTTTACTCCTCTTTGGAAGAGTCTCGTGCTCTCCCAAAGCGACAAAAAATGTCTCCACCGAAGCGAGCTTCAAGATAAAGGAGTCCTAACCAAACACAATATTCGGGGTTAGAGTCATGAACCGCTTTTCAATTTCACGGCTCCAAGAAAGATTTAGCGTTAGGCTTATTTGCTTGAAGTGGGAATAGTGTTTGCGCTCAGGGGTCATTTAAGACTAAAAGAAAATAGGGATTTGAAAATTGACTGATGGTTGGTGAAAAGATGAGAGTCCAAGATTAAATTACTTAAAGGATAATAATATATAAAGTAAGGGACTAAGGCTAATAATAAATAGTTACAATAGTGAATAGTAATACATAAACTAAGGGACTAAAATTAATAATAAATAGTAATAATACCAAAACTAAGGGACCACTGTTACTAATAAATAGTAATACATAAACTGAAGGACAGTGGCTAATAATATATAGTAATACGTAAAGTGATAAACTATGTTGAGCCATGATTGTTGGGCTTTTGGAATTTAGAATTTTAGTGTAATGCTACAAGTGGTATAAATCAGTTGAATGTTAAATATTTAAATTTTTTTAGGTATTAGTTATTTGAAAAAATAATTTCAGTACTGCTATATTTTACTATGAGTTTTTAGACTTACTTTTAGAATTGGAAGATAGTTTTCACTTTATTTCTTATTTAGACTGCTAACTAGGATGCCACGTCATGTTGTAAACCCCCACAGTAAATTTTGGCAAGTAGGTATATCACGACTCTAATTATTATCCAGGGGTTATCTTATTTCATCATTGTACCTTGAAACTTTGTAATGTAACTTATCTCATATCTCTCTCTTGGTTATGACTCATGCTCATGGGGAGGGAAGAATAACAAGTATTGTAATAAAGTTCTCAATGATAAGGAATAGGCATATAATATTTATAATTTTAAGGATTGGTCATTGTTTAATGAGCTAATTGTATAATTAATAATAGATTTAATGGGTTTCATTTGAACATATTAATACATGTCAATAAATTTAAGACCTTTGTTTGATTTAATAACTATTTATAGAGTTATAAAATAGTATTACATGTTGCATAATAGACAATAGTAATATAAAATGAAATCATAGTACAAACTTAACTCATTAGTCATGATTCATGTTGCTGTGACTAAGTCAATGAGGTGAAGCTGAGCATAGCACAGTGAGGTCTTGAGTTCGAGTCTCCTAAAATATGAAGTTTTTCCTACGCTAGCTACGACTTATAGAAAAATAATCAATGTAGCATTGTATTAAACCCACATGTAATGGAATCAAGTTTTTTTAAAAAAAAAGTCTAAGTCAATGAGTCAAATAGATATAGGATATAGCTGATAAAAATCATAAGATAACGAAAATATAAAATAAAATATAAAAATAGAATATAAATTAAAATAGGAGGGAATAGCTTTGTAAAAATTTTATATAATTATTATTAAAACTCTTTTTTTACTAATGTTACCAATTTAATTTATAGAAACAAATAATTAAAATACCATTTTTTGATAAAAAGAAATTAGTAAATTAATCAATTATGAAAATATTAAAATTAAAAAACGAGAAAGATCGATAAATTTACCATATTACCCTTGTTTAAATGGCGGAACCGTAGAATGGATTCGAAAGAGTTATTTTTCATAAGTGGTGATATAAGTACTATGGAGTCCTGATGTGGCGTCCACATTGTAGTCCAAGTAAGAGATAAACTAGGAGATAAAATCTACAAAATATATATTTTTATAATAAAATATTATTGTCCTATGGGTAAACCCTAAACCTTAAATTTTTTCTTACTTGGGCCACCAACTACTTTGCCTATTCACAATGTAATACCCCAAAGTAAAATCACGCATTACTAATATCATTTTTCTATTTATACTTAGATTCATCTTATGAGCAAACTTATACTCATTCTAGGCTACCTTTCTAATGATGTCGGCCTGGTTCAAATCAACGGGCAAACTTAGTTAAATTATTTTAACTCGAGAGTGACCTGGCTCGGCTCTTATGTACACGAACTACTTATAAACGTGATGACATTACAAGTAGTCATTAGAGTTATAAATCCTGATTTTTTATTGTACTATTTTTTAACCAAAAAACGAACATCTTCTAAGTATGCCACATCAAAACAATTGTGATGTAACATACCGAGTAAGAAACTAGTATATGTTATCATCGTATAATTCCCCACCAATACATTATGGTAGCTTATAGTTATTTCCTGTAAATATCTGTGATCTAATGTGTAGGTAGACACGATTGGATACATAATGGGTAATGCCTATATCTTCTATGCATTAATGATTTTGTATCAGAACTATAATAAGCAGAGCTAATCAACGGCCAGGATCAGAGGACACATTCTGTACACGTAGGACCCTCTTTTGGTTTTAACTCAACAATTATTCTCAGGATTGCCACGTACAATTGCTACTTGGATTGACGTGGCTGCAGCTCTCATTGACAACGAGGCAAATGACACGTCTGGACAGCTTAACATTTCGAATTTCGAAATTCAAATCGAGGGCTGAGGACAGGCTTTCCAGTGGGCCAGGGGACGCGGCTGCGGTTCAAACTTGATCCAATTTCTTTGAGGGATTCTTACTCATTTTTTAATCGTAATTAGGCCGTTAATGGCTTTAGTTTGAAATCAATGGACGCCTCTTTTCCCGCTCAAACGCGTCCCTACCATTTTTTTTTTCTGGCGATTATATACATTCCAGAAATCGACCCTTCTTCACGCCTGAACTCGGTGGCTCTTCGATCTCTTTGCTCAGTCTTCTGCGATCCTCGAGCATGGATGCTGCGAAAGATCAGTCGGCGGGTCCTGGTAATTTCTGTCCCCTGTTTTCTATACGTCTGGTAATGGTGTTATTTAGTGTCTGTTCAAGAGTTGATCTGATTTGTCCTTACTCTCTTGTTTCAGCCGCTTCGGCGCGATCGTCCAAGTTGAGATATTCGCTGCGATCTGGGGGTAAAGGCAAGGACGATAAACCTGGGATCGCTGAGACTCCGGTTTCTTCCTCCGTCAGGAGGTATTTGTTTTCCATAGTTTTGTCCGCCCGTTAGTCTGTCATCTCGAGTGATGTTTCATATATATGTTTTTTGTATATCTCGGTACGATTCGCTTATGGTTCGTTAAAGATAGGTCGTATGATGAAGTTGGTGCGGTTTTCTCTGATGAATTGCCATTGCAATATCTAAAGGAGGGAGTGAGCATTTTCTTCTGTTTTTTTTTTCTTTCATTTTCTTCCTGTCTCACTTTAAATGGATACGGATTGGAGCTTCAAGGAATTTAAAGTGCAAATTTTGAATTTTCAAGAAAAATTTTGACGTCCTCTTTTCCGATCAGAAATCCTGATTTTTGGGTTCGGGAAAGAAATTACTCTTAAGCCAACCGGAGTCTTCTAATCTTCGTTGTTTACTTCTGACCACATGTAGCTTCTAGCTTGGAAGCAACTTTTAAGCCATAAATGGGGAAAATGTCCCTTCGAACCTGAGGGGAGAGACCGTAGTGGGGTAGTGTTTGTAATTTTGGAGGACTGTGACACGACCAATCGTCTTGTTTTTTTACTCAACGAACAATTCCATTTCGTTTCTTTGTCATTTGGCACTCTTTTAGCTTGAACAACAGAAATTTGTTCTTTTTCGTAATCTCTGATGGAATAGCGATGGGGCTTTTGATTGCATTAAATACTCTAGACCCCTCTATTCAAGATTGAGCTTTTGACTTTTATCAATGTCAGTCAGTTTTGGCCCTTATAGAATCTTAGGTCGTGCTAAGGAAAAAATTGTTTTGGTGTCTCAGTTTAAAAACTTAATAAACTCAATTGATGATTGTCGCATCTTGTCCCTTTTTTGTGTGTTGAAAGGCAATATCTAATTTATCATGTTCTACTATCTGAGTCGAGTCACATTCATTTGAAACACTTAAAGCAAAAAAAACATTTGTCTAACATCAGTTTAAGACTTCAAAAGTTGCTAATTTGCAGGTTTTGGTTACTCCGTACTTGTCCTTTAGCATTCAGCTTTTTTTTTGATGAATTTGTTTTGCAATCTTTTTCAGGGGAAGGGCTGCTTCTAATATGAGTAAAAGTGTGAGTGTTCTTGAGCTTTCAGCTAAAGACAAGGCAGGCAAACCACCTCGCCGACTGTCGATTCCTCCAAAGCCTGCCAACAGTCCAGCTCCCAGATTTTCAAGTAATATTACTCCAATCTCAGAAACCAGAACTAAGAGAAGAACAAGCGGGTTAGACAAAAGCGATACTCCAAAATCGGACGTTTCAATGTCAGCTCATAGGAGAAAATTCAGTGTTCTTTCTTCTGTTTCTTATTGGCTGTCTCAGATTAAGCTGTCTGAAGCAGCTGCCAAACACTCAATTTCACTCGGTTTCTTTAAGCTTGCTCTAGAGTCGGGGTGTGAGGTAACTTTCTACTTACTTTCGTATCAAAAACCTTTTTGTATTTGCGGAATCTGATTTCCGATTGTAAAATACAGCCTCTGCAGCGACTGCGAGACGAACTAAAATCATATGTTCGTCGCTACAATTTATTGGAACTTGGAGAATCAACGAAAGAATTACTGAAAAGCTATGATATTCCGGAAGATCTAGGACAGGTCCAGGTTTCTGAGACTTGTTCTCAGGGACCCAATTCATCTGATGAAGATAGCCATGTGTTTTCCTCAGTTGAAACTGGGAATTTGAAGCCCAAGTCCTTGAATTCAGAAAATATTCCTGCTTTCGTGGATACCGAAACGGTTAAAAAAGAGAATATGCAAAAGAGACTTCCAGTTTCGAGGAACAAGGAGTCAGTAAAGCGAACTTTAAACCGGAGCTCTGGTCAAAATGGTAACCAAAATATCCAAAGAAAATCTCAGAGGCCCACTAGGGAGCAGGATTCTAGTAAAGCACGAGGAAGGAAGATCAATTCTGAGAAGAAACTTACTGCTGTGGAAGGTAAGGGTGTTTTTGAGCTTATGTCGAAAACCTAATTGTTTACGGACTGATATGTGGATCTAACACGAATGAGTTACCAAATATTCATATTGGATTCAACCACTTAATGAGTGATGGACTATAGTCCCATATGAATTCCATCCATCATTCTTCTTGTGTTTTTTATTTCTGTTGCCTGAACTTGAGGCATTTCCTGGACATAATTAATATTACTTATTCTGCAGATTGTGCTGAAGTGATGGCTAATGGGGAGATTCAGCAAGAAGACAAGGAAAACCTGGTATGCTCCACTAACTTATGGCAGTTTACACTTCACAGATTTAAACTGATATAAAGCATGCCCTTTCGTAGGAGGAATTGGCAATTTTATAATTGCGCTTTTTAATTAAAGGCAACCATTTAAATTTAATACTATCCAGTTACTTTCATGTTTAGGTTGGCAACGAAAAGCTTATAAAAAATGCAAATAAAGCTGTTGCTTTAAGCTGGTTTAAGGGAAACTAACTAAATTTTACCTCAAATTCTTTTTGCTCTGTACATTTAAACAGATAAGGAAAATGAGTTTCTTTTTGTTTGACAAAAAATGACCTTTTTTTTTTTTTTTTTCCTTTCCACATGAGTAACTAACTAGCTCCTTTTCGTGTGCTAGGATGTTCCGGAGATCGTGGAGACTGGCGTAGCTGCTGAAGTCTAGTTATGGACATACCTCATGTGAAAATTTGATAGACGTATATAGTTTTTTCTGCTTTGTTTTTGCCTTTCTTTTGAGAATTTCTCTTGAATATTATAGAGAGAATGATGTGGGAGTATTTCAGCGTGAGTGTCGAGCATGGTGTGACAGTGAGCAGTGCTGTTGTCTTTGCTTCTATTCGTTGGTGTGCAAACTCATTTGTATTGTTCATTCATGTTATTTATACTTAAAACAGCGATTGATAGCTTTGTAGTGTGATTGTAAGATCAAGGCAAACCATCCATTTATGTCGGCAGCAAGTGCAGTAGCCGTTCGTTCTGGGACTTGTGAGACTGACCTTTTTTGACATTAACAGAATGAGTCCAGCAGTGGTTTCCACGCCATAACGAAAGATAGTGGGAGAGAAGGGCCCCTCCCTCGCCACAATTGTGTCTGCATAAGCCAGCCAGGTTTTTAAATACTGCAATTCAAATGGGCTTCTTAACCACAAGGTTAATCCATTTTGTCTTTTGATCCAAAAGAAGCCATCTCCGTCTATTAATGTTAGTTCAACTGAATGAATCCATGGATATGCTCTAACGCAGGTGGGACCTGGGACGTCCTTAGCTAATTCATATGGAGATTAACCTGCAACATTGTTGGTTATAGTCTGTTTCCCTTGCTCAATATGAAGATGAACAGGCAGCCTGAGAGGATCCCCGTAAGTTAAATAGGGTAAGAGGTTTAAGAGGTTTTAATATGAGTTGATTGGAGAAAGCCCTTCATTCTCCATTTGCTCTCCCTCTTGCATGAGGAAAAAATGGGCCTACAGACGGAGGGACGTGAATGCAATTATTGACATTCTAGTTCTTACAGATGAATCACGAATGAGTGCAGTTTTGTATTTTTGCAATTAAGTCAATAGAGAAGGCAGTTACCCGAAAAAAAGTCAAATAAGAATGGCGAAACGGTATTACCGATCAGTATGAAGCTTAAATTAGGCCGCATTCAATCACCCATTAATTCATTATACTCAATTAATGCTTCAAAGATTGCCAAAACGCATTTGCCATTCTCGCTTGACCTTCCAGGATCGAAGCTGAGATCCGTGATCGGCTTCAGTCTTTTTTCTATTTTTTTCTGGGCAAGCTTGAACAGTACGTGAACCAGCTGAATTGCTAAAAAAAAAAAAAAAAAAATCGGCATCCCCTTTCAGTCTCGGTGAGCAGGAGGCAGGAGCTCCAGGGGAGACCTGGGTTCTCTTAATTAGCACATGCGGGAGCTGAAAAATGATTACTTTATCATGGCAGAGCCTCAGACATCTGGCTCCGCTTGCAGCTCTCCGTGACAAATCGACCGACCTCAACGCTCCCTCGTAACGAATTTGGAAAATGCATGACGACGTCTCTGCTATTTCCCTGCTGCTGATATCCCGGTACCCTGCGCGTTCCATCATAAACTCTTTTGTCTCGCTGTTTGGGAAGTTCCGGACGTTCTTTCGATTAGAATCTCCTTTCTTGTATCCGATCTGTCGTCCATTATGTAAGGGTTGGAGCATTGTTCGATTTTGAGCTACATTTATTTGTATCAACTTTCAATTCTTCATTTTTTAAGGGCTTAATTATTGGACAGCGTTCGTTCGAGTGAAGAGAAGGTATGAGGTTGATGTATTTGGAGTGAGCATTCTGTCGCAATTTACTTCGATTTGCGGGAGTTCGTAGATATTATTAATTTTGAGGATGAGGCGGAGAGATGGCGTATTTCGACGGCCAGTTAGGAGGAGGTTCTCGGGGGGATTTTGGTGGATTTTGGTCGGCATGGCGATTTTGCTGCTCATTGTTATTCTCAGTCGCGAGAGGAAGAGCAGATCTGAGCTGTTGGTTACTCAGGTGCGCCCTTTATTTTTGTTTTGTAATCGTTGCGTGGCATTGTGATTTTTTGCTTTCACATCATGTACATGGATCTGCAGTCTCCCTCACTGCTTTGGGTTTTCTTTTAATATTTTAGAGCTTGATGTGGAAGCATCGGTGTGCACTCAGGGTTGTGCATGACTTTGTTTGTTTTAGGAGAACGTCAATTAAGGTCCGAATATTAAGCTGCTTCTTTCTAGAGCAAGCTCCGCCACCTTAGGCATTGTTTGAGCCTGGGAAAGTTATCATTAAAATCACACCGTTTTAGTTCCAAAGTTTCAATTACGATCTGCTTGATAGGATTCTTAAGGTACATATGTGAAATATTGGCTGCTCTAAGAATCCTGATATGATTTGAATTTCTTAAGTTCAGTATGGCCCGGAAAAAGAAAATTTTATTTACTTGTTGCTAGGTAAAAACTAATTCACTGCATACGCTTTAAAAACTCATTTAGTATCCGCCTATTTGCACTTTTTTTTCACTTATTAATGGCCACACATGCAAGTTTTTATCAAATACGTTTCCCCTTTCTGGTGCCCTATCTTTTAAAAGGAGGAATCACTCTTGTGCCTGGCAGTGTAAAATCTGGTATAAGATCCTAGATATTTTGATATCTTACTAAAATATTAACTTGCATGGTATTTGGCATCCCTTCAGTACGACATTTATTTTATCAGACGCCTAGATCTGGGATTAATTGCCAGTATGTGAAACAATGGTGTAGAGCATTGATGCTGGCTTCTCATACAAACCTCATTTATCATACTTTCAAAACTTTGATTTTGGTTTTGGTTTTGGTTTTGGTGAGTTAGTTAGAAAGTCTCGTGAAGATTAGCCAGTCTGTATGAATCTGTCTAGGTTCTAATTTATTAATTATTTGTCTTTAAAATTGGCCAGATATGCAAATGCATGTCAAAGATCTAGTTCTGTTGAAAAAGAGAATATGACTTGATGCTGTTGAAAAAACATTGACAAGGATTAACTAGTTCTGTTTATCCATGAGGGTAAGTATACTCACCATGAGAGAATTTTTGGAGGTTGTCAGACACTGATAGCTAAAATCTCTGATTGTTGAGACAGAACCTGAGTGACAAAGTGGCAAGTGTCTTTTACTTTTTGTTGCCACTATAAGAATGACTCCTTTGGGTTGTGCTCCTGATTTAAAACAACAAAAAATTGTCCAAAATGTGCCTCGCTTAAATTCTACTGTTTACAGGCTAGGGTGTGAAATATTATACACTATTAATGAACTGGGGGGGGGGGGATCTTTGGATCCTTAGACTCACCTCATTGACGTCCGATTGACTATGTGAAGGAATAATATTCTGAAATGCACAAACAATTTTTTAGTTGTCCTTGTGGAGTTGCAAACAGTATGAATATCATAGATAAATAGATTCTGTTGTGATGACAATAACGCCTTCTTTGTCTTCTCATCGGAGTTATTTCAGATGGACAATTTCTTATGTATCAAACCATAAGTATTTCTTACGGAGCCTGTCCACGCACAACATGCTTATAGTCTGAATTGATATGATCCTTATAAGGTTCCTCTTCTGAGTGAAATTCAATGGGATCAATAGAGACCATGCTACCTTTGCTATTCAATGACCACATCATGCTTGAGTGCACCAGCTACATGCTACCTTTGCTTTTCACACAAGTACTTCTTTGTTTTTTTTTTTTTTCCTATTTTTGAAAGGTTGAACTCAAGACTTCATGCTAGTTTGTGGCTGCTAAGAATAAGACTCTTTGCCAAAAATCCTTCATTTTAATATCATTGATTATCCTTCTATTTTCTTGATTCTCTAGCATCAAGTGCTTATAAATTGCTCTCTCTATTTATCTCTCACTCTCTCTCCCTCTCTCTACTTCTCTTTGCCAAAAATTCCTCTCCCTCTCCTTATGTTCATGCCACTTTTTGTTACATATCACTTTTCCTGTTGATTCTAGTTCTGCCTGTTTAGTTCTTACAATGAATGAGATATATGCACTGGGTTTACATTATGAACCTCACTGTTTTTTGTTTCTAACTTTGGGTTTAGTTTGTCATTCATGCAATTAGTTTTATTGTCAGAAACTTTAGAATGTAATATTTTTGAAATGGCGTCTCTTTTTCTTTCTCTGAGAAGAATATAGAACGTCTTGCTATGCTTGTGTAAAATTGCAATTACCACCTTTTTTTTTATTCTTTTTATTTGATACCATGAACTGCCTTGTTTGGTGGAGTCGAGGACAGAAAGTTTGTGCTTATGCATATCTGTGATAGGACCATGCTTCTTGTGGTGATTAATTCATAATTTGTATATTTGGTATTAGAAGGTCAGAAGTTAGGGCCTAATTTTTCCTCCCTCCATAGAAACAACAAATGGTAAGGGTGAAAAAGAGAGCATTGTTGGGAGTTGTGGGTCCTGGTTATCCCTCCCCTCCATAAAAACAACTACATATGTTATTGTGGTTGGGTCAGTTCCTCACCAAATGTCTAGTTCAAGTGTGGGGCCTCTTCCTACTTAATAAGAACAGGATATTTTCAGTCCTAACCAGTGTGAGGCTATCATCCCACTAACAACAACTCTCACTCCAAAATTATTAGGGTAAGAAATGAAACTCATTAGCAGCCATAGACTACTAGATAGTTTTGCATATTAGTACCCTCCTTCATTTCCAAACGTCAAAACAGTTATCTGTCTCATCACATGGTAAACACACTCAATGGCTATAAACCATATCTAAGATGAGTCACATTCATCCCAACATGACTAGCTGAAGTAATGAAGCCTCTTGCTAGCTAATATGCTTAAAGTTTTTAGTCCCAAACCTACAGACAAACTTTCTCCCACTCGATGTTAACTCTCTTTTCAGATAACAAGATTGAACTCTTTCAACTGGTGACCTTTTTGGCCCACTAAAAAAATTCCCACCAGCAATATATTTGATTGTAATATTGAAACTTATACTTTATGTCCTCTGGTGCTAGTTTTGATGTGCTGCTTACTCGTTTAATTTTTCATTAGCCAGTTGCATAAATGGAAAAGAGTGGCTTTTCAATGAATAGATACAGGGGAAGGACTAATTAGCGTTTAAACAAGTGTAGAAAAGAAATGAGTCCAGGTTTCTCAGTCTGTTATGTTTCTACCTTGTGTTTGGGGCAGAACGGACATTCAGACTCTTAATGTTATGAATGTTTAAAATTGTAATTTGCTGCTGTAATTAACAACCCTATTATGCACTTTACATGTATACTAATATTATGGTTGGACATGGTCTTGAATATTTCCTCTTTTTATGTTTCTCTTGAATGTGAACCCCAAAGCATTCTTGATACTATCAGGGCCTACAGTAAAACGTTGTGTCAATTTCTATTTTATATATTAACTGATGCCAAAAAAAAAAATCTGGTAAGGTGTACAAACCTTATTTTTCTTAATCTGCTGATTATTTAATGTATAAATGGTGCAAGTGCTGTTGAACCATAAAGTTACTTAATGTATGAAATATAGTTTTCCTGCATGTCTAGTAACTCATTTTACATATGCACTACTATTTTAGCTACAGAACTTCTTGTTGCGATTCTCTAGTTAATGTTCCCAAAAAAAAGTACTTAAGGCTATTTTGAGACTAGAGCAAAGATTCACAACAACCGTTCCACACATTCTGATTTACTCTTTTGTTGTAGGGAAAGACATTTTAAATGCTGATGAGTTTTTTTCTTGGTAGACTGATACCTACAGACATTGAATAGCACTTGTCTGCTACTCAAGTCTGAGCCATTTTGGGTGTGTTGTCTACTCCTCGAACTCAGGTTTTCTGTGTAGTAGCACTGGCATCCGTGATTTACTTTAAGACATTTTATAGGTTGGTTGGAGCTAGGAACTGATTGCAAATGGAGTTAGTTGTTTGGTGTTTGACTCTTTTTTTCCTGGTTCTGTATTCAGTATGTCATCATTACTCTGGCTGGATTCATGTATTTCATTTCAATTAAATATCATATTAACTCTTCTTTTTTTAAAAAATAATTCTGCAGAAACCTTATCGGCACGAAAAGATAATAGAAGGTTTTAACATAACTGAAGAAATGCTGAGCCCTCACTCTATAACCAGACAAATGGGAGATCAGATCTCTCTTGCCAAAGCATTTGTTGTGATAGCAAAAGAGAGCAACAACCTCCAGTTTGCATGGGAGGTAAGTGCCCAGATCCGCAATTCCCAAGTCCTCCTCTCTAATGCTGCAACCAGACGGGCTCCTTTATCTATTGTAGAATCTGAGACTGCAATTCGTGACATGGCATTGCTCCTTTATCAAGCTCAGCAACTTCATTATGATAGTGCTACAATGATCATGAAGTTCAAAGCCAAAATCCAAACTCTTGAGGAAGATGTGAGTGCTCTCTCTGATAAGAGCACCAAACATGGCCAAATTGCGGCAGAAGAAGTGCCGAAAAGCCTTTACTGCCTGGGTGTTACACTAACTCGTGAATGGTACAAAACCTCAACCCTTCAACAAAGGCTTCCAGAGGGAAGATTGCTGAGAAGCTCCAGGACAAGAGTCTCTATCACTTCTGTGTTTTTTCAGACAACATTCTTGCAACTTCTGTAGTAGTGAATTCCACTGCTTGCAATGCCAGACACCCGGAGAGGATTGTCTTCCACCTGGTGACTGATGAAGTGAATTATGCTCCAATGAAAGCTTGGTTCTCCATGAACAGTTTCCGAGGAGTAGCAGTTGAGGTCCAGCAGATTGAGGACTTCAGCTGGCTCAATGCATCGTATGTTCCAGTCCTGAAGCAGCTTCAAGATGCCAATACCCAGAAATACTACTTCTCTAACAATAATGATGATGGGAAGACCCCAATCAAATTTAGGAACCCAAAATATTTATCAATGCTAAACCATCTAAGATTCTACATTCCGGAAGTTTACCCTGCGTTGAAGAAGGTGGTCTTTTTGGATGACGACGTGGTGGTTCAGAAGGACCTGAGCCCACTCTTCTCCATTGATCTTAATGGAAATGTGAACGGAGCAGTTGAGACATGCATGGAAACATTCCACAGGTACCACAAGTACCTGAATTACTCGCACCCTTTGATTCGAGCTCATTTTGATCCGGATGCATGTGGGTGGGCTTTTGGGATGAATGTGTTCGATCTGGTGGAATGGAGGAACAGAAATGTGACAGGGATTTATCACTACTGGCAAGAGAGGAATGTGGACAGGACACTGTGGAAACTGGGGACTCTGCCTCCGGGGCTTTTGACATTTTATGGTTTAACAGAAGCTCTGGATCCAAAGTGGCACGTGCTGGGACTGGGTTACACAAATGTTGCTGCAGAAACCATAGCCAATGGGGCGGTGGTGCATTTTAACGGTAACATGAAACCCTGGTTAAAGATTGGGATGGAGAAGTATAAGGGGTTGTGGGATAAGTATGTAGATTACTCGCACCCAATACTGCAACAATGTAATTTCCATTGATCACGGTCATGGGGTTTTGTCGTTGTCTTTGTTCGTTGCCACTAATGGGGCCATTTTAACAGCCTTATTATGGCTGTAATTTTGTCAGTATAGGAAAAAGGTGTATGATTTAGCATTTATCATTCATGTGTGGTGGACGATGTTCTATAAATCTTATATTAGTCCTCAAAAACTATGTACATTGCAACGAATATAGTTAGACTAATGCTAGCTGCAGTACTTATCCCACGATACATGTTAATCTAAGTACTTAAAAAATACAAAAATATTTTTTATTTTATAAAATTTTATATTTTAAAGAATAAACTCTAGGCAAGGTTTAGATTAATAGGAGACGGTCTCCACTCCTGAGTACCCAAAAGACCGAACTGAGAGTTGTGCTGGAAATAAATGAACTCCCCGCGTCTCCTCTTATGAAACAGAAAGAAACCACCGAAAAATGAAATTCGTCCTGACAAATCACTCTGTGTGTCTTCTCCATTAGTTACTCATAAGAAGACTGAGTGGAGCACGTGCAGATCACTCTGCCGATTTCCCCACCACAGCTTCGTCGCTAGCATACGCTCTTGTTAGTACTACTACACCAAACAGGAAAAGAAAACAAAGAAAATGGTGATCAGATTCACTGAAAGAAGCAAACCACCATGAAACGGAATCGACCTGCAGCATTAGGTATTTGGTATAAGTGTTTTGACAGAGAGACAGAACAAACTAAAGCAGGTGGAGAAGAAAGACAAGGATAGAGCATAGAATGGAAGAGGAAGTCGGGTACAGTTCACCGTGGCGATCTGGCTCACATGTTAGGTTGGGCAAGGGTGTGCGGCCAAGTGATATGAGAGTGGACATTGAATTGAAAATGGGTTTAAATGCTCCATTGTTCCCTTTGTCCCATCTATACGACAAGATTGTAGGGGACAATGCAAGCTTCAAACTCACCCGAGAACAGAACCATTCGAAGAGATTCAAAGCTAGCTTTTCAGTTTATTAATTAAGTAGTAACCAGTCAATATGTGATCTTTAAAGAGGGATTCTGCCTGCCGCACTGTGATGAGGAAACCCAACCACTCCCACTCCGCGGGTTTGGCAACTGTATGACTACCGATCCTTGTACATTGTTTGTTTTGTGAAGTTCAATCCGCATATATATTTATATTACAAGGCAAAAACCCAACAATCAAGAATCAAAAACTAGAGAAAAGTGGGACTCGGATCACATGGGTGTGGATGGATCCCATCTCCATCTGCCATTTTGAAAGAACATGGTTACATTATATTGTATGGAATCCCATTCTTCATGTTAAGATGTTGGGTTTTCTAAGAACATGTTTTTTTTTTTTTTTCATAACACTAACAGGCAATCAGCTGAAGATATATTGTGCAAGAAAATATTAAGTTTTGGTCAACTCTTTCATTTCAGAAACCGGACAACGAGTATTTTATTCTAAAAGCCACATTGAGCCAGTTTCAAAACATTGATTGCATCCCTTTCATGGGTTTTTGACAGTTTCCATTGATGAAGCCGAATCTCTTCTCTTCCAGGTATATAAGTAAACTCACATGCAACTCGGGAAAATGTGAATGAGGGTTCGCTCCAGGTCAGCTCTCTTTTCCCGAAAAGAAGGCGCCCAAAGACGGAAACCTCGTGAAGTTTCTGACCGTATTCGTTTCGGTCCACCGTCCGCCATTAATGACTCGTGTAAACAAGATACACACTTGTCTAAACAATGAACCAAAATTTAATGGGATGGTACAGTTCTCGAGTCCACGACGACTTTCTCACGATTCCGTCAATCAATTCCACACCTTTCAAGTTTTAAACTTTCAATTCCACCATTAAAACAGAGTCGAAACTCGTTCCAGTTTCCACTACGAGAAGGAAGTGGGTCTGTATCTATATATGTAAGCCTGTACTCTGTAGGTAACAGAGACCACTCATCTTTAAAAGACGATCGAGCAAGATGCCCACCCATGTGGCTCTCAGTCGATTATTATAACATCACCCTGAAAGTCTTTAAAAAAAGCGCCTTCCCGGATCGGATTATTGGAAAAATGATCGACCTAGAATGAGATATCCAGAAATTCTGAACAAAGCAAAAGAGGGAAGAAAACGGGGAAAAGTGGTCGGAAACGGAGACAGAATAGCTGACACGCAACTTAATAACGCTTGATGCTAAAGGAATTTTGGTTTAGTGGGTTTCAAAGATTAAGTCCGGATTACTCTACAATCTAGTTACAACAATAATGGGCCCCATTTCAGGTCATTTTCCATCCGAAGTAAAGAGAACGACGGGCCCACGTGTTTTTCTCCATTGACATATTGGTGGGACCACGGAGAGAGACAGAGAGCTTGTCGCTGTTTCATATCATATGGAGGGTTAAAATGGCGTCTATTTATACTTTATAGCGTCAATGCCGTTTCTGCATGTGAAACGGAGACGGATTTCGTGGTATTATCATTGTTTAATCGAGTCGCTGCTGAATGATGAACGATGTGACTTTCAGAGTCTTTCACGATACACTGGGATTTGTGTCGCTTTGCATGAAAATGAATTGATTATGAGAAGATTGATGCTTAATCAATCTTTTTTGATTTTCCGCTTTTGGTTGCAGTCGGTGGGAAGGGGATCTGTTTCGAGATCGAACGCTGTTTGCTTCTCTCTTTTTTCTTTTGTTTTTTTTGCTTTTCTAGCTTATTTTTTATTCGTGACGTTCGTATTTCTGGCATTTATCTTTCTGTGAGCTTTTTGGGTGTTTTCGATTCGTACTGCTGTGGGTCTGGGATTCCATTCTGCCCAGCTGTATCGCGCTTTTATTCGGTTACGGTGTTTCTTTCTTCTTCCACTCTCTGATACTGCAGAGGTGTGCAGACTGCAGAGTGATCTTTTCTGGGAGTGGAAGAATTCATTATCCTTCCTGGGTCTGGATTTTCTGTAGGAAGGAAACAGTCAGAAGGGAGTTGTTGTTTTGGTTTGTGTCTCTGGGTCTTGCAGTCTCACTCTGTTTTGGAAGATGAGTTATAGCTGATCCTTGCTGGCTACCTCTGAAGGGACTGATCGGTGTTAATGCGCCGAAAGTTCAGTATGTGTTTGTGGTAGAAAGCTTGTTTCTGGAACATGGGGTTCTTCGATTCAAATGTCGAATGACTTCATTTTACTTCTCTGGTGCTGAATTTACTTCT
Source organism: Aristolochia contorta (assembly GCA_022405105.1). Classification (NCBI taxonomy): domain Eukaryota; kingdom Viridiplantae; phylum Streptophyta; class Magnoliopsida; order Piperales; family Aristolochiaceae; genus Aristolochia; species Aristolochia contorta. The sequence goes on along the minus strand of CM039666.1, from coordinate 7,404,746 downwards.
CTGGTGCTGAAATGTCTTCCTGGTAATGAAGCGAAGTGTTTCTTTTTCGCGGGTCTTCTGTTGTGAAGTTTCTATACATGTTGCACATCGCAGAGCAGAGGGGTTACGAGTTCCTGGTGCGAGTTTTCTAGTTTTTTTTTTTTTTTATCTAAATTTTGTTGTTGATGTGGAGATTTTCATCTGTCTCCTTCTCTTTCTGACCCAGTTTGGTTCTATGATGGATTCTCGCCATGAATTCTCTCTCTTTGTGACGGTTCTTGTTGTTCTACTCTTTTCTCCGTTTTCTTCTGGACAATTGAGCTCCTCGGAAGCTCAAACTCTGTTCAGATTCCGTACCCAGTTAGAGAACCCACCAGTTATCAAAGCGTGGAACAGGTACACAGATTTCTGCTCCCTCCCTTCTTCTCCATCTCTCACGATAGTCTGCACAAATAATCGGATAACTGAATTAACTGTCACCGGCGACAAGGGGCCTCCTTCTCCTTCTCCTTCTCCTCCTCCTTCTCCTTCTGTCGACACCAAGTCCCCGCAGCCGTTTCACGTTTCTCCGCAATCCCTCTCGTCAGGTTTCTCCATTGATTCTCTTTTCATCACTCTCTCGAAGCTCCACAGTTTGGAGGTACTCTCCCTCGTTTCCTTGGGGCTTTGGGGGCCTTTCCCTGCTAAAATCACTCAGTTCTCATCGCTTCGGTTGCTGAATCTAAGCTCAAATTTCATTTACGGGCAAATACCGCCACAGATATCTTCACTGTCCAACCTTCAGAGTCTCGTTTTAGACAATAATTTGCTGAACGGAAAGGTTCCGGATTTTGGAGGGTTAACTGGTCTTCAAGAATTAGATTTGGGTAACAATTTTCTGGGACCAGGGGTTCCCTCTCTGGGAAACAAGCTTGTGAGTGTTATATTGAAGAACAACAGGTTCCGCTCTAGCATTCCTTCCCAGTTTAAGAACTTCAATGATCTCCAGAGATTCGATGTCTCATCCAACAAAATCATGGGTCCGATCCCTTCTTCTCTGTTTTCCCTCCCACAGATTCAGTACTTGGACCTGGCCGGAAACCGATTGAGTGGCGCCCTTTCTTTGAATATAACTTGCAACAATGAACTGGGATTTGTGGATCTCTCCCACAATCTTCTGATCGGAAAGGTGCCTGCATGTATCCGATCGAATTTTTCAAACCGGGTTGTTTTTTATTCCTGGAATTGCTTATCTAAAGTGGATCCTGTTCATCAACATCCCTTGTCGTCCTGCCATGAGGAAGCAATAGCGGCTGTGGCGCCACCTATCACGAAGAAGGCGTCGAAGAACAAGTTGGTACTGGTTCTCGGTGTATGTGGGGCGGCCATTGGGTTTTTAATTATTCTGGGAATTGTAGGTTGGATAGTTTTCAGGAAAGTGGGGGCACGGAATGCAGATAAGGCCCTGGTTAATAAATCTGTCTTACAAAAAGCAGCAATTCAGGTTCCTTCAAGAATGGCTGCAAATAGCAGTAAGTTTCAACCTTCCACACCATTATTCGTGTCAATCTTGAAAAGAACAATCATGAAAAATCTCTGTTTACGTTTCGTTTTCTTTTTTTTTTTTTTTTAACCTTGCCGATCTGAACTCCCCCTTGCTGTTTGCGATTCAGAGATTCTACTTGTTGTTGAGAAGTTCTTCTTTTGATGTGTCTATTGTGTAAAAAGCTACTTTACTCTGCACAGGGCACATGTCTCAGGGAGTAAAAATGGGTGCCATGGGGATCCCACCATACACTGTTCTGACTCTGGAGGAGATTGAAGTAGCAACGAACAACTTTGACCCATCAAATCTGATTGGAGAAGAGTCTAAAGGACAGGTGCGAAAAGAACCCAATCTCATCCTCAACTCGCCTCTTGTAACAATATTAGAGATACAAGTAGAACTTCTCATACCCAAAAACATAATAGATCCCTTCATTAAACTGCATTCATCAGATGGAGATATATTGGATAGGAGGAATAATATGGCTATCAAAAATCTAAAACAGGAATTGAAAAGAAATGCATCAGTTAATGCAGCTGTAAACTGATTGATAACAATGGATTCAGAAATATGACTCTGTTTACTCTGTTCTAGTGTAGTTCTTCTTTAAAATCCCAGCTATTATTTGTTTCTTCTTCCTCAATTTGCTCTTTATCATTCTGATTAGTACATTGACTTTTTGTTTTACTCTTTAGCTACTTGGTATTCTTTGGTTTATTTTTATCCATTAGTGTGATCAGAAAAAACTGTTGTTGCAGATGTACAGAGGCTGGTTGAGAGATGGATCGGCGGTGATGATAAGATGCATAAAACTTCCACAAAAGTGTTCGCATCAGAACTTAATGCAATACATTGAATACATATCAAAGCTACGGCACAGACATGTAGTCAGCATGCTGGGACACCATATTGACAGTCACACGATCTATTCAGTCTTTGAATGTGTTTCTAATGGAACACTAAGAAGTCTTCTTACTGGTACTGAGAAAAACCGCTGCTGTGGGCTCTATTATATAGCTTCTTATAAGTGATAGCTGATCATGCTTATTCTGATCTCTCAGATAGGCAAAATCCAGAGATGTTGAAATGGCCACAAAGAGTATCCACGGTCATTGGTATTGCAAGGGGCATCCAATTCCTGCACACGGGTATCATGCCGGGAATTTTTGGGAACGATCTCAAGATCGATAATATACTTTTGGATGAGAATCTTGTAGCAAAAATCAGTGGATACAATTTGCCATTACCTTCTAAAGACAAGATGCCGAAGGTAACATGCCCAGTTTGGACCAATCTATTCAACTTCTTCTGTTATCATTTTTCGAAAATTTTAAGATAGAATCCAGTTTGTACTTTGTTTTGGAATTGGAGTTCAGGGGTTCAGCTTACATTTCATTTGAAATTCTTAGGTTGGACCAGAAAGTCCTTACAGTGGGGGATCTGACAATGTTGGCAGGTAAATCATCTTTTACCACATTTATTAAACTGATCAATCAGAAGAATAGTTCAAAAAATATGCAAAATGGATTCAACTGCTTATATTTTCAATTCTAAATTTTGTTTTCTTTTGCAAATGGTGTTGCAGCAATCAAGATGGGGAGAAAGAAGATATCTATCAACTGGGTATCATTCTTATTCAAATAGTTACTGGGAACCCCATCACATCAAAAAAAGAAGTTGAAGCAGTGAAGATCAAGGTTAGCAGAGAACAAGAAACTACTCTTAGCATTATTTGTTATTTTTAAGGCAACTGAGATGATTTTCAGTTTAATGTTTTGGAAACTAAGAATAATTATTTCTATGTCGAACCACAGCTGGAAAAAGGCCTGGGAGATGGCTCCAAGAAACTGCAAGCAGCAATCGATTCCTCCATGAGAGGCACATTCGCTTATGAATCCGTGAGAAATGCTGTTGAAGTTGCATTGAACTGCGTATCTGCAGATATCAGCGAGCGCCCGTCAGTGGAAGATGTACTCTGGAATTTGCAGTACTGCATACAAATTCAAGATGGATGGACCAGCAGTGAGAACCTTAGTGCACAGTCACAGAGATTCAATATGTAGTTTTTCTTTTCCTCAGTGATTAATAAGTTTCTATTCATGTGTATAGTTCAAGTTCCGTTATTTAGTTATTTGCTGAGGAAATGCATACATAGCAGGAAAAATGGTTCTAGTATCAACGCCATCTGCGTTGATCAGTAGTAGTTTAAATCATCAGAACCTGCAACTGTTTGATTGACGAAATCGATTGAAATCTGAAACTAAAAATTGTTAACGTGCAGAATTATTTCAAGGACAGAAAGGAGGACAAAAAGAAAACATAAAAATGGTATCAATTGTTGTCTTTGATGCTAAGAGTTATAATACATACACTCTGTCACTCGACAGAGCACACAGAGCACAAGGAGAAAAAGAAGAAGCAACAGACAAGCGTTTCTTCTACAGATTGATTCCCAATTAGTAATTAGCCCAGGAAATCAAAATCCGAAACCCGTTTTCTTCATTAAAACCAAACTGTATGTACATGTCGTCGTCATCACTGCAGTGGCTACTACCGGCACCATCGTTCAAAGTGTGAACCTCAAACCCTCGTAAACCGGACAGCTTCTATGTTAGGCACAAAACGCCATTGTATCCAACACATGAATCCCCATCGGAGTCTGCCATCACAAAGAAGATCAATTTAACCAAACAAAAACACCAATTAATGGGTGTCAGGAAGAAAGAGCAGGTAATAGATATACGAAAAGAAGTCACTACCGTCGCAGCATTCTCGTTCTTCTCCAGAGGAGGAGAAGCCGCCATCTTCCGAGAACCCGTCTGAATCTGCCACACTGCCGTCGCAGTATTCGCTTTCTTCTTCAAAAAAGTAGCCTCTATATTCCGAGAACCCGTCTGAATCCGCCACGCTACCGTCGCAGTATTCGCTTTCTTCTTCGGAAAAGTAGCCTCCATCTTCTGAGTACCCGTCCGAATCCGCCGTCACCAAAACATGAAGATTGTTTACGGTCCCAGTCCGTAGTTAAATTTTCATTGGTAGTCCTCTTTAGGTGAGAACAAAACCGTATTACAAGAATCAACCTGTCCGTTCCTCTGTTCTTCCTCTGATCCTTATCGTCATTGTACAGTTACTGAAACTAACAATAACTGAAGAAACTGAAGGATTATAATTTTAATCTTCCTTGTATTTCGGATTTGGTTTGTGTTTAGGTGTCGTCCTACTGGGTTTATCAAAGATCATGGGCATCATGTGTCTGAGCACCACTATATATATGATTTCTAAAGGATGTGGCGACCTTCTAAAAAACTTGAAAGATTAAACAGAGCCCTTCAGTGCCTCTAATGAGGAATCAAGTATCAACTTCTAAAGTAACATCATCACGTCTGGCTACTTAACTGCTGGAGCCTGCTTCCTACACCCTGCCACAGATAGTTGCAGGTGAGAGAAGAGTCGTAGTATTTTATGGATCGAGCAACAGGAGAAGGGAATTAAGCGCCCACCCAACGTCTATTTCATTTTATGAAGAAGAGTAGTATTAGAGATCCTCTTGTGATTAATTAAGTTCCAAATTTGTTGCAGTCGTCTATTTATTTGTAATTTGTTTTCAAAATGAAATTAGGGAGCCTTACCGCTATGCATGCGGATCTCTCTCTCTCTCTCTCTCTCTCTCTCTCTCTCTCTCTCTCTCTCTCTCTCTCTGCTCTCTCATTTGCTCTCTCATTTGCTCTCTCTCTCTCTCTCTCTCATTTGCTCTCTCATTTGCTCTCTCATGTGCTCTCTCTCTCTCCTTTCTTCTTTTCTAACAATATCCGGTAAGGTGAGGTACAATTGCCATTGGTAAGGTAGCAATATTACTCAATTAAACACACCAGCAGTGAGAACCTAAGTGCACAGTCACGGAGATTCAGTATGTAGTTCTTATTTACCTCGGGGACTGAGGAGTATCACTTCCTACTCTTGTGCATAATTCGAGTTCCGCACGTTAGTTGATATTTGTTGAGGAAATGCATGCGTAGTAGATAAAATGGTCTAGTATTAGCGCCATCTGCGTTGATTAAGAGTTTTTTTAATCAACATCAGACCTGCAACTGCAACAGAAGTGTTTCTTCTACAGATTGATTCCCATGTTAGTCCAAGAAATTAAAATCGTAAAAGCCATCCAACTCGTCCACACTGTATTCATCCGCCGAAAAATAACCAAATAAAAGATCCTGAAATATAAATGAGGAAAGGAACACTAATTACTGGGTATCTGGAAGAAAAAGCAGGTAAATATGGGTACTTGCCTTATTCGTCGAACGAAAAGAAGTCACTACCGTCGCTGTATACTCTTTTCTTCTCCAAAGGAGTAGCTTAATCCATCATCCCAGCAACTGAAGTGTCCACCATCCCAATACCAGCTTCCACCATCACAATATCAGCTTCCATATACCATCCCAGTACCAGCTTCCATCATCATCATCCCAGTACCAGCTTCCATCTTCCCAGTACAAGCTTCCACTATCCCAATACCAGCTTCCATCATCTCGCCCTTGGCCTTCCCATGGCCGCTTTTTGAGTTCAAAATGCATGCATGTATGCATATCTAAGCGTCGGGTACTCAAAAACAAAGAAAAAAGGCTACATTAAATGCCAATCAATTGCTGTACCGGCGGCGACCTTCTTAATTAAGACTTGGAAGATTAAACAAACTACAGCTCTTCTGTGCTTCTAATGGAGGAATCAAGTATCAAATAACTTCCAAAAAACATCATCACGTCTGGCTACGTACTTAACATGCGGTGACCGTCGTTGGTAAACCCGGTGACTGCCGGCGGCTGCTGCACCCTGCCACTAGTAGTTGTAGGTGAGAGAAGAGTCATAGTATTTTTATGGAGATAAGAAGCGCCCAGGCAACGTCTATTTATTTTATGGAGAAGAGATGTTGGAAATATGGTTTCATGACTTATGGGTGTGGGGCCCACTTTTAGATACTTTGTCATTGGACGTTCAGTACAGGGAATAATGGCCAGCACATACCCCTGTAGAGGTAGATATAATGGGGTACATTGAATGGTTGCGTCTTTCCCACGGGTTGCGTCTCTCCCAAGGGTTGCGTCTCTCCCAAGGGGTGCATCTCTCCCAAGAGTTGTGTCTATCCCAAGGGTTGCGTCTCTCCCAATGGTTGCGTCTCTCCCAAGAGTTGTATCTCTCTGAAGTACCCATTGGAATTTATAAAATCCTCCATGGTCTTACAAGTGAGGCTAAGGCTTATTGCACACCCTGGCTGAAGGGAAGCAAGCTTATCACTTGTAAAAATATATTCGAAAAGGTTTGGTAGTGAACTACATCAATTCAATTACTATTCCAAAATGAAAGGTACGCTCCCGTTATCTTTCTTATTTCAATTCGATCATATTTGTATAATGTTTACGTAATAGGAATCTTATACATATTATATGTCTATTTTCATGATGATTATGTTATTTATTAGACCTAAAGTCTAACAAATACAAGTGAAAACGCCTCTGCTCGTATCATGAAGATAGATTCTTAGTATTTACATTTTTTTGGATTTTTTCGGATTTTTTCGGATTTTTAGCTATTTATTTAAATATAATTAGCTATTAGTTTTTGGAAGTATTTTCTGCCCTTGCAGACGGGCTAAAAACTAATGCGCGCGGGCTGAATGTCGCGCGTGGATTTGGTGCACGGGCCAGCGATCGTGCTGGCCTGCCTTGTTGAAGGCCTGTCTAAAAGCGGGCCTGCTCATGAACAGGTCTGCCATCGTGCGGGCCTGCCTTTTTGGCGGGCCAGCTTTTGCGCGGGCTTATTGGTATGAGATGCTGCAGTCTGTGGGCTGCAAGCTGCGGGCTGGATTGTGAGCCGCAGTAGACCGCATGGTTTTGTGCGGTTCGGGCCAGTAATGACCCAGAAATATGAACTCGACCAGGTTTTATATATATATTGGGCCAGAATGTGTTTTCAAGTGCTTTTGATTCCGAATTTTATTTAATTTTTTGTAATGCTTTATTAGTGATTTTATTGCATTACTTTAATTATATTTATGTATTTAAATGTGAAAATTAATTTAATTATATGATTTGCAAAATCCCCAAAGGGTAATGCGAATTGTATTTTTAAATTAATTTTGTGTGTTAATTCATAATAATTTTGCATTAATTGTTATACTGATTTTATTATATAATGAGCAAAATCCCCAAAGGGTAATGCAAGTTGTATAATTAATTAGTATATTACAAATTAATTTATATGAATCCCCAAAGGGTAAGTATAAATTAATTTGTTTGTTTGTATCGATGTTATTCCTGTTTGTTTGTAAGTAATGGTACTGTTTGTTTGTGTGAAATGTTACTGTTTGTTCATTATCTGTTGGATGATTTGCCTAGTATCTCTTATGAATCCCTAAAGGGTAAGTAGGAGTGCTAGATGATTGGATGATTTGCCTAGTATCTCTCATGAATCCCCAAAGGGTAAGTGGGAGTACTAGATGATTGAGCATAATGTATTATTATGTGTGTTCTCCCAAAATATTGAAATATTTCCTGGATAACAGGAACATCAAGTAGTGGACATTCGCTTGCTAAGTCCTTGAAGAAAACCATACTTGATGGAACAAATTATGTAAACCTGGTCACAAAGGGTTGAATTGATGTTACGAGGCTATAGATTTGATAGAATTATTAAAGTGGATACTCCTCCTCGAGACCTTCCCGAGTGAACTACCCCAACAATCTGAAACAATATAAGAAGGACCTTAGGAAATTCAAGCAATGGGATGATGCGAACGAAATTTCTAGGTCACATATTCTTGATTCTCTTAGTGAAAGTCTTTTGATGACTTATTTTCATGTCCCGATCGCAAAAGAGATTCGGACCAGCTTGAGGCTAAATATGGAAGAAAATCGTCTACTCACATCAATAATTTATGGATAAAATTTACTCGTGCCAAGTGTGAGGAAAACATCGATGTGAGAAAGTATGTAAATGACATGCTTGCTATGGCAGATGAGTTACTGATGATCATGGTAGAGCAAAGGATGAAGAAACTAAGGTGGTCACCATTGTGAACTCTTTACCAAAATCTTTGAAATATATTCAAGATTTTTACTCGTGAAAGACAAAGTGGACAATTTCTGAATTGGTGAATAACATCGATAACCAGATCCCGAGAGACACAATTCAGGTATTAACTGGATAAACCCTCACCTAGTGCCAATATAGTTTTCAAGTCAAGAAGAAGAATTTTAAGAAGAAGGGAAGAAATTTTCAGTTTCAAAACTTCAAGGACAAGAAGGTCAATGAACAGAAAATTGAAGTACACGCAAATCAACGTGTATGTTTTTTCTGTAATAAGCCAGGGCATATTAGGAAATATTGCAGAGCCTTGAAAGAGATGCAGGAGGGACAACAAAGGAAAACAAGTAAGTCCTTATATTTTAAAACTTGCACTATTTATATACAACCTTTTAGTTGGTGGGCTGATTCTGGTGCAACTGTTCATGTATCGAATGAGTTGCGTGGTTTCAAGAAACTAAGAAAAATTGATGAAGGTGCAAGTTTTATTTACATGGGGAACGATGAAAAGCCGTTGTGGAAGGCGTGAGGGACATACCTACTAAAGCTTGCTTGATAATAAATTTTTGAATTAGAAGATTGTCTTTATGCTCTTTGTATGAGAAGTCTATTATCTGTATCTTGTCTTGAGAAACTTGGATTTATTTTTTATTTTGGAAATGGAAAGTTTCTTATGCTGCAAGATGACACAGTTATTTTGAGAGGTTTTCGGAATTCTGATTTATATCAATTGCAACTTAGTGGAAATATGGTGTTTAATATTTCTACTTCTTCGGATATAAAGGAGAATGAATTATATTTGTGGCATCTACGATTAGGGCATATAAACAAGGATAGGATATTTAAACTTGTGACTCAAGGATTATTACAGAATTTGTCGCAGAAAGATTTTCCTACATGCGAATGTTGTATTTATGGAAAATGACAAAATGCCCTTTCCATCCAAAGGCTTAAGGAGTTCTCATATTTTAGAGATTATTCACTCGGATATATGTGGACCTATGAATGTGAATACCGAAATGCTCATTCATATTTTATCACATTTATTGATGATTTTTCAAGATATGGAAGAGTATATTTACTTCGAAGGAAAAAGGAAGCCTTAGATTATTTCAAGACATTTAAATTGGAAGTAGAAAATGCCACAGGAAAGAAAATCAAAACTTTGCATTCTCGACAGAGGTGGAGAGTATTGTTCAGAGTTATTCTCAGAATTTTGCATGTCTAATGGGATTATCCATATGTTTAGTATGCCTTATACACGAAAGCGTAACGGTGTAGCTGAAAGGAGAAATCGAACTTTCATTGGAGATGGTTCGATCTATGATGGCACTTGCAAATTTGCCAACATCCTTTTGGGGCTGAAGCACTATTAATCGCTACCTATGTCTTAAACAGAGTGCCTTCAAAGTGAGTTGAGACAACACCGTATGAGGTATGGTCAAGAAAAACTCCTAGTCTTAATCATTTTAGAGTCTGGGGATGTGTTGGTCATGTATTAAATCCTGATCCTAAAGATAAATTGAAGGCTAAGACTAGACGGTGTTTATTCGTTGGGTATTCTGAAAATTCAAAAGGATATAGGTTATATGATCCCAAGGAGAAAGTAATTATTGAAAGTAGACATGTAAAATTCATTGAGGATAGATTTGACTGTGATGAAGATCTAGGTACAAAGTCTCACTTGGAAGAAATTGTGGACATGTCCTCCTCTGAAGCTCCTACTAATGAAGAGGTTTCCACTCAAACGGATATTCGAAGAAGTGCAAGAGATAGAAAACCTAGTCAGCTTATATCGTCTTCTGATTTTTATACATATGCTGGAGAATAAGGTTGAATGAAGATACTACTGATCCTGCCACTTATGAACAAGCAATCATTGATGAGGACTCCGATAAATGGCAGTTGGCAATGAAAGAAGAGATGGACTCCATGTATAAAAATAAAGTTTGGAAACTTGTTGATCATCCTGTATCTGTTAAGCCCATTAAGTGCAAGTGGATTTTTACAAGAAAGAGAAATTCAAGGTAAAGTTGAAAGATTCAAGGCTCGTCTTGTTGCCAAGGGTTTTACTCAACAAAGTATGGGATCGATTATGATGAAACGTTTCTCCCTGTTGCACGATACAGTCTATACGAACTCTCTTGTCCTTAGTCGCATATTATGACTACGAGTTGTTCCAGATGGATGTTAAAACTGCTTTCCTAAATGGAGAATTAGATGAGGAAATTTATATGGAACAACCTCGTGGATTTATTAGCACTGGAACTGAATCGAAAGTGTGTAAATTGGAAAAATCCATTTACGGTTTGAAACAAGCCTCAAGACAATGGAATATCAAATTCACTAAAGCGGTCAAGGAGTATGGATTCACTCAAAATTCAGAAGATCATTGTGTTTATATTAAAATAGTGGGAGATCGCATTGCTTTTCTTACTTTGTATGTAGATGATATTTTATTAGTTGGGAATGATATTCAAATACTCCAAGGTATAAAGACATGGTTATTTCAGACGTTTGAAATGAAAGACCTTGGAGAAGCTTCTTATATTCTCGGTATTAAAATTCTACGGGACAGGGCTTTGCGAAAATTGAGTTTATCTCTAGAAAAGTATATAGACACTCTTCTAGATCGGTTTCATATGTCCAACTGTATTCAAGGTAAAGTACCCTATGATAGCACTAAAAAGATGAGTCAGGTGGATTGTCCTTCTAAACTCAAAGATAAGTTGGAATAATCGAAATATCCATATGCTTCTTCATTGTAGGGAGTTTTATGTATGCTCTTATGTGTACAAGACCTGATCTAGCTTAGGCTGTTGGGGTTCTTAGCCGGTTTCAGGCTAATCCGAGTTTCACTCATTGGGAAGGAGTTAAATGGGTAATGCGCTATCTTCAACAAACTAAGTCATATGCTTTGACGTGTCAAGTGGACACGTTGGAATTAATTGGTTATTTTGACTCGATTATCAAGGATGCCTTGATACCCGCAAGTCTACTTCTGGTTTTATCTTTATGTTTGGCGGAGGTGCCATTTCATGGAAAAGTAAGAAGCAAGACTGTGTAGCGCAATCAACCATGGAAGCGAGAATATGTAGCTATGAACTTGGCTACAAGGAGGCTGTCTATCTTCACAAATTCTTACTGAGTCTTCTAGTGGTAGGCGTGTGGAGCGACCTATCCCTCTCTTTTGTGACAACGCATCTGCTATTGCTATTACAAAAGATCCTAGGAGTCACTCAAGGCTAAGCATATTGAAGGAAATACCACTATATTAGAGACATGCTGAGGAAGGAGGAAGTTGTTGTTCTCAAAATAGCCTCTCGAGAACAACTTAGCTGATCCACTAATTAAATGTCTTCCCGTGACTAGTTTTCAATTGTCCATGTGGGGAACATGGGTTTAATTTATTTGTAATTATGAGACCAAGTGGGAGAACATTGTATTGTATGAGTTTTGTATGAACTATGGTCTCATTGATTTGTAATGTCATGACATTGTATTTTATATTCCATGGAATGAAATGACAAATTTGAATGAATGCATATGCTTTTTGTGTGATTATATGAGTACACATGGTGTGCCTTGAGATTCAGCTTCCTATTAGGTATACACTTGTATGTGTATACGTGATGGGTCTCAATAGGGAGTGACGGTTGAGTCTCTAAATTGTCCAAGCCAATGGGACTGCGTAGGCACAGTTTCCTTTATGGCTAATACTCATGCTGGTATAGAGCTTTACCCTGAGCTCCTCAGGTACTGAGTATGCTATGGACGGTGGAATGCCTTGATGTCTAGCTTTCCTATTAGGTATATACTTGTACGTATATACGGAAGGGTCTCAATAGGAAGATAGGGTTGGATGTCTAAATTGATTCAGGCCTATGGTAACGCTTAGGCACGATTATTTTAGTGGCTAATACTGAAAGGCTGATGGCACGTAACTTTATCCCGAGTTTAAGTCCGAGTATGCTATGAATGGAGACCGCTGAACTTGACAAGTATGGATTTGGTTTATTCCCAGCCTTAGATTTCTAAGATGTACATTGTGTAGGCCCGAGTTAACTACACGTGTATGTTAAAGTATTTGAGGTAATGCCTATGGTCATGGTATGGTTTTATGTGCCAAAATAATTTTTTCAAATTTTTTGAAAATTGGAATTTTATAAAAATGGATTTGAAACCAAGTGGGAGTTTGTTGGAAATATGGTTTCAAAGATTAATTTATAAATATTACCATGACTTATGGGTGTGGGGCCCACTTCTAGATACTTTGTCATTGGACGTTCAGTATAGGGAATAATGGCCAGCACATCCCCCTGTAGAGGTGAATATAATGGGGTACATTGAATGGTTGCGTCTCTCCTACGGGTTGCGTCTCTCCCAAGGGGTGCATCTCTCCCAAGAGTTGTGTCTATCCCAAGGGTTGCGTCTCTCCCAATGGTTGCGTCTCTCCCAAGAGTTGTATCTCTCTGAAGTACCTATTGGAATCTATAAAATCCTCCATGGTCTTACAAGTGAGGCTAAGGCTTATTGCACACCCAGTCTGGCTGAAGGGAAGCAAGCTTATCACTTGTAAAAATATATTCGAAAAGGTTTGGTTGTGAATTACATCAATTCAATTACTATTCCAAAATGAAAGGTACACTCCCGTTATCTTTCTTATTTTAATTCGATCATATTTGTATAATGTTTAAGTAATAGGAATCTTATACATATTATATGTCTATTTTTATGATGATTATGTTATTTATTAGACCTAAAGTCTAACAAGAGAAGTATTAGAAATCCTCATGTGATTAATTAAGTTCCAAATAGGTTCCGGTTGAACTCGGTCGAACCGGCCGGGTCGGTTCGATTTTTAAAACATTAGTTTTGATCAACACAACCCCTTAAAAAAGTTGAAAAATTAGCGTATGTTTTGTAATACAATAGCAGACTTCGTAGAGCTTAAACAGTGACTCACGTGCGCATTAATTCTATGTAGCTTTACTGCCTCCGTTTTACTTACTTTATGTCACGGCTAATACTGTTTGCTCAGACAGTGAGACTCTAAGAAGAATATTTTAAAAATAATGATTCGCGCACAGGACTTTAAGCAGCGCAGGTCATCTCACACAAAATTAAAATAATATATTTTTTAAATTTCTTAAAATATGTTATTTTAATCTCATGACTCGCTCACAGGTCCTATGGGCGAATCATTACTCATATTTTAACACCCAAAGCACAAAATCTGAACGACCACATGTAAAATATAGTCTTTTAAACTTAGAACGTAAAACCCAATCAAACGACACGCTTATCTTCTGAATGGTCCGCAACGAATTGATTAGATTAAATTAAATTGCTTCTAAATCCAACTAGGCAGCAAACTGAATGTTTGTATCTGTAACTATTGTGTAGTTTAATTGATTGTTAGTTCCATAAACAAGATTTTATCAGATAGAGCAATCAAAATACGAAGTGGTCATTTCTCTTCAGAGTTTGGAAGCAAGTTGTCTCATGTTCAAGCCATCGTAACCTCAAGAGGAAAACCGATACAAGGCAATCTATGTACATAGACTAGAACAAAGCAGCAAAGAAGAAACTATGAAAAAAGCAATTAACAGAAGCAGCAAACAAAAGTCAGAAAGCAGGCCGTTATCTTAGCTATGAAGTTTGAAGTACAAATGTTTTCTTCTTTGGTAAGGTGGCAATATTACTCAATCAAACACATTCACAATTTAGAGGTAAAGGGGCTGCTCCATCCAGAGCATGTTGCAGAAAGATCAGTCGGCAGTCCAGCTTTGCTCCACAATTTCACGCACTCTACGGTTGTATTCCCGCTTGTTCTCGCTGAACATTCGTGCCGCTTCTGAATTTGCAGGTGAGTTTGGATTTGGATCACATAGCAAAGACTGCCAATGCCGCAACATATGTTGTTCAGTGTCACAAATAAATGTCGGAGAGACATAAGTGAACTTAAAAATCCATCCACTGTACACATAATACAAACTTATCTCCAATCGTTAATGATATTCAGTTATTTAGATCATCTGCTAATTCATAGAGAAAAAAAAACCCACATTGGCATCAAACATTTATAAAGCCGCTCTAGCTTCATAAATGCACAAATATTATTAAAACTTAAACCACCTCACTCAAGATCTCATGCTTAATCATGATCGAGGAACTGATTAACATTAAGCTTCACTATCACACAAATAAGAGGAAAACCCAGGTAAAAAGCCCTGTACTTTTTGCCTTTCAGCATAAAAGGGTGTACTCTGAGGAAGTTGAAAACAGCTAGGTAGGAAGAAAGTTTGTCAAGGGAATTGTACAAGCTTTGACGATATACATGCATCAGAAGGTTTGGAGAACGTTATCAACTAACTGTCCTTTAAATTGCAGAAAAAGTTAATCCAAGGTGGAAAATCAACAAAAACCAGAAAAGTAACAGACAAAACCCTGATAATGAATCACAATTGCATTCGGTTAGAGGCCAAGTTACATTATTTTTCAATAACATGACACCATCACCATTTATTCTTCCAAAACATCCATTCCAGTAAATCAATGAGAAACTAATCTCCAATCAAAGCTTTGAGAATTTTCATATGTTAGACTACCTGAATAGAGGTAAGTATTGCAGCTACATCATATATGGGGCTCCATTGATTTTGTAAGATATCCAAACAAATACTTCCATCTGCATATACTGGAAGAATTCAAAACCATATGCATTAGAATAGAGAAATAGAAAAGAATTTCCAAGTGCAAAAAAGAAAAAGAAATGTACTCGAACAAAAACAGTCAGCAAACTACACCTCCCTAAAATATCTTGGTACCTCAATTTTCAATGCCTTTTCCCCTTCACTGATTCTTAACAGATGAAGTTGCATGTTTGACGCACTATCTAATAAGCATATAATCCAAACCACCAACTACACTCTAGGATATCCAACCTTACAAGGTTACCTACTTACAAAACTTTTACTTTATTGACATCTTGGATGTCTCTTGTTTGACCTTATACTTTTCCCTCCAGGAAAGAAAGAGTTCGTAGAAAAAATGGCTTCTATATTCCTTTTGACCCCTTTCAAACTTTGATACTTTAACTGATCTATTCCATCTTTATTAACCAACCATTTCTTTAATTACCCAAATTTTCAACACCAACAAGATCATTGAAGCTCAAATAAAATGAGAAATGTGCAAAGACAATCCAGTATTTAACTTACTATTAGGATGAAACATTCGAGATACAAATCGAACAGTAGGTGGCTTATTGGGATAATCCTCAGTGAATTGGAGGGTCAGCTTGAACGTACCTGGAATGCTCAAGATATTTTAACTCATCAAAATAATGCATAAGACAGGATGATCACAATAAAAGGAAGTACTGAGGTTCACAACATAGTTTACCAACAAATTAAGCGAGAGTCGTTAGCTAAACGAATGCAGCACAAACAGAACAGTTTTGACTTGACAATGCATTTATGATAACACGTTCAATATAATTTCCACATATAGCAAAATATTTTGGTATAACTAAAGAGTGAAAAGAGGCTGCAACAAAATTTCTTTTCTAAAAAATGTCATACTATAGTGAACCTGAGCATAGGTCAGTGGTAAAACAGAGGGTTGTGTAACAGGAAGCCTTCAGTTCGAGTCTCCTAGAGTACGAAAAATTGGAGTATGTAAAAACTGAATTGAAAAATCAATTGCTTCAAAAGAAATGTCATACTATTTACAAGAATGTCAATTACTACAATATATTTGCAACAAAGATAAATCTCAATTTGGTATCATTCGTGAATGTGTTGGATAATAGTAAAGATTTAGTAATTAAAAAAAAAAACGCATGCCTGACCTAATCTCAAGGCACTTCAAAAATAAGACCCCCCTCCCCCCCAAACACACACAAGCTCCTAAACAACGCTGACTAAGATCTCTTGCATTTCAAACAAGAGTATAAGAGGAGATATTTCCTTTTTTTTTTTTTTTTTTGAAGAAGACGATTTATGAGAGGAAATTTCATACCTCAGGCAATGTATCTCAAACTTAACATCAGGTTTTTAGATAATCTGAAATAGTAACCACTACTCACTTTGTGGGACTCCAGTATTGTAAACGACAAAGATACTGAAACCAATCATACAATTTTTTTTCTCCAAATGTTAAATACACATGCACACACATACACACTCCTTTCCCCTGGAGAGATTTAAACCTAAGGCCTACTACAGACCACCTCATGTGCTCGCTGAACCAATGACCAAGTCCCAAAACATAAATCCCACAGATAAAGATCCCACACTTTTACTATCTGCAGAGGATGTTTTTCATGTGTATTCCTGATCAAGCATCAAATTAGATTAGGATTTTAAAACTTTTTCTGGGAAGGAAAATAACATCTCTACACAATGGCATCTCTCAAAGCCTATGTTACAGTCCTTAGTAAATATCAAATGCTCTGAGCCCCATTATTTTCCATTTTCTTTTGCTCAGATATAAGAATAATGTTCCATCTGTCAAGCTTTGAGGAGTTCTGGAACTGACTCAGGAACTTGAAACTTAGGAATTCAGGAACTCAGGAAGAGAGCATGAAACCCCATCATCTCAAAGAAATCTCCCAAGTGCCTGGGTAAACACTCATAATGCAAATCAGAAGAAGAGACATTTTATAAGTGAAAAGAGGAATTGAAAGATAGGGAATTTATGTAAATGCACTTGCCAATAAGAAAATTTGGAAAATCTCACATCGAAAAAATGAAGGCTGAAATATGTATCAAATGGCAATGCAAAGTGAATAAAGCAATTAATGTGGCAGGAATTAACTTTCCACTGGTAAGAAACAAGTGGCTATCAAATCCTGAGTAGTTTTGCTCCTTGCACATATGTTGCAGTAAGAAATATAACCTAGTTTGAGTTTTTCACTTGATCTCTATAATCCATCACTAATGAATGGCTCCAGTGGTGCAAACTAACAATAACGCCTTCCCAGTAACTACTTTCCAGAGAGTTTCAATGACAATTAGCAAGAAAAAAGAGAGATGAAATCTAGTTTTGTGTTGACTACAGTCACTCACCAGACCTTCAAAATATTATACGCAAATCTAATGTCTTTTCACTTTCAGGAAAGAAAAGAATAGTATTGGAGAGTATTCTAGTTCAATTAGATTTTATAAAAGATAATTTTGTTTACAAAAGATAAAGGAAGGCCCTGCCTACCACCACAAGAGAAGGAAAATGTATGATAGGCATGCAGAGACAGGGAGAAGCTGTGAAGCATAAATCATTTTCTTCAAATAACATGCATTAAAGTTCATCTATTAAGACGTTTTGCTCTTATGACAAAAGGAGAGAGAGAGAGAGAGAGAGAGAGAGAGAGAGAGAGAGAGAACAATGGTGGGGTATAACAGAAGAGCCCTTCATTTATTCGCATAAGTAATATTCAGATAGTTTTATCAGCATCCAAGAGACACAGGGAGCTGACAGACCTAAAATCATGAATCACTAATTTGAAAAGGCTCAAGGAAGATCTTGAATGAATGGTGAAATTTGCATAACCCAGAAGACACAGCTGATATACCAGTAAAGCAAGATAAAAGTACCAGCCAGACAGAACCAAAGAATAACATCATAACATAAAGGCACTTTTGAAGAATTATTTGATCGTTAGTATCTTAAAAAAGTGTGACCGAACTGAAAAATTACAACACATCTCCTTTCTGTTTCGTGACTTTTACACTTTACCCCTTTTATTCCTTCAACGAACATGCTTTTATTAACTTTCAGAACATAAATGGTAATGACAAACCAAGTGTTACAATCCATTGGAATTAAATAGAATTCATGTGCAAACATCAAGAAGGATATACGGACATCCTATAGATGAAATCAAAGGAGAGAAATTAACTAACCTCCATCCCAGGGAGTGTCATCAGGACTGCACACAAAACAAAAAACTTCATTGAGGACAAGTACTATTACAGAACACTGATGAATAACTGAAGGCCGAGTTTTGAAGTCGATTATTTTGCCCCTTACCCAAATATTACTGCATTCCAAAGCATGATATTGTTGTCCTGGGGCGCACCACTTATCCCGGCAGGAGGATCCTGCTGCAATCTCTTAAAATCTCGCATCAGCCTCTTCCTTGCTGGAGTAGACATCCTCACCTCCTACGATATTCCAAGCGAAAAATTGAAAAATAAGCAATACGAGCGAAAGATGAATTTTTAGCACGCGTGACAATTAAAGAACATAAACGCAAGTAACTAAAGGCAAAAATGATTACGAATAAACAATGGAATTCTCCCAAACTTTAAAACAGACAAATTAAACCTACAAACTTTCCCCATATAAACTCTCAATTCACAGATGACTCGCAGCTTTCTAATTTACAAAGTCGACAAGTTAACGAAATCATTATCACACAAACCATAGATAGAAACGTCAGGCGTGAATATTAAAGATCTTATAGCATAAGGGTGTACGATTCATGCAACGATGCCAAAACCAAGATCAGTAGACAAGTAATAAATTATAAAGAACTCATCTCTCCGTCCGAAGAAAAAATCTAGTTAATAACATATAAGAAAATGAAACAAAAAAATGGAAAATTCATCGGCACATCATACCCGACAGAAAGTATAAACAACTGTTTCGTTTACAACGCCAACGACCTAAGGGCGTCTCCCAAGGCTTTGCAGGATCAATTAGGATTAAAAAGAAATGGCGCTGCAGTGTCTAGGGTTTGGCCGTCGAAAGAAACCAGTCAATGAGCGTGTGCTCCCGCGGGAGAGAGAGAAGAGGAGAAAGACTAAAGAGTGAGCGAGCGAGCGAGCGAGAGAGAGAGAGAGAGAAAGCGAGAGAGAATATATGCTTGTTTCGGCTTTTATGGTGCGTTCTGGTCAGCCGTTTCATTCTCTCTCACCTTTCTCTTTCCGTATCGTATTCCGGCTCTGCCGCCACGTCTCTTCTTACGGACATACGGTCTGCCACTCACTTTTCACTTGTTCACGTTAAAGGCGCATAAGCGCTACTGTCTACTGACAACACCACCTACATATACACTTTCATACGAAAATATTCTACGTTACCGTATGTGAATACCAACCCTCCAAATTGCACAAGCCTCCAAGATTCAATGATTCCGGGCCCCATTCCGAATATTAATGTGCCTACACAGACTAAATGTACCCATGACGAAACATTAATGTAACTTTATAAAATTCTGTAAATATATGTCATCATAATAAAGTAACCAGAAATCGCTATTGGATTTCGGATATTCCAAAGATTTGTGTGTTATACTATTTCATTGAAAAACTGAAGACGGTTTCATAGAATTGCAATTAAATTATTATTTAAAAAAAATTAAAGCACTTATATATTATAATCCCTACCCTAAGTTTCATTACACCAATTATAATTCTCGTAAATTAGGCATTGATATATATTTTCCTTATGTGCAAACCAATATATTGGGTCGGTTGATATATGTTTTTATTTAGATAATTTTTAATAACTTTTTTTTATATTCAATCATTTAGAAAAATGCTAGCTGTACCGAAACATAGTACCCATCCCACTTACTAGCCAATCTGAAATATAGTTGCCTAAGTTTTAAAATAATACTAGTTGCACCTAGTCCCGTATCCCATGTATATGCTATGTTAATTTGAACTATTGATGTTTAGGGTTTATCCTTATAAATATAAGATTTTATAAAATAAAAAATATTTTTTTAACAATTTTAAGGGCTTAGATTGACAAAGTGTTTCTAGCATTACTATGAAGCAATATGGGGTTAGATATGCACTTTTGGCTGTAAAGATTTTAATGTAGGAAAATGCTATGGGCACGGGAGTCTGCCGATCTTTGTGCAACGCTCCACGTGGATGGCTTAGGTGACCATCCACGTCATGCCCTAGTCGGCAAAAAAGAATCGAGAAAAAAAAAAACATTGAGCGGCCCGACCCTCCCTCTCCTTCCCCGCGCGGCCTGACCCTCCCTCCCCTTCCTCCCGTTGCCTGGAAGATGTCACTGAGTTCCAGTCAAGCATCTCCTCGAAAGTGCCCTCCTTTATCGTCTTCTCCACAAGGTGGGCCAGCCCCACGGGCTCCTTCGCCGTGATCAGCTGCAGGACCATGACCCCAAGAGAGTACACGTCCGATTTGACGCCGAGTACCCCCCTCTGACGGCACTCCGTTGCTGATTTTGCTCACGAAGTTCCGGTCTAGCAATACGGTAGGTTGTAGCCAGTTTCAGGTTGTCGGACGATGGGCACCGACTTGGTCCGGTGGAGGAAGAGGAGGGCGGTTGCGATCTCGGCCGCGATTCTGAACCACATATGCCAAGACAGAACAGGGAGTTCCTCTGCCGAAGATGAGACGGTCTTCCAAGCTCCCTGCTCGCCATGTACTCGTGACACCAGACACCGTGTTCGGGACACGCCCCAAAGAAAGGACCACATTGGGGTGCGGATGCTGCTGAGCACTTGGACCTCCTGCAAGAACTGGACCTGCCCTCAATGGCATCGAGGCGGAAGACTTTAACGACAACAGGGTAGTGGTCCAGGTGGCTTTTGTAGACGGGTACGTAGCTGCCTTCGCCCATCTTCTGGGCGCCGGAGAAGTAATCGGTCGCCTTCTCGATGTTTTCGATGGAGTACTTTATGTATCGGCCATCCGACTTGACCACAACAATACTCAAGGTCTTCCTCTTCACGACCTCAGTTGTTATCAGCTCGACTCTCCTCTCTGCGTTGATCCTCCTGTTTGCTTCCTGCTCTGCGAACCTGACCTGTGCGTATCTGGCGACCTCCGTAGCCACCCTGCACTTGGCTTTTCCATCTCAGTGATGGCCCAAGCTTTCTCCTTTTTGAGGCAGCTAGAACGCACAACGCTCTGCCCCATTGCAAAATTCACTAAAACTCCATTTCTTTCTCTTTTAAATCTTCAGGGATTCTCTCTCGGTCCCCAAGAAGATAATAGAATAACATGACAAATTATAGAAGACATATGTCCCTGATTTGGTATTTGATTAATCATTGGTAAAGTACTACGGAGTGAGGACTGAGATGGGCTGTTTGCTCTTCTTAATTGCAAATGTGGGAGATGAGGACTGAGATGGGCTGTTTGCTCTTCTTAATTGCAAATGTGGGAGATCATATATTTCTTCTCGAGGATGACGAATTAAATGAATATCAAGGAGGGAATGAAAGAGTAATGATATGCGTGCGGCCTCGGTACGGGGCACCGCCAGCGTGGAATCTGACGTGGATGATTAGGTGGCATCCACGTCAGCTCCATTGAGGCAGGCTGAAAACCGAAAGTCCCGCTTTTCACAAGACCGAAAAGAAAGGCATTGTTTTATATTTTATTTTTTCTTGTTCCCTCTCCGATCTCCCCCTCTCCGATCTCCCCCTCTCCGATCTCCCCCTCTCCGATCTCCCCCTCTCCGATCTCCCCCTCTCCGATCTCCCCCTCTCCGATCTCCCCTCTCCGATCTCCCCTCTCCGATCTCCCCTCTCCGATCTCCCCTCTCCGATCTCCCCTCCGATCTCCCTCTCCGATCTCCCCCTCTCCGATCTCCCCCTCTCCGATCTCCCCCGCTCCGATCTCCCTGCTCCGATCTCCCCTGCCCGATCTCCCCGCCCGATCTCCCCGCCCGATCTCCCTGCCCGATCTCCCCTGCCCGATCTCCCCTGCCCGATCTCCCCTGCTCCGATCTCCCTGCCGATCTCCCCGCTCCGATCTCCCCTGCCTGATCTCCCCTGCCCGATCTCCCCTGCCCGATCTCCCTGCCCGATCTCTCTCCCTGCTCCGATCTCCCCCGCGATCTCCCCTGCCCGATCTCCCCGCTCCGATCTCCCTGCTCCGATCTCCCCTGCCCGATCTCCCCCGCCCGATCTCCCCTGCTCCGATCTCCCCTGCCCGATCTCCCTGCCCGATCTCCCCTGCCCGATCCCTGCCCGATCTCCCCTGCTCCGATCTCCCCGCTCCGATCTCCCCGCTCCGATCTCCCTGCCCGATCTCCCCTGCCCGATCTCCCTGCCCGATCTCCCTGCCCGATCTCCCTGCTCCGATCTCCCCCGCTCCGATCTCCCCCGCTCCGATCTCCCCCGCTCCGATCTCCCCCGCTCCGATCTCCCCCGCTCCGATCTCCCCTCCAGATCTCCCCCGCCCGATCTCCCCGCCCGATCTCCCAGCTCCGATCTCTCTCAGATCTCCTCTCCCTTCTCCCTTCTCCTCTCCTCTCCTCTCCTTCTCCTCTCCCTTCTCCCTCTCCCTCCTCCTCTCCCTTCTCCTCTCCTTCTCCCTTCTCCTTCTCCTCTCCTTCTCCTCTCCTTCTCCTCTCCCTCCTCTCCCTTCTCCCTCCTTCTCCCTCCTCCTTCTCTCTCCTTCTCCCTCTCCGTCTCTCCCTCTCCTCTCTCCCTCTCTCCCTCTCTCCCTCTCCGATCTCCCTCTCCTATATCGAATTGTGCTATTAAAATCAAACAGTTGAACTGTAAATGGAACAATTAAAGAGGCGAGGAATCGGAAATCTGAAAGAGAGGTAAGTGATAGATGAATCTGGACGTGTTTTGGTTTGATTGCCGCTCGTGGTGTTTCATTTGAACGGAGAGGGAGAGGGAGAAGGGAGAGGGAGAGGGAGAAGGGAGAGGGAGAGAGGGAGAGGGAGAGAGGGAGAGGGAGAAGGGAGAGGGAGAAGGGAGAGGGAGAGGGAGAGAGGGAGAACAGAGAGGGAGA
Source organism: Aristolochia contorta (assembly GCA_022405105.1). Lineage (NCBI taxonomy): Eukaryota > Viridiplantae > Streptophyta > Magnoliopsida > Piperales > Aristolochiaceae > Aristolochia > Aristolochia contorta. The sequence continues at coordinate 7,381,421 of CM039666.1, read as the reverse complement.
GAGGGAGAACCGAGAGAGAGAGAGAGGGAGGACGGAAAGGGAGGATGGAGGGAGGACGGAGAGGGAGGGGGAGATCGGAGAGGGAGATCGGAGAGTCTGAGAGGGAGATCGGAGAGTCTGAGAGGGAGATCGGAGAGGGAGAGAAGGAGAGAGAGAACAGAGCGGGATAACTAAGAGGGAGGGAGATAAATTGGGAGACGTGAAGAAATAAAATATAAAACAATGCCTCTCTTTTCGGTCTTGTAAAAATTGGGACTTTCGGTTTTCATCCTACCTCAGGGGGCTGACGTGGATACTACCTAATCATCCACATCAGATTCCACGCTAGTGGTGCCCAGAGGCATGCCGAGGCGGTATGCATAGCATTACTCTTAATTATATGAAACAATTAGTACTACTTTTACTGGGTCAAGGCAACGCGATGGAGGGTCGAAGAAGAGAGGAGATCGTGGATTAAGCCATCCCCACAAATACTAGCATCGCCGAGATTAAATGTATCTAAATATATTTTAGTGATAATCTGGTCGATATTTGTTGATTTTCTGGTCGAGTTTGCATTTTCTTACAGTAATCATCCCTACAGACTGCATCGGGCGGCTTTTATTCGTTGGTTTTCATGGTGGCGGCGTGGCTGATAATCAATGTACGCGTTCGGAGTTAGGAAGACGCGAGTGATACAGTTGATTCGATCTCGTTCGAACTTCTTAGTTCCCGCAGCCATGATATCTCATACAAGGCCTAAAACTAACGACAGCGAGGTCAGTTAACCGTACCAGTTGAAAACCCTGAAATGGGTTACCTGAAACGAGCGTCCAAGGCTCTGGGTTCCAAGTATTGTTCTTTGTTATCGTCTTCGTCCGTGCTTGGAGTGAACCAAAGTTCGGGACCTTCGGGTGGATGGTATTGGTGTCCATGCCGCTGGGAGCGGACGTTTTGTTCTCATTCTCGCCACGGTTCAAAGGAGAATATCATCGATTTGAATATTTACTCCCCCGAAAGGATTCGGAATTTCTCCATTATTGCTCATGTTGATCACGGGAAGTCAACACTGGCGGACCGCCTTTTGGAGCTAACGGGGACTATCAAGAAAGGGCATGGTCAGCCTCAGTACCTCGATAAATTGCAGGTAACTGAGAGTCTCATAACATATTTAACCTCCATTGCTTTTAAAACTTCATTGTGTTCAAATTGTCACACAAGCGAGTGCAGTTTGGTTCTTTCATTGGGAATAAGTAGTATGCCTTCCACACTGATGAACTCCCTCAGAAAGTACAGGTTCACTTGTTAGAGGTGCTCTACCTTACTGAATTACAGTTGTTGTTTATTTATCACCTGGACGATTTTTTTTTTTTTTTTTTTTTTTGGAATTAGATATATGTTTTATAAGGTAGCTCTCGAACCTGTTTGCAACAGATTTTATTGCTTAGTATTGTTCATATATAATCCCCATGTCGACGGATCATAGTGAAAAAGTATGGGTTAGCAACAGAGAGTCAGTAAATTGATCACATTGTCTCTTGGGTATCTAATTTTACTTTTGCTATATTCCTTAATGTGATTGTATGGCATTATGTATCATTTGCCCTAAAACTTCCTCATTCCTTTAGTTCACGTAAACTAAATGGATCAAAGATTTTATTTTGAGAACGATGTGATGTTAGGCCTATAGTATGCTCAAGTAAATGAAATGGCTATCATTATCTGCTTCTAATTCTTTCTCAAAAAGATAAAAATGATACACTTGGCATATGCTGTATTACTGGTCCTTAACTGTACCTGTTATCAAGCTTTATGATAAACTTTTATCTTTGACCCCGAGTGTAGTGGGTGTATGTTTTATGTTTGACTCTGAGTTTAATGGGTGTATGTTTTATGCATGACTCTGAGTTTAGTGGATATATGTTTTATGTTTCACTCTGAGTTTAGTGGATGTTTGTTTTTTGTTTGACTCCAAGTTTAGTGGGTGTATGTTTATACTTTGCTTCTGAAAGTCTTTCTGGTTTATGTTTAGGTAGAAAGAGAAAGAGGCATAACTGTAAAAGCGCAAACAGCTACAATGTTCCATAAACATACAATTCACCATCCTGATGTTGTAACAGAGCCAGATGAGCCCCAAAATTTTTACTGAACTTGGTTGATACACCTGGTCATGTTGATTTCAGCTATGAAGTCTCGAGATCACTTGCTGCATGTCAGGGTGCACTTTTAGTGGTTGATGCTGCCCAGGGTGTCCAAGCACAAACTGTTGCAAACTTCTATCTTGCCTTTGAGTCCAACCTAACTATAATTCCTATCATAAACAAAATTGACCAGGCAGTTGCTGACCCCGAGCGTGTGAAGGCTCAACTAAAGTCAATGTTTGATCTTGATCCCAACGATGTCCTTTTGACATCTGCCAAAACAGGTCAAGGGCTTGAGCGTGTTCTTCCCGCTGTTATAGAGCGGATACCTTCTCCCTCTGGGAAGATCAGTTCCCCTTTACGAATGCTTTTGTTGGATTCTTATTATGATGAATACAAAGGAGTAATCTGTCACGTGGCTGTCATTGATGGGGCGCTGAGAAAAGGAGATAAGATTGCATCCGCAGCAACTAGTCAGGTGTATGAAGTATTGGATGTAGGAATTATGCATCCTGAACTCACTCCAACAGGAATGCTTTTCACCGGACAGGTTGGTTATATTGTAACTGGCATGCGATCTACTAAAGAGGCACGAATTGGTGATACTCTTCATCACGCAAAAAGCATTGTTGAGCCCCTTCCAGGTACCTAAATTACTGTATTGCTCTTTTCTCATTTACATCGTTATGGAGCTACTGCCTACTGGGTAGAACAGATGCTTTTAGCTCCTCAATTAAGTGAACTGTGGCAATTTGGTAGACTTTTATCAGTGAAATCATGGAGTTGTCTTGTGACAGCGACTGTGTGGTCTCAGGACCTGTTATTTATTCCACAATTCTTGATCATGTTTGACATCTATGCAGTGCCTTAAAATGTGTTGCATATGCAGACACAAGATACCTTATACTTGAATGTAATATGCTAAAACCTGTTTTTTTTTTATTATTTTAAAGTTTCATTGTCATTTATAGAAGAAAGAGACTGAGTAGAAAGGTGGTTAATAATATCTAGGTATGGTGGTTGTGACAAATTGGTGACCAACTTACAGATAATTAGCTTAAAATTGTTGAGCACAGTGTTTTTTTGTCGTGGAGGTAGTATAACTGTTAGATTTAGTGAAGGAAGATAGGAGATAAGAGAAAAGTGAAGAGATAGGAAGAAGGGGAAGAGAGAAGGAAGAAAGAGGTTGTAAGGTCTTCATGACCTACAACCCTAAAACATGTATTAATAAAATCCGAAAATACAAAATTACAATGATACCATTCATGGCTTGAAGAGCAAGTAAACTAAACAATAAACAAATAATAACTAACTGAAGTTTAGTAAAATTACTAAACTACCCTTGACTCTTAACAATAACCTTATGTTTGGTGTTGCTTTTAGGTTTCAAGCCTGCCAAGCATATGGTATTTTCTGGACTTTATCCAGCTGATGGATCAGATTTTGATGCCCTTAATCATGCAATTGAGAGGTTGACATGCAATGATGCCAGTGTGTCTGTTATCAAAGAGAGTAGCATGGCCCTGGGTATGGGTTTCAGGTATGCAGGCTTTCTGTGAGATATTCATGTATCATTTTCTGTGCTTATCTCAGGATTATAGCTATCGTTAAAAATTGTAGTCTCCGTGCAGGTGTGGTTTCTTAGGACTACTTCACATGGATGTCTTTCATCAGCGCCTGGAACAGGTACTTTCTCTAACTTAGCTCCTACCATGTATTTATAATGGAGAAATTAGTCATAGGAAAATTTATTTCGGTCCATTCTTTTGTTTGAAAATGATTCTGTCACCATTTAGTAACTGTATATGTAGCCAGCTTTCTAATGTCATGAAATTGATTATTCATATCATCCTGTTATTGAAAATCAGAAGTCTGGTTTTCAGCCCATTCACTGTGTTTCAGGTGTTTGGCAAACAGGGAAGTTTCTCTCTCACTTAAATATGTAGCATTTGGTTCGTTAAGTGCAGAAAACAAGTATGTGATAAGATCATCTGTAACCTTGAGCTTGTAATATGTAGGATTTGGCTCCTTAAGTGCTTTAACAAATATGTGTAAGACCGCCAGTAACCTTGAGCTTGTAAGCTGCTTCTGTATTCTAGTTCACTACAATGAAGTATCAGACTTCCTGTTGTTTAGCGACATTTGTATGGATTGACTCTATCAGTACTGACTCATTGATGTGTTTTTACTTGTCTAGTATTTTTTTTGGAAAACTATTTGTCTCTTTAAAGAGCTCTTTGGCTGAATTTGTCAGTCCTTGTTCTTGTTATAGGAGTATGGAGCTCAGGTTATTTCAACCATTCCAACTGTGCCTTACATTTTTGAGTACTCTGATGGGAGGTAATAAGGAGGAAAGTGGTTTCTTTTTGCTTCTGATGAGAGCAACCTTTATTTTATATATTTTGATCATTTGGTGGCTTGTATAGCAAAGTACGCATTCAAAATCCTTCACAGTTGCCGTCAAATCCTGGAAAACGTGTAACTGCTTGTTGGGAACCATCCGTCCTCGCAACCATAATTATTCCTAGTGAGTAAGCCCTCACAAACTTATCTTCATGATATTTGTTGTAGCTCTGGTACTTATTTATTTATTATATTAATCACAATCACTGAAAGGTCACCAACATTATTTTTACTATTTCAAGTACTAGATATGTACTGAGATTTTATTGTCAGCTGTCCTATTTGGAAGAGAATATCGGGGGTTCTTTGAGTCTTGTGGTTATGTCTCCCTAAGCTCAGGAGGACCTGGGTATAAATCTATTGTAATAACTACACTAAAAGTAGAAAGTACCATGGATCTTACGTGAATCCATGTCGTATTGGGGGTGATTCTGAATCATGCACCGACTTCTTCCATTGTTTCCAAAGCATGTTCTGTACAAAATTTATTCTACAGAATTAATGTTTGCTATCGAATTTCAGATATGTAGGTCCTGTAATCACTCTTTGCTCTGAGAGGCGGGGAGAACAGCTGGAGTACACGTTTATAGACAGGTTATTTTGTCTGACAACTGATATTACTGCTCATAATTTAAAGTGGTCATCTGATGACTTGTCTATCTATTTGTGCAGTCAACGGGCTATGTTTAAGTATCGTCTGCCTCTGAGGGAAATTGTTGTGGATTTCTATAATGAATTAAAAAGTGTGACATCTGGCTATGCCTCATTTGATTATGAGGATGGAGGGTATGTTCAAGCCATTATCTTCATCATCTATATGTACTTTTTTGTAACAAGTTAGCTGATTCACAGATATTATTTTTTTTTTGAAGTTGTGATTTTTTTTACCATGCCCCTAAGGAGACTTGAACCCAAGACCTCCCACTAGAAAACCCCCCATGTGACCACTGAGCTATGCTCAAGCTCACTGTTCACAGATATTAATAATAACCTTAATTTATATTAACACTCATGTATGTTAACTTTCTGATGTTTAATTTTTTGGAAGTCCTCCAAGTCTTCTTGGGTTCAAAGAGCTGCAGTACTGAAAGTAATTGTTTTGAGAAGAATAAGGACAGAGTACCTCCATTCTTGATGGTACTATTTGCTTGCTACTGTTCTTCCAAAATATCCAATGTCAGGATGTGTGGTTGTGGAAACTCTTCGTGAATGAAATATCACTTCTTTGTCTGCTGATTAACAATTCCTTGTGCAAGGTATCAAGTATCTGACTTGGTAAAGCTTGACATTCTCTTAAATGGGCAACCAGTTGATGCTATGGCGACCATCGTTCATAATCTGAAGGCACAACGGATAGGTCGTGAGTTGGTGGAGAAGCTTAAAAAGTTCATAGACAGGTATACTTCCAAGTTTATGTGGATTACGTTAGCTTGATATGTATAACAGAAGATGGAAAATACAGTTACAAATATAAAGAAAGAAGGAAAATAAAAGGAAATAAGAGAAGACAATTTTGCTGTGATCAATCTATGATCAAGACTTGAATTTTAGATGAATACAAAAATTTTTGCTAAAGTTGCTCAGAAGATTTATTCAAATCCACTGTCATAGCTATACAATGTGCTGTGGAGGCCATGGTACAGCTACCCTTTTGGAAAATTTTGTCAGCAATCTTTCTTTTTATTGCTCTTGACAATCTACTCTATGACTTTGGGCCCCATCACTTTTGTTTATACAGATCTATAAAAGCAAAAACAACTAACTGTCATTCCAGTATCTATCTGTCTCCTTTGCTCATTAAAAAATTCAGTTATTGGCTTGCTATACTTTTCTAGAACTTTCAACAGATTGACCTGTCCATTGCAATTTTGACTTTTTTTACTGAAACAGTTTACTATAAAAAGACTTTACATGATAGGGGCTCACCCAAGTCCTACCAACTTTAATGGCAATAGAATATTATATTTTAAAAAGTTACTTATTTCCTTTAATACCAATTACTTCGTGATACTTACAACAATGTCACTATCTCCATTTTCACATAAAAATGAGAAAAATGAGAAAAAAAATCTAAAATGGACATCAGTATGAATATCTAGTCTAAGAAATAAACATTAAGTACAATAAAGGTTTGCTTCTGATCAGTTCATACCCAACATAACTCAATGATTAAAAATTGTTGCAGCTAGGTTCATCTCTTCATTTTCGCCCTATTATTTATGTTTATAATTATAGATTTGTTTTGCAGTGTACAAATCCCTTTAATTGAGACAATTGCTCGATCTTTTAAAAATAGTAATAAGTAAAATCTCCTTCCTTTTAGTTAGAAATAAATCTCCTTCCTTTCTTTTTGTGTCTTGTCCAAGTTACATAAGAGAATAAGAAGTGTTGTAATGCAGTTTGCTTTCTCCATTCTGTTTCACTTATTGCCTGCTCTGGAGAACTAGTTGCTGAAGAGCATTCTCTGCCAATTACTATTTCAGGCAAATGTTCGAGATCACAATACAAGCTGCAATAGGGTCAAAGGTCATCGCCAGGGAGACGTATGTATCACCAATCCTTTGAATGGTCACATGGATCTTTTTCTTCCCTTAGTTTTGATCTTCAAATCTTGCTGATTTTTATTGACTGTATGAGTGTCCTTTTATTTACTAATGATGTTATGCCTGGTTCCTCCTGATATTCGGGACATCGTGATTCGTCTTAACAATTCCTTCTTGCCTGTTGCTGAACGAGTTTTGACTGGTTCAGTTAATATGGTGGATTGATAGGGAGGAAATAGGCAGAGAAGCGAGCCTTGACTTAATTAGTAACATAGTATGTTTTTAAGTTGAAGTAAGATAAAACAGGTTTTGGTTGAGTCAACGCAGCTTGTTTTCACTGGTTCTTTTCAGCTTTGTTCACCTGAAAATGTTGAGTAGTTGGTCAAACATGGTTAGATTGGCTAGTTGTGGCCACTGCTTGCTTTGACTTAAATCATTTTTCACATAGTTTATACCATCAATACTCAAACTTGTAGGCATAGAAATCGAAGCACTAGTATTAATCTTCATTTGGATCCTTACTCTGTTCAGTTGAATATGTTCTCAGCATTTCGGCAATGAGGAAGAACGTTCTTGCAAAATGCTATGGGGGTGATGTTACTCGTAAGAAAAAACTTTTGGAAAAACAGAAAGAGGGAAAGAAGCGCATGAAACGTGTTGGTTCCGTTGATTTACCCCAAGAAGCTTTTCATCAATTACTGAAGGTATCATGAGAGTTTTGCCAAGTGATGATTAAAACGAGAGGTCAATGTTATTTCACAAGCCGGAGGAGTCGTATATCATCAGTTTTGTATTAAAAATTGTTTCTAAACAAGCAGTACGTGAAAGCTGCTTGAACCATTTCTCATTTGTTATTCCTTTGGAGAGGAGTTCATCTTCCGATTTCCCATATGCTAACTTTGTAAGTCGAGAACAAATTTTCTTAGATGTTGTCTTAGCATTTGATAGAGTGGTGGTTTGAAAGAGGAAGTTTCAAGCAAAAAAATTGAAGAAGAGGACACCAGCTAACTAGCTATTCGAATAAGAAAGAGTATTTAGAACTTTTTGTAATGTAAGTGCATTTGCAGTTTCTATGTACTGGTAAGCATTTTCTTATATTGAATGACTCATGTTTACCATCTTATTTGAGTTTATCTATTACAATATCGATATGAATACTGGAGGCCTTGTCCTAGGCTCCTAGCACCCACGCCAAGTACACTATGTTTGACGAGCATTTTTCTTAATAGGAGAATTGCCCCAAAATTTATTTTATCAGTGATCCACTATCATGATGTTCTATTGGTCTTGAAATGTTTGATCCCAAATGATTGTGTGAGCTGTACAACCTGGTTCAGTTTAATCGCCAAAGGTATTGAACTTGCCCAGATAAAATTCAGTAATGAACCAGTTTACCCAATCACACATAAGACCAGTAAAGGTCTCAGAAAAATAACATCAGAATTAAAATGAAAAACAAAGATAATGGAGATTGTATAAGAGGATTTTCTTCCTCCCCTGCAACAGTTTTTTCCATACTCAAATGAACTGACGTTTATCTCCAGTGTTCGTCGGACATGAGAGTGATTCTGCTAGACCTATCTCATAATTTTACGCTCAACCAATAAATTTTAATTTTTACTTATTGGTCTCCAGTTCTCCTTCCAACTTTTGATTTCTTAGTAATCACTGTAATACGAGGAACGAGCAGGAGCAGCCTCAAACGAGCAGGAGCAGCCTCAATGACTGGATGCTCCTGTAAATTTTCGTGGAATGAGCTTGGTTGCCAGCGAAATAGTCTCAATTTTTGGCAGAGAGACACTAGTCTAGTGGGCAAACTTTCAAGGCTGCAGATTGTGGTTATTCACGCAACAACTTCATCAAATTTAGGCTCTCCAAGGCTTTGGTTGATGGCAGACAATTGAAGAAGTGAACGCTGATACGTGATGGTTATGATTGATTGGCACAAGAATGGTAGGTATAACCTCCATAAGGGAACTAGTCTCACAAGGATTATACAGAGAAGCTCTTTATTTATATGCTCGACTGAGTTCCTCCGGCTATCGTCCCAATATCTTCACTTTCCCATCTCTCCTCAAAGCTTGCGCAAAGCTGCAATCGTCTTCGGACGCTCGGAGGCTTCATACCCATATCATCAAAACCGGGTTTCTTACTCAAGTTCATACGGGCACTGCTCTCACAGATGTCTACATGAAGCTCTGCCTATTAGATGATGCCCTTAAAGTGTTTAGTGAAATTCCGAACAGAAATGTAGCTTCCTCAAATTCACTCGCGGCGGGCTTCGCTCAATGTGGTTGCTTTTGGGAAGCTCTACATGTTATAAGAGAACTTCAGGGAAGAGGACAACGACCCAACTCTGTAACTCTGGCCAGTGTTTTACCTGCCTGTGGAAGTACACTAGACGGTATGATGCTCCATTGTTTTGCGATAAAAACGGGGTGCGAGATGGATGTTTACGTCGCTACTGCAGTTGTGAGTATGTACTCGAAATGCCACGATGTGTATTCTGCTATGAGAGCCTTCCTTTCGATGTCTTATAAGGTGGTGGTGAGCTACAACGCTGTGATGTCTGGGCTTCTGCAAAATGGTTTCTCTCGTATGGTCATTGATCTTTTCAAGGAAATGAGGGAGAGGTTAGTAGAGAAACCCAGTTCGGTCACCTGGCTCTCTCTTCTTTCAGCTTGTTCAGACCTTTCAGCATTGCAATTAGGACGACAGATTCACGGTTTCCTGTTAAAACATGAAATGAAATTTGACGCTCAGCTTGGCACAGCATTCGTAGATATGTACTCCAAGTGTGGTTCCCCTGCGTTGGCTTACAAACTTTTCAAAACTCTGAATGATAAGAACATAACTACGTGGAACTCCATCATCTCTGGTATGTTTTTGCACAGCCAAGGAGACATTGCTTTAAACCTTTTCCAACAATTAGAATCAGAAGGTATGGAGCCTGATACATTAACCTGGAATGCGATGATTAGTGGGTTTTCACGACTGGGGGATGGGATTGAAGCTTTTAATTTCTTCAATAGGATGCAGTTGAAGGGCTCAGAGGAACCGACTCTGAAAACAGTCACCAGTCTTTTGCCCGCCTGTTCAGCCCTCTCTGACCTTAAACATGGGAAAGAGGTTCATGGTTATACCATGAGAAGGGGATTCTATGATGATATTTATGTTTCGACATCTATCATCGATATGTACATGAAATGCGGATTTCCTAACAAGGCCCAGCTTATTTTTGACCGAGTTGACAGAATGTCTAAAGATGCACCAATGTGGAACGCCATGATTGATGGCTATGGACGAAACGGGGAAAACAAATTAGCACTGGTTGTGTTCGACCAAATGCAGGAGTCAAGAGTTAAACCAAACTCGGCCACTTTCCTTTCTATCATTTCGGCTTGTGCAGGCAGTGGCCAGGTTGAGAAAGCGCAGGAAATGTTCAGGATGATGAATGGGGAGCATGGACTCGATCCCTCTGCTAAACATTTGAGTTGCATGGTTGATCTCTTTGGCCGGGCTGGAAGGGTTGGCGAAGCTCGAGAACTTAGCAGGCAGATTTCTACCCCTTCTGCCTCTGTTTTTGCATCCTTGCTTGGTACCTGTAAAATTCATGCTGACGTTGAACTCGGTGAGGAGATGACAAAAAGACTTCTTGTATTAGATCCAGGGAGCGCAACCCCCTATGTGATCCTGGCGGCAATATATGCCCAGAATGGTATGTGGGCTGAGGCAGCGACAGTGAGACAGATCATGAAAGAAAAGGGGCTGCAGAAAGTCTCAGGTTGTAGCTGGATTGCTGAGAGCGAAGTTAAAAAGAACTAGTTCGAAAACAAATTTTGATACCGATGTGTTCCCTCTGGTACAATACTTGTTCAAAATCACTCTGTAAGTTTGTAACTCATTCTTGAATTCATTTCAGATTGCAAATTTTGAAGCAAAATTCTTATTACAGATGCAATTTCAGCACTTATCTAACATTTCTTTCATGGCAAAGCCAAAATAGTTATCAAAATGATCAGGAGGTTCGTAGATAAAACATGAAATTACATCTCTGATCGTAACAACCCCAATTACTTCAGACTCCTTTCCTATCACGTAGATCCTGTGTATTCCCTTGAAAGCCAAGATTTGTATCACGTTCCCCAACAGCTCGTTGGGCTTGCACGTCGTTGGTGGCATTACGTGGATTCTGCCGCATTCTGGACATGTTGCAAGGATTTTCATGAATTCCATTACAGTCAGCTGCCTGCAAAAGAATAAATTAGGTGATGAGTTGGGTACTAAAATGCTCTAAAAGGGATAACAGAGTATGTGAACCTAAGTGGCTGTTTACATATATTTGATTAATAGGATCTTATAGTGTCAGCTTCAGAGAGGAATCAAAATTCTTTTAGGGATTCCATAGCTCCTACACAATCTTTTGGATTATGACCATCTGCAGCAGTTTCAGCTAGTTTCCTTTTCCATCTTTCAATGTTACACAAGAATAACACGACAATTTTTTTTTTTTTTGAAATGTATAACACGACAATTTCTTCCACTGCCAAACCACTTCTTCTGTGAAACCTCATGAATTCTAATTTTTTTATCACAAAAACCCTCTTTATCATGAAGCAATGCTGAAAAATCAAGATAAGAAACGCCATGGCACCCTTGAGCCTATGTGAGAAAAGTAATGGTAAAATGCTGATATACCTGAAATTGGAAAAAAGTTGAGGTTTGAGCAACAAGAATCTGATGTCTCTTATGCTTACATTCCCCACAATTATCCGTTTCTCCCCATGTACAACAGGCAGTCCTCCAATTTTGTGGTCCTTCATGCGCTTAAAGGCTTCCAGGATTAAATCATTACCATTGATGCAGATAACCTGAATTCATGCATAAACTCAATGAAAGGTTCAAAACAAAGGAAGCAAGTGCAAGCAAAGAACCAAATGCTTTCTTGAAAATCCTTTTCCTCACCATGCAAATTTCAAACTAAACGAAGACAGAAAAAAAGAAAATAGTATCTTGAACATGGCAATCTGGATACATCTGACACTTTTTTTTGAGAACTGTGTATAGCTGACACTTCTGTATTAGGACTCCTCTGATATACAGTTTGTAGCTCAATGAATACATAAATGCGCCTCCAATATCACCATAGGAAAAAGATGGAAAGAAGTTATGCCATACTTGTATAACAGGGAAATTTTACCTGGTCAGGGGACACGAAAGGAAGCCCAAAATCTGAAAGTGGCCGGTTGGCTATTGTATCGAACCAATCTCTTCCCTTGCATTCTTCAAGGCCTTTGAGAATAGCTGATTGGGTAATAAAATTCTCAATGCAAGAATTTCCAACTTGGATTACTGGGACATTCCTCATTCTGTATTTTGAGAGCAGTAATAGCACGCTGAGCATGGAACAATCAGTTGAAACAGGGATAAAAGGACCCCACCTGTAGGCCATCAAGAGTGATTTCACCTGAAATGAAGAGGACATCAATAGACATGACAAAAGAAAACAAAAAATGTTTAAGAGAACTAACTATATGCTTATAAACAGGAAGATGGTGGCTTGTCACACAATTTCCTCTTTCAGAGATCTGTAAACAATAGTGATCTTACTGTGGTAGACTTGAAAGGTTCCTCTTTCAAGAGGATATTGTAGAAGTCTTCTCCTAAATGATTGGCAGCAGTGGCGGCATCTTTCCCAATTCCTCTATCTACAGCCACTCCCCCGGCTACTGCAGCACCAACAGCTGCAACAGTAAGCCCAGCAACCGCTACCGGTCCTGTAGTACCCAATGCTAGAGCTCCTAAAGCACCAAGAGCACCAGCTCCCACTCCAGCAGCTGTTGCCGAGCCTGCTGATAAAGCAACAGCTGCAAGTTCTGCATTTTCCATTACCCATAATATTATTTCTGAATAATCTATTATTCCCATGTAGCGATCTCACCAATCGATACTAGGCACGGTGCTTGAATTTCTCACTGGAGCAGCTAAAATGTTGTTTTCAGATAAAAGTCTGATTGCATCTGCTACAGTTGTGTCTGCTGAGATTTCAATAACTGAGAACAAACAAGGAGAGATAATTCAAGCATTAATCTTCTGCCAGCTAGAACGAAAGTTGCCTTGTCTTTGAGTTTAACAAATTAAAATTATTAGAATAAGAATGATATCTGGGTAACATCTGGAATAACCTCTCCCTCCTGTGACATCTGAGAAAGAAGAAACAGGAATTTTTGCAAATGCTGCCGTTAAAGTAACTTGTAACTCGAATGGCAACTTTTTCCGAGATTGAATTGTTTCAAAGTAATCATCAAATAGTGGTATCTTTGCACCATCTTGAGGATTCTGTTCCTCCCGGCCGTGTTCTAGTAGTGTCATGCTCTGTTCTTGCTGTGCCATGTCTGCAAACTGAAATCAAGTCATGTCTGCAAACTGAAATCAAGTCATGTCTGCAAACTGAAATCAAGTCATGTCTGCAAACTGAAATCAAGTCATGTCTGCAAACTGAAATCAAGTCATGTCTGCAAACACCCAATTGAAGAACAAAGACAATGCAAACCACCACCATCTTTCAACAAAAGAAAAACAGACCGCAAGGAAAAATTCAGAAAAGTAGCAGCTACACTGAGGCCTTCATATAATCTGTTATCTTTAACAGGGTCTCAATATGTTTTTTTCTTCTAGCACAAGGTAGACTGACTCACTTGGTGGTTTCCATTTGGTACCCTGAATAAATTGTAAAAGCACGTCCCAACGCCTCTGCTCGGTAGGAATCAAGGGAAACCTCCATGAACAACTAACTCATGTACTAGATTAAAAAAACGTCAATGAGGCTGAGAACTCCAATCGAAATGTTGTTTTTCCTCTTAGAAATTAATGATTCAACCGACTAACCCTATCTCATAAATATACACATTCTAATTAAGAACTTCCAGCGAGATCAGAGAAGTTTAAGCGAATTCTTAAAGAACTGGTGGATGTGTACATGATGACGAGGATATCAAAGCAACGGAAGAAGAGAATGTCTTTGATTATTCGTTACCTTTCTGCCTCCTCTGCGACTATCGTCCTTCTCCTTGATTTACTTCTTTCAAAGTTGGTCATGCATTTAATAAACTGATCCTTGTTTCTGCTCCTGACGTGTACCCATGTAGACACGTGTTATCCAAGAGCGAGTCGTCCGTTTCAGAGAATCAGAAGCCGAAGCTTCGTACGCCGTATTATAAGCCGCGTGTCCGACAAGGACTTGATCGGACCGATTTGATTCAGTACGTAACATCCAAATCGGGTCCGACAGATCAGTCTTAGACTTGTCCTATTCCAGAAGAGATTTGATTATGGCCAAATTTTGATAATCCAGTTACTATTTCATAAAGTTTAATAATTGCCTTATTATCCATATATAGTTTCAAGTAAAGTGACAAATGAAAATTAAATATAAAATAATACATAATTTTTTAATAAATTTAATAAAATGAGTATTATTTAAAATAATTTTGTAATAATTATGAATTATACTTACATATGAAACTTGAATGAGTTAAATTTAATATTTATCTATTTATTTATTATGAAAGCCCATGGTCTGGTAAAAAAATAACCATAACACCCCCTTCTCATTCAAACGTGTAAGGAATTGATAGAAGGGCCTTCCCCCCTCTTTTTCTTAAAAGAAAAATGATATCTATACTAATTGGTTTTACATTGGACGTGGCAATGTAGCTTGTGGTCCAAGTGAGAGAAAATTTATGATTTGGTTTTACTCATAGTATAGGAAAATAATATCTTATTTAAAGAAATCTTGCCAATTTTATGATCTCCAAGTGTATCTTTTACCTAGACTGCAAAGAGGATGTAAACCTTTGCAGTGATATTTGGCAGTACTCGTATCACCTCTCTTCTCAAAAATATATTTTACAAAATATAATACGTATAAAACTTAAAGTTATCTATGCATTAATTTCACATATATTTAGAGAAATTTATGCTTTTTAAGGCTCCAAGAAACTCTGTCCTCAAACTTGAGCCGATCAAGTTGAGCTTGTGTTCATATATATTAAATTTTCTTTTGATCATAAATTGAACCTAAGCTTGAGCTTAGGTTAAAGGGTCAGATTAGAATCATATTTGAGCCTGAGCTTGAGCTTAGGTTCTTAAAGTGGATCTGAGCTTGAGCTTGATGCCACCAATCCCCTTGGATTATGGCCATGTTGAAAATAACACGATTCAAAAAATTGACACTTTAAGATAATTATATTCAATTTTCAATTGGAGAAACTAATATCATGTAATTTGTCTTTAACCATCGGACTGAATTGGCTTATAAAATACCATGTGCAGAATGTCAACTACATTGACTGATAATATTATACCCATATATAGCTAGCTATTTCTATTTTGTAATATTTCACATTTCATATTAATTCTGAGTGAAAATATTAATATTCGCCAATACAATGAACAATTGATAGTTTTGTCAAAGTCATCAATTAAAACTTAAAATATTTAGATTTTAGTAGTACTCAAATAAATTAATCAATTTGACCTATCAAGTAATTTAATATTTTGAGCTATATAGTAAACTCAGTTCACATATAAGCTTTTATCATTTCAATAGACCAGCTTGGAGAGTGGAAGTGTTTGCTAGCTTGTTATATAGTTAATTTAAACCTAATAAATTAAAAAATTCATGTACTCGTTTGATCAAAGGCATGGAGCTTGCAGCATTGTTTTCTAAACTAACGAATTACAGTAGGTAGGTCACAATTTGGTTAAATTATTGTTGACTTGTGTACTTATTGTTCTAATTAAGTTTTTATCTTTCACATTAAAAAGCGGATGGAATGGAATACTAAATAAGGTAGTTTATGACTACCGTCTTTTATAGAGTACTTTAATTATATAGGTTCTTCTAAGCAAAACTTTTTGGAAGAATCTTGTTTAATTTGGAGCTATTCCAAAGTGTACGTACTAATTTCTTTATATTTAAATCATATGTTATCTAAAAGAAGGTTCAATCAAACTTTCATCCAAAACTTCATACAACTAATGTATCTAAATACCCCTATATTACTAGTTAAGGATTAGTTAATATAGCAGAGCTAGGTAGACATTTTATCAATATTGATAGAGGAAATAGCAGCATCTGAACGGCGCGTCCGTATGAAGGGTTGGGGACCCCCTCGAGCACACCAAGGGCTACTACAAATATTGTACCTTCACAGTACTGTCCTTTCTTCCCTTATATATATATATGAGGTTAATTAGAACAAACTGGGACGACCAATTAAGGAGAAGACTCTTGAGTTCACTTCATGACGTACAGAAACATATATATTCATCGGATCATTTATATATTATAAGAGTACTACATGGTGACAGCTTCCTGATGGTTAGTTTATACAAACATTGAGAAAATGAAGTGTGTAGCGCCCAATGTTAGTCTCATATTGGATCTCGATTTGAAAGTTCTCAGAAAAATATATGCAGAGGATTTTGACTTGCTCATTGGCTGAAGGATTTGTTAATTTATCTATAATCTCAAGGCAATATCTAACTTGTTGACTTTGGAATTATTATTAGCTTGTGCATGACTCTTGCGAAATGTTAAGAACACTCAGTTGGATGTATGACAGCGTTTCCTGTATTATACATGTTGACATATTGAACAATATATATTTGGTGATTGGGTCAGGGATCGTAACAGGTCTTATAGTTAGTTAACCTTTTCTAAAGTATGCTATTTCACATTTTTAACTTACGAACATGCATGGTAGTTTTAATGATAAAGAGCGCGAGATTGAAAATGATTACGTATATTAATTAAATCCAACTTGTTGATTAAAACAATAAAATATCCTGGCAGTTATCTTAGCAGAGACTTAATTATAATATTTATGCCTGGTCAGTCACAATATTGATCAGGTAAATAAGTCCTCACACAATCCTTTCTTGAGAAATAAGCAAATCTTACTTGAAGTACTAGTTCTAGCTATTTATAGATAATTAAATATAATATTGCATAGTTAAACCAACTAGAAGACTGAATCTCTTCTTTTGATACTCAAATCATGAATGCCCTGATCAAAGGCATTGACCCAGTTGAATTAAATAACAGCAATTGGAACCTAATATAGTTGGAAAATAACAAAAGTCTTAAGGATTCTTCAGTTTCTTATTAAAGTCCGTTTACTTGTTGAAGTGCCACGAACCCATGCATGTGGACTGCTTTCTGTCCTTGTTAGAGTTCTCCACGTTATCATTTATACAACAGATATTAACAAATCTCAACAACCTTAACACAATTAGGTGACTAAAGAAGACTCTGGCTTGGAATAATTTATAAGCTCAAAATGTCCTTTTCCGTTTCCATGCTGAAAATTTTAAGGAAACTTGTGGTGTATTAATGAGTGATTAAACGAATTAATCAGAGTTGACATTTTATAGTGAAGTATTTAATTTCAATGTTATATTGAGACTAATTAAGATGATTTCTTGTGGAATTAGTCTTTCTAGTTGGTTTGTAATTACTAAAGTAATTGCCAAGAGCTACGTACGGTGTAGAAGTGAGAAGAAACTTGAGTCTAAACCTTTTATTAAAATATCAATTGTTAGTCCCAAACTAGTGACTAAGACCTAGCGTTTGAATGAAAATGATACATAAACTCTTCTTTATAAGGTTTAAGTCTTCTCTAGAGACACCCCAATTAGTTTCTCCATGTCCCAAAGAATGATCACCTGGCCGGCTAATTAATTAGAAGCCAATCGATCAATAAGGAAAGAATGTCCACTCTTTTCTACTAAGTTTAAAATTAGTATCAAAATATCAAATTTAATTTAAAGTTCATCTCACCTAGTCAACTAATTAAAGAAATTATTTTCAAGTAAAACATTTTTATTCTATTGACCCTGTTTTTTTTCTTAAAAATGATTTATTGATCAATCAGCTGGTTCCTGATTATAATAAAAGCAAGTTTCTAAAGACTAATAGATTGATTTGAATATTGTGTATACATAGAGTGAAGTTGAAACTACTAGATAAACTTATCTTCTCATCTTAAATCTTAGTTTATTTTATTATATAATGAATAATTAAATGGTGTTTACTTTGGCTAGCTAATATTGACCATAGGTAATATATATACCTTAATTAATACAACTTTATCATACCTGGATAGTAATTAAGAACCAGTTGAGTCGAACAATTCTACTAATTAAATCTATTTTGGAGGGCACGAATTCAAGTTGAGGCATGCAATTAGCCAGAGTTTCTTAGAATTCAGTCAATGGTACAGGTAGGATCACTTAATTTGCTTTATTTTGTCATAGTAATTAAAATCCTACATGAAAGGTGCATAGCGTGAGGCATTCCCTCCTTCGCATAATAAAGTTTAGCTACTAGCTAGTGTGCTCTAAAGGATAACTCCAGTACCAAAAGGGTAGAGAAAACACCAGTTTCTGCTAAAGAGTAATTAAGGTGTACTTGCTGTGCTCTCCTCGACTAGAATATATATAGATCAGATTGGATGGATGAAGTGTCCCTCTCCTTTTTTTTTTTTTTTTTTTAAATATGGTTGGCACTATTTGTGGTTTGCCTGGAACTGGTTGGTTTAGGTTTCTCAGGAAAAGGCATTGACCCAGTTGAATTATCTGCAGTTTGTTATGGTTGAACCAACTGAACAAGATTTGCCATTTCTTAAACATTTTTTATGTAATTTTAAAAACACATATGCGTTATATACTTATAATCAATATTGTTAAAGAAGAAGAAAGATGTCATCAATCTCTTCTTATCATAATTATATGCGGGTGTGAGGGGGAGAGGGAGGGGGGGGGGGGGGGTGACATACTCAAAAGAAGCTGTAGGATCGATGCTACTAATTAAAAGAAGCTCTGAGAGCAACCATTAATTCCTTTTCTTACTAGATCTAGTTACATACACATGACGGATGGTTGTGGTAGGGGTGTAAATAGTGTATCACAAAGCTATTCCATTTCAGTCCTATTAATATTAGTAGAATGGGATACAGTATAAACAGTACATATACTGAATAAGTTATACATATACTATAGCTATTTATTTATAAGATAGACCAAGTAATCAGGTAAAATAAAAAGAAATTATTTATAAATTTACAAGATATGTATATATATAACTGTATATATAGAATCGTAGATGCTTAAATAATCATGTAAACATTATAAGAATATATATATATATATATATATTTCATAAAAAAAATTGAATCATAAATTATAATTATGATAGATAGGTATACACTTAGGAGATACATACTCATTAGTTTAATCCAAATATTTTTTTAGTAAATGGTAAATGGGAACTGGCAGTATCCATTTACCAATTTAATTGGACAAGATCTTTTGTTTTGTATCCTTTCATTTACTATTTGGTGGACGATATATAGAACTGGTAACTGGATAAAATTGATGGCCCTAGGCGAAGATTAATAAATCTGTTTGTATAGGTGGTTTCAACTTCCCTTCTCTTCCGTTAATTGTTAGAAGATTAATAAATGACAAAAATATAATTATAATCTGCTTAAAAATTATAACTTCATTTCATGATGAGCTATATTATTGATCAACATACATGTAGATGGTGGTCATGCACTCTATACATAAAAAAAAAAGAGGAAGATTTTCAATAGAAACCATAGTTAAATTAACAATATATATATTTGCCCTAGACGCGCGTATATATATATATATATATCAGATAATTTAGAAGACAAACTACTCCTACATATATATACACAAGTTGATAATATGAGAAATTAAAACGTTGAAACCTCAATGCCACATGATAATATGCTAAAAATTCGTCGCTTACCCGTTGACTCATTCCACTTTTCTGTCCTTTCTTCCACCCCCACTCCATCGCAGAAAATGAAAGAAACAAATTAATAATTAATCTGCCAACAACTTGATACTAACTCTCGTTTCATAAACATCGGATCATGACTTCATTCACATCTACCAGACGGGGGAAGAAGACGACTCTAACGACTTGTTTTACATATGTTTGGTGGAACCAGCCTAACCTTTGACAACTAATCATCATATACCACCGCCCCTCTTGATTTCCTTTGTAATTTTCAAGGTCTTCTCATGAATATATCTCTGCAGATTCTTTTTCTCCTCCTGCTGGTTTATTTTTTTCCCAGGTCTGCGTAACTGGGTTGGAAGGAATCGAAGACTTCCGGGTTTAATAAAGACCAGAAGAATCGAACAAAGTCCAATCAGTTTATAATCTACTCGTTTTTATAAATTAAGGGAGCAAGTAGAGAATAGGGTGGAAATTAATGGTATCGTCTGCTGATCTTGCGGTGATTAATTGGATCCTCCCTTACGGATCAAACGACGCTCGAGTAGTGCTGATGCATGGAGGGTTTGCATGGTGATGGATTATATAGATATATATATGGCCATTGAAAGCAGAAAGTCAATTTTCTTGCGTGACACTAACGATGGGCCGGCCGCCGGAAAGTCGTAATCAGAATTACCGCCAGTAAACGTCGTCCCGGTTCAACTGAGACTTTTTTGAGTATTATTCATCTGATCATGTATATATACTTGTGTAACAATTTTCCTTACAGAAAAAAAAACAATTACATAACAAATACCTGTTTCGTCATGAACTGGGGAAACTTAAATATACATAAAAAGTAGTGTAATTTAAAGAGACGGGAACAGTGGGAATCCGTGGAACTCGCGGCGCAGATATTTTCCATTTTCAATTTCAACTTTCAACGCTTCAGCCTTCGCAAGCGTTAAACAAGTGGGAGAAAGAAGCCCACATTGTTGACTGAATCCAATTAAGTCTATTTCAACCACCGGAGGAGGTCGTCGGCGGGACCGAGAAGAGGTCTCTCTCTCTCTTTTCTCCATACGTAAACGACAGGCCGCCCCCGGCCCCACCCCATCGAGCCTTTTGTCCCCGTACGGCGACGACGAATTAAACTGGGGCCCCACTTTGTCGTATCATGAAAGGGGTCCCGCTTCTATATCTGTTCATGCATGGCCAAGGCAACGACTAACGATTGAGCTAGCAAGTAAATGTAAACAAGAAACATCAATATTAATCCACGATGGCATTAACTAATTAACTGAAGAAATTAACCAAGTTGAGATCCCAACAAAAGAAAAAACACATTAACAAATTATAAAGTTGTAGACACGTATGGATCACATCCTTGGGTTGGTATTAGTTTAATATTTGGATTGAAATCTGAGAGAGACGGCAGAGAGACTGAGATTCATGAGGGAGGAAGGAGGAGACAAGGAAGAAGCAATATTATTATTTCTGAGATGGAGAAACATTGACACTAGGGATTATATAATTTGACAGGCGTAGGCCTTAGTTGACACTAGTAAAATTGTATAATAAACATTAGTTAATGAAGACAATTAGTCGTTGTATTGGGAGCTGGATATGAGTAGGATCATGATCTCATGATTCTCATCAACTCGATAGGGTAAAAAAACTCTTCTTATCCTGCAGCTCAAACTCCCATTTAGATGGATATCATGAGTTTTTTATAATATATATATTAAAAAGTGAGATTTAGTCTTTTTTTTTTATAATAAGCTTAAGGGTTTGGATATTATAATGGGGGTAACATGGATGGTGGAACAGTACTTAACGTATTCATATTTTTTTTTCAGACATTTGAATTCTTAATTTCTTTCTAATTAATATCATTTTTTTGGGTTTTTTAATGGGGATCAATTTCTCTTAAACGCGGAGACTAGTACTTCAGAGTTGTATTTATTTAAATATTGGTATATAGGAGGAAAAATCAGATCAAGTGTCGACGCAAATTACGATCGTTTGTCCAATTTTGTGTTTTTAATATTAGAATAAAGTCGATGGAACAACTTAAAATTAATCTCACCGGTGCTACAGTGGGATCAGAATGGAGAAAGATCAGAAGGGAGGGAGAGAGAGAGAGAGAGAGAGAGAGATAGGAACACCAGATTCATGTCGACAACAGCGTAAATTATTACTAGAAAACAGCTGGTTTTTAGTTGACAAGAGATGTTGTGATATTTGAACAACTTTCACGGTGAAAACTCCAATAACTCTGGCAGTACTAGTTTGGTCAGTCTAATTATTCAGAAACCACGACCGGAAATTAAGAAGAATTAATCAACAAACTTATGATAGCAAAATGATTCTATAAGCTTCGAGATGCAAATTAAAGTGCATGTGTGTGTGTGTGTGAGAGAGAGAGAACTAGGGAGAGAGAGAGAGAGAACTAGAGAGAGAGAGAGAGAGAGAGAACTAGAGAGAGAGAGAGAGAGAGAACTAGAGAGAGAGAGAGAGAGAGAGAGAGAGAGAGAGAGAGAGAGAGAGAACTAGGGAGAGAGAGAGAGAGAACTAGGAGAGAGAGAGAGAACTAGAGAGAGAGAGAGAGAGAGAGAGGCAATTTAAGGCAAGCGGCCCACCGGCGACCGGAATCTGTCAGATGGGTCTGGTCCGGCCGGTACGGTATGGCATGTGACGTTGCGTCAATAAATTAATAAGGTCAAGAAAGTTGAAGCTTGAGAGAGTATAGGGGAAATGATCAACAAATTAAGCGGGGAGGGTGGCTTAAAACTAGGGTTTTAATTAATTTATGAGAAAAATTAAAAATAAAAAAATCCCGGGCCCCTGTCTCTCTGTCGTCCCGTTGAATTCCCTCCCTTTTCTCATCTTGCTTCTCCCGCTTCCCCAATTCGCATGCAGTACGTTGACATTATTATCTTATGCTTTTCAGATAAGCACTTGACTTATTTTAAACGATCCAAGTCAAAAACGGGAGGCTCCCTCTATAATAAGACAATCCCTGCAAGAGCCGTGGTGGATACAAGAAAGAAGAAGCCAGGGAATTTCTATCAAGATCAGCAGATCGGTCTCATGGAAGTGATTCTCAAGGGACCTCTAATAGGTGCGGCCTGCGGCGACAGAGATAAACTTGATCACAAGAAGGCTCGTCTCTGTAGTGACGATGAAGATGGTGGAGGAGACAATATAGCTTATAAGGTGGAGCTCCCTTTCTCAGCTGATATAGCTCGAACTCTCTTTCTCTTCCTACTTCTTCTTTTTTTGTCTTTCTTTTCCATGCGGGTTTGATCTGCTGTCTGAGAGAATTAATTAGAAGAATATGAAAAGGGTTTGTTATTGCAGAAGGCAATTGTTTCTGAATTACTGGGTCGATCGTTTCAGCTCAGACAAGTAATTAATGTTCTGTGTCGTATATATAAATGATTAGGTATATATATAGGCTTAGTCATCTCTTATAATTCCAAAGTTTATCTCTGAATTACTAGGTCGCCTTCTTCTCTTCTTGTTGTTTCTGTATATATGTAAAGATGGATATATACACAGTTTAACCTTCTTGTTTCTGTATGTATTAATTTCTCATAATCAATTTTTTTCTGAAGGTCGGAAGCAGAAGGTCATCACCAGATAGAGGTGGTTCCAAACCGGCTTCTCTGAGCAGCCAGAAAGATTCAGCTCTAAGCAAAGAGGTAAGAATCCATGAACATACTGCATGAAACAATATCAATTAATTATTAGATAACTAGCTGTAGTTTAGGATCACAGCAGAATCAGATCCCCATTTTCTGATCAAGTTGTCAGTTGTTCTAACAGCGAGATCTTCGCGCGCGCAATAAGACTTGTAAAAGATTCATTGTGTAAAGGTCAACCGAAAAGCTGCTGATAGTAAATGTGAAGCTCCCTTTTTTTCTACTTCGATTGAATGCACTACCTAGAGGGGCGTCCCACCTCTTTAATAACGAAAGAGGTTCTTCTCGCGCGAGTTCGTAATCCCTCGTTATAATAGCAAATTAAAGATCTAAATCAGTTCTTCTCGAGTTCATAATCCAAAAATCCTGTTGACATCTTCCTAATGTTTGAAATGCTTCTCTACCAAAGAGTTTTAACAGTTTCGATTGCAAGCAGCTGATGACCCCCAGCTTCCACAATTTAATTAATTATCTTGAGATTGTAGCGGTCTTTGGTTTTTTAGAAAGAGATTGTAGCCATTTACCAAATGGAATATTATCGATTTTTTATTCCATATATACGACGTCATAATTAATTTATTTTCCTATTTTTGTTGTTTGCCTTCTTGCATGAATGCTTAATTTGTCGTTTATGTTGCCTTATATATGTCGTAAAGAATCTTATAACCTGGATATGTGCTCAGATTTCTGCTGCGATGGTGAATGATAAAGTCTCACCTGTAGATGCCAATTCAAGATCGTCTCCTTCAAACGGGAAAGACTTGGGTGCATCAAAAAAGGTAATCAGATAACGTTTAGTAAGTTGGTTTTTTTTTTTTTTTTTGTTAGTATCTTCTGAGAGTTACAACCATAGTTGATCATTTAGATAAGTTCTGATTTCATACATATACAAAAAACATTGGTGCAGTGCTCATCCTTCAGAAGGTCTAGTATTATTAATAATCATGCTCGAAGCTGCTTAACACAAATAAAATAACAGTAATTACTGTAACTGATTTTCTGTAACATATATTAATTTCAAATGGGTAATTTGATCGTTCAGGATCAGCTCGAATCTGCAAAAGCCGAAATGGGGGAAGTGAGGGAAGAAAACGAGAGGTTGAAGATGACCCTCTCGCGAATAGTGAAGGATTACCAGTCCCTCCAAATGCAATTCTACGACATCGTAAATCAAGAACAATTAGTTGCCAAAAAATCAACAGCAAGCGCTTCTACTGATCAGGAGATGGATGAACCAGATCAGATGGTTTCTCTAAGCCTGGGAACAACTACGAGCGGACCCAAGAAAGAAGACAAGGGGGTGAATATTCCTAGCAAAAGTAAAGAGGACGAACAACTAAAAGAAGGCTTAACACTTGGTCTAGACTGCAAGTTCGAAGAGTCGAACATCGGTCCTGCTGATGTTAATCGGAGCCCTGAAAACAGCTCTGAGGTCGAGGCTAAGGATGAAGATCAGGTGGGGGAGCCATG
This sequence comes from Aristolochia contorta, assembly GCA_022405105.1. Lineage (NCBI taxonomy): Eukaryota > Viridiplantae > Streptophyta > Magnoliopsida > Piperales > Aristolochiaceae > Aristolochia > Aristolochia contorta. The sequence continues at coordinate 7,356,358 of CM039666.1, read as the reverse complement.
GCCACCGAGTAAAATTCTCAAGACGTTGAGAAATAATGGAGAAGATGACGTTTCACAGCAAGTCCATGCAAAGAAGGCTAGGGTTTCTGTGAGGGCAAGATGCGAGGCACCAACGGTACTACTTCATATATCCTTAATTTTTCGTATATACATATGCAACTCTCCTTGATCAGTACTATCCCTGCTCCATTCTTGATTTATGCTGATCGCGCTAAATCAATTGCTTATTACGTAATTAATTGCATGAAGATGAACGATGGATGCCAATGGAGGAAATATGGGCAAAAGATCGCAAAAGGGAATCCATGCCCAAGAGCCTACTATCGATGCACAGTTGCACCAGGATGCCCAGTAAGGAAGCAGGTACGTACTTATTCATCTGTAATATTTGATTCAGAAGCACCGATCAATGCATGCATGATACATAAATATGATTGATTATATATATAGCCAGCAATATTAATTATTCACTAATTGGGTACTAAATTTATGATCAGGTCCAAAGATGTGCTGAAGACATGTCCATACTGATCACAACCTATGAAGGGACCCACAACCATCCCTTACCAATTTCAGCCACTGCCATGGCTTCCACCACCTCTGCTGCCGCTTGTATGCTAATGTCCGGTTCCTCAACTTCCCGGCAAACAATGGTCGGCGGCGCACCAACGATATCCACAACTTCAGCTGACCTTCACGGCCTCAACTTCAATCTCACAGACATTAATAATACTAGTGCATTAAGATCAAGGCCTTTCTACCTCTCCAGCCCTTCAGTCGTCTCTTCTTCACCTTCATACCCAACAATCACTCTAGACCTCACTGCACCCCCAGCAGCTTCGTCCTCTAATTCCTCCCCCTTCATTAACAGATTATTCGCTTCAAACTTCCCCTCCAGTACTACAACTCCCAGATTTTCCTCAACAAGCTTCAACTTCTCCTCATCGTCAGAGTCCAACACCACGTTGCCCCTATCGTGGGGCAACGGTACTAGTAATACTGGAAGCAGCTACCTAAGCTACGGATCATCAGCTCAGCCATACAACAAATCCTCAATAGGGACGACGTCTTTCATGAATCTGCAGGGCAGTACCCAATTAGATCAAAACAGCTTCTACCAGTCTTACTTGCAGAAGAACATGATCATGAACTCAACCGGGCCAGCTCCTCAGCAATCGCTGACGGAGACGATCGCTGCAGCCACGAAGGTGATAACTTCGGATCCAAATTTCCGGTCGGCACTGGCGGCAGCAATCACTTCCATTGTGGGAAGTGGTACTGGAGTGAATGGCAACAGCAGTAGTAATAATATTGCAGCGGATCAGAGTAGTTTTGGACTTGTTCAGAACTTGAAATGGGGGAGCAGGTTCAGGCCATTAATACGCCCTATTCAAGTACTCCAGCTGCTAATGGGAGTACTACTAGCTCATGTGCACCGAGCTACCTGAATAGAACATCGTCTTCTTCGATTAATCCTCAACAAGCTGCAGGGAACTTCATGTTTCTACCGCCTGCGCTTCCGTTTTCCTCCAAGAGTGCTTCGGCTTCTCCGGTGGATAACAGAGATCAAATCAATTGATCATATAATTAAAGAGAATCATGTTCATATATGGGGAAGGGTTTGGGGGAGTAATTTGTGAATAGTATGGGTGAGTGATCGATAGATGAGGAGTTTAGTTACTCCCCTTAATTTGTTAAGCTAGCCCCGATGGAACAACATTTTTTGTTTTACATATATAGATAATTCATTTTCAGTGTGTTCATGTATAGGCCGTATCAGGAACTTCCAATTATTTGGGCGAACAAGCTTAGAATGGGAGCCAAACAATATAGCATTATTATGAAAAAATTATTAACGTTTACCCTTTATTGCAAATATTTCAAAGAATTGGAAAAATATTTCATATATAACATCCAAACATAAAAATATATAAAGCATATTCTAATATGAGTTTTGTAAAATCTTATCAATTTAGATTAAGAAACTAGGTAAGTAGTTAATTAGTTAAAAATATACGATCAATTAGTTAAACCTTACAAATACCTATTATAATTTCCATGATGAAAGAGAAAGGTCCTCTAGTTTTCGATTTTATTTTTCTTCTTCAGTTGGAAACTAAAAATAAGCAAGAGTAATATTATTAGCACGTTTGATAGAAAATATTAAAAATTTATTCCAAGACATTGGAATTCCTGATACAATGAATTAAACTTCTTATAATTATCATCACCATCCTCACTATTATAAGTTTCATTTTATAAGAGTGGTGATATGACCATATTTTACTTTTAAGGTTTATAGTTTGATGTGGGGTCCTCGGTGGCAGTCCAAGTAAGAGATAAAGTAGGATCTATCTTCCTATTTAATTGGTAACCCTAAACCCTAAATCTTATCATCTAGACTGCCAACTAGGGTACTAGAGGACAACCACCTCAAGATGTAAAGCCTCATAGTAAAACATGGATGTACTGATATCATTTTTCGTTGAGTAATGCTAGACGTACCTAGGGATGTACTTATCCGATGTACATGTTAATCTTAGCCCTTAAAAATATAAAAATATATATTTTTTTTATAAAATCCTATTTTCTAGAGGATAAACCATAGGCATCAATGGTTCAGATTAACAAATGCATGAGATAGGTGCATGGGCTAAGTGCAACTAATATTATTTGTTTTCTTTTTATAATTATTATAATTTCATCATCATTGTTATTATTATTAATTTTTATTATTATGTATCATAATAATCTTTTTAAGAAACTATAAGAAAAAAAGTGTTGTGCAGTAATTAAAAGGATCCCATATGCTACTTAATGCTATTTTACTTTTTGAAGTTTATTGATTTGTTTCGATCGGATTCCTCTAGAGTATATACTATATATACATATATTCCTCTAAAGTGTTTCAAACTTTCAAGTGAAACAAAACAAAGATTTTTATTTTCTTCTTTAATTTTATTTCTTGTTCATCTTCAAGGAAGTGGTTCCTCCCATTCCCCCCTCCCCCATCCCCAAATTAACAAGAGTGAACTGAGAGTGCTACCTCTATATCAAGTAAATCAGACTAAAATCAGAGGTTTTTTATTTATAGAAAATAATAAATAATTAAATAATTAAATATTTAGAGAAATTCTGAATACAAATCAAGGATTAGTATTTAATTACTAGAGCAAATCTGACTGAAATCAAATGATCAGTATTATTTAAAATTAATAAGTCTAAAATCAAAGATTTATATTCAGATAAAATAAAGGATTCACATTTAGAGAAAATGTGACCAAAACAGGAAAATCGAAAGATAAGCACAGATACCTGCTTCTTGAGTCTCTAGTTTGGGTCCCACTCACCAAGACCAGGAGAGAAGTTGAAAGTGCTTAGACACCGACACGTAGTCACGGACTCACGAGTCCCGGCACACCGATCGATGAGTCTAGCGCGGAGCGAGACTGATCTCACCAGCTTGTACGGCGGAGAGTTGCGTCAGCGTGACGCAGCGTCTCATTTGGTTGCTTCTACTGCCTACTTCTCTCCAGCTCCGAAGCGGATGCATCGGCTTCAAGTTTTGCTCTGACGCGATCACTTCAGAGTTACTTTCATCGACATGCTGAAGCTTCGTGCCTGCAGAGAAATGAGGGCTAAAGCCCAGAGCATGACCTGTAAATGGCTTGCTTCTTCTTTCAGTCATCCGAGGTACGTGGCTCAGCTTTTAATTGGTTCGCTCGTTGTTGCTACTGATGCTTATTTACATGTTACAATTATGCATTCTCTATTGGTTTCTGATGAATGGATTGCGTGGCCCGATTGGGATTGAGTTGCTTGATCGCTGATTTTCTATTGGCTTCTGGTTTAGAGACTAAACTCTAACTGTCTTAATATTGGCTTCTGCGCATTAAGTAATTACCGGAGCACCTCAACTTTGAGCAGCGCCTCCTAGTTACCTTGATTTTATGAACGACAATTTGATAAGATGGCTAAAACGTTACTCTGGCAGAGGTGCCGATACATTGCCTATTGCTGGATTATAAGTGGCAGAGTTTCGCTTGATTTTACTTGGCTTGCTGCTCAAATCATTAAGCCTTTTTTCTTTCTTTCAAAGGACACTTCAAAGAACGCTATTTCATTGTATTTTATTATTTTTTGTGCCAATGATCTCTGACTCTCTTGTATTTTTCTAAGGTGTTTTTGTAAACGGTGGTCATGTTCTCTTTATTTGATTTTTTTAAGAGTAGTGCTAGCTGCACCTATGCGTAGTACTTATCCCACATACATGCTAATCTAAACCCTTAAAAATATAAAAAAAATATTTTTCTTGGAAGTGTTTGCATATAATCAGCCTCGTTTTCTGTTTCATCTCAATTGTCCATTTTAGAGAGTGTGCTGTACCTTATTTGAACACGCTATCTATTTTGTGCCAGGTCTTTCCATTCACCTGCTTTTGCTACAGTTGATACTGATAACGTCTCAGGTTCCCTACCTGCCAAAGTCCATAACTTGGGTAATGCTTCTGTTAAGCATTTTATATTCCATATTAACCAATATTGCAAGAGCACCACATGGAGTGTGATCTAATATCATTTGTTGGTCATGTACTAAATGTTGAATCTGTCCTTATATTATCCTCCCATTGACTTATGAATGCCTGATCTCTCTGATAGAAATATGTCCTTCTGGAGAAAATGGAAGGGTCTGCAGAAAGCTCCTGAAAGATGTATAATCCTTGCAGTATTTCTTAATAAATTATTATTTTCTGCACATAGGCCTGCATACCTCAATGTGGTTGTCATATTTTATGCTATTCACCTATGGGTAGTCAGTCCACAGATTAGAATTCTTGCCAGTACCCACTCCAGTTATCTTCATGCTAATTATTGTAGACTTGTGGTTGTCGTGTTTATTTGAATATCTTACTTTGTCAATATTCTCTCTATTGTTATTTTTTTCTGTCTTACCTTCTTTAAGTGAAATACCATTAAAATTGTAATCCTGTTTTTGTTTATATTTCATTTTAGACGCTCTTAGTCTTTTGAAATTATTACTCTATAATTGTGGACAAGGGTATGCTTACCATTTTTTATTATCTTGTGTGACTGCAAACAATAAGGAGCTAGATTTCATTTTCTCATTTTACTACTCTGTTACAGATGATATAATTGGAGGTTATGACTTGCTTCAGTGCAGGGAAAGTGGGTAGGATCTTCCAAGTGGAATACGATATTGGATCCTTTAAATGGTGAACCTTTCATTAAAGTTGCTGAAGTTAATGAAACAGAGCTAAAGGTAATTGTACAATTGGTGCAAAGCTGTATTAGAATCTGACGTGGTCAAATGTTATGCTTCTCTATTCTGGGTCTACCTACTCAGTTTACCATAGGTTGGATCCATACTTCTAGATTGACTTTATAGTAGTGCAGACTCTTTAGCAATGTGTCTCCAGGCAACAGTTCGTCCCTTTTTTGGTGCCTCTTTTTCGCGTGAAGTTACGTGGTTCTTCCTTGTGCTTCATATATCTTTTGATCCACTGTGATGATTTGTTTTTCATTATATAAAGAAAAAGGTGTTCTCAAAAAAAAATGTAAAATAAAAAGGTGACAGTCTGATATTGTAATCATGCAGTGACTGCATTACTTACTGTTGAAAGAACTCAATCTAACTTGTCCCTGCTTGTTTATTTTCAGCCTTTTGTGGAAAGTCTAGCTAAATGTCCAAAATATGGCCTTCACAATCCGCTTATGTGTCCAGAGAGGTTCGCTTTCAGACATTATTCTGGTTTCTCTATTATCTTTTTATCATTTTTTTTCCACTGCCTGGATAGTACTCTCACCTGCATAAAAGGTGATAATTAGTAATAAATAATGAAGTGTGTCTGTATATATACAAATTCATATCAATTCTGCTGATTTGATTGTATGAATAATGGCGAGAAATTATGAAGAAAGAAATTGCATAGGTATGCTAGATGAAGGCTGTGGTTCCTTATGCTCTGGCACTTTGGGTGTAACAACCATTATGATGCATGTATTCTGAGATTTCTCTCTACGATTTTATTAGCAGAGATGAATCTCTTCCAAATAATATTTTCTTACTTAAGACCATGTTAGTAGTTTGTAAATTTTTCCATCTTATTGATTTAGACTTTTTATTTATTCATTCACAATAAAATAATCTTTACAGATATCTTTTATTTGGAGACATATCTGCAAAGGCTGCCCATTTGCTTGCCCAGCCAGAGGTGCTGAAAACGTTCATTTCTATTAATTTGTGTCATTTTTAGAGAGAGTTTGTTACATCTGGAATTGCATCACTCTTAAAATCATAAATATGTTTATGCCATTGGTTGGCATTATTTTCTGGGGCACCGTAAGCTTGTCATGCCTGCAGTTTCTGATTATGGCTTCTTGTGGAATTTAGGTTTCAAATTTTTTTTCAAGGTTGATACAAAGAGTATCTCCGAAAAGCTATAACCAGGCCCTTGCTGAGGTCATTGTTTCACAGAAATTTTTAGAGAACTTCTCAGGAGATCAGGTAAAATGAACTGTGTGGTCCGAGTGTCAAGCATATTGAATCTTTTGTAGATTTGTTGGTT